>JBCFYV010009882.1:30908145-31342573 GCA_039000515.1 Timema cristinae
AAAAAGACATTACATCAATAATTCGGTGATCCGTAGTGGAAGAATCCTGTGTTCTTTCAACCTTTCAATATTTTCTATATGGTGACCTGGTGGTCTAGGGGTAAGGTATCAGACTTCTGTGCTGGGGGTCCGGGGTTCAATCCTAGGTCCCGGCACAGATTTATCTGATTTCCAAACCCTTCCTTCACCTCTGACAAGACATCTTGTGAATGTGGGGAATGCCAGGCCTCCACCGTGGTTCGGATTCCACGTTAAACTGTAGGTCCTTCATTTCATCTCACAATCACCCTACCATTACAAATTAACGTAAGTGCGTATAACCCGAACGGGTAGTAAGACGCGGTGCTAATAATAATAATAATAATATTTTCTATGAAAAGTGCTGGTAAGGTATTTTCATTACTATATTCATATTTTTGAAATAGTGTTTTCACTAACAAGTGAAGGATGTTCCACATTCGGTAGTAAATCCTCCAATTCGTCATCTTCATCAAAAAAGTATGTGTCTGCCTGCATATCTTTGGAATTGAAGGTTCCTGCAGTTGGTGTAAAGTCTTAACTTTCTTGGGCGCAAGTCCTAAAAACTATTAAATATATATATATATATATATATATATATATATATATATATATTTTACATAGTTATTTATTTATTACAGAACGTCTTACCATTCATCTAAGCTATTCGCATTTAGTTATTATAATAGGGTAAGAGTGAGTAAAGTAGAATAGAGAGGAATATATATATTTTTACATAGTTATTTATTTATTACAGAACGTCTTACCATTCATCTAAGCTATTCGCATTTAGTTATTATAATAGGGTAAGAGTGAGTAAAGTAGAATAGAGAGGAAAAGTACCACGTTTGTGTGGGGGAAGCGTGGGAAACTTGTACTAAAAGAAGCTTTAGTAGATTACACCAAGTCGGAATTCAAACCTTGACCTATCGCTCACTAACAAACCAGAAAAACATGTAATTTACTCGGCATGCATACTGATTAGGGCTTATAATCACTAACCCATAACTTATAAATTATATTATAATACAATCATCACCTTATATTTTGTGTATATCTAAGGACCATTTTAAACTTTAGGTAGCCAACACACTCGATTACAAAAACTTGCCATCATTTCCGTTTGGAACCAATTTAACGCGGCCACATTTCATGTACAAGGCTGTAAATTTTTTTTTACAATTTATTTATCAACATAAATATATTTGGCACAGTTTTGGCATATTCGTATAATTTTTTTTAAAAATAAACAAATAAAATACGCCTACATTTACTTTAACAAACACAAAATACAAATATTAGTTGTAATATTTTCAAACTACAGTTACCTTTTAAGTGATTCAAATTTGTTTCCGGTTAATTATGATTCTTCTTTCTGGATTCTCCATCTCTTTAAATCTCTGGATCGTTTATTTCTTTTGAATACTTTACTTGTAAATGAACAAGGATTAGACATTTTGTACACAGTAAAACTCACATAAAAGTTGATCAATATCAAGATCATAGTCGGGAAATTTTATGAACAATTTATATTGCTTTATTTATGGTTTAAACAATACCGAAATTAATGTACAAGTACAAATTAGGGATTATGTTACCATATAAAGCACTTCAGAGAGCATCTAGAGGTGTGTAATAATTAGAATTTTTTCTAGCCTTCGGCAGCTATGGTGTTGGGTTGCCATAAAAATACTTTAGAGAGCTTTAGAGGTGTTTACTATTTTGATTTTTTTTTCTAGCCTACGGCAGTTATGATGTTATGTTGCCATAAAAAATGCTTCTAGAGGAATTTAATACTTAGAATTTGTCCTAGCCTCCATCAATTGGGGGATGCCCCCCCTCCCCACCCTCTGAAATTATTTGCTAGCTACGGCCTTGATTATTATAATTATATTTATGCCAGTTAAATGGTAGCCTACGCTCAAACTAAAATATAAAACTAAACTATGTCAAAGAATACTGGTAACAATAGACTGTACAGCTTTCACACATTAAATAGCTAACAGGCAAGAACAGTCTAAAATATCAGAATATTACTCTTCGTATGTTTTTGTACCTCAATACTTTTCTCAGCTGGTTTTGAAAAGTTTGCTAATGATCTTCATCCCCCTCATCACTCCCCGCCGCCCACCGCTGTCAATCAAAACACAAGCGGTCACTCCTACCTGTGTTTGGTTCTCAACGGTACGTCCCGGTTTGGCTGTATTTATTTCTGTGAAAATCACGTAATTTCTGGCTATTTCCTATCCAGTTTTTAAAATATGATAGTAACGATTGTATGAAAAATGTCAAATGAACCAGTATTTATTGCTTAATAAGGAGAGTTAAATTTAATTTCAAAATACAAAGTAGTTTTCTAATAGGAAATTTATTTGTAAATGAATGAGAAAGTCTGCCGCCGATTCAGTTTAATTATTTAGTAAATAAAAATTAATATCTTGGAAAATATGGTACAGACCGTGCCTAAAATATGTTTACCATATAGTGCTATACTATCCGTACATCCACAAAAAAAATTAAGGCTTTTGCTTGTATTTCTTAATACTTGGATATGAATTAGTATTATTAAGTTATATTAATCATTATAACTATTTAATCAAAAAATACATAACAATTTTGCTCTATTATTACTTATTTTAATATTTTTATTCTATTAAAAAGACTCACAACCATAAAAATAAGAAAATAAAATAAAAATATCAATCTTGCACAGCCTTTTAAGGGTTAGTGCATGCCCAACACACCAGTTTGGGTTTCCTCTGGAAGGATTTACTGGTATAAACCACTTTGGTCATTGAAAACAATGTTATTGTTCACTGCAAGGTTATTCTTCCCTATGCCTTTACTCGCCAAAAAAAATATGTTTTATAGTTTAATGACAAACTGTTCTTAACTGTATTTATAAACATGTATCATAATAATCATTGATTCAGTCTAGTCTTGTCTTTCGCTTCGAAGCAGTTGGTAATTTCATGGAGTCTATTATTTTTGTATAGAAATTAAATTACACACGTGATGAAAGTCAAGCAGTGATTCTAGTAGTTAAATGTTGACGTTTCCATTATGTTCGTCTCATTTCAATGTTTAGTTACATATTAATTAGAGTGCGTTTTTGTATGTGAAAGAGAGACCATATAAGTTTATTAAAAGAATTACATTGGGCCTGATCTAAGCATCTGGTGTGTCTCAATACATCACAAATAAAATACTGTTTAAGTGCTGACAGTAAGATTATCTCTTTTTCTAATAAAACAAAGTGTTGGTCTTAGTTTCTGTATGTCTGTTGCATAAGATCTCTGGAACCACTTAACTAATTGTGGTGCAGTTTTATTTATTCTGTTGGATGTTTATTTATTCAGGAAGGGCTTAGCATATTTATAATCACGATATTACTAGATATATGTGAGTAGTAAACACCGAGGATCTAAAAGTCGATTATTATTTCACCGATTTGAAGATATTTATTTTTTGTCTTACTTGATCACCAATCAAATAAGATATCTGCTTCAAATCGATAACAACTTGAAATCCCCAGAGAAATCTTATGACTGTAGTAAAAATAAGAACATCTGCGTTTATTCAAATTCATGTGTCTCATCATGCTGTATTTTTCAATAATGTTAGCGCGTTTACTTACTGAACTAGTACTCTTCGTTTAATCAACAGTGTTTACAAACGCAAGTTTTAAGGCAAATGTTTTTTTTTACTGCAGTATTAAAATAAATAGGTATTTTTACGTTTTTTTTAGTGGTACGTTTATTCTATAACTTGGTTTAGTACAGTAGGTAGGTCATTGTGGAACATATTTTACTTTATTTTTATTATTTGGTTAGCTACAGTAGCTAGGTTTTAGTTGATTATTGCTTGGTTTAGTGTAGTACATAAAGATAGATTTTAGTGTGTTTTTTACTTTAAATTGCTTTAAGATTCCCGAAAGAATGTCAACATTTGGTCATTTTACTGCAAAATCTAAAAGATCACGTTTACATCACAGTTAAATATTTCAAACGAACAAATCACCGTGTGTAACATATTGAAGCAAAGTTTCACATCGAAATTGCTGCAGAAATGCTTTCTTATTGTATGGGACGAGAATACGATGTCGTATAAGACTTCATTTCAATCTCTAGAAGACTCAGATATATCGAAATCAACAATATGCAGATTGGAGGCGTCATCATATTGTTATCAGGATACTCCTGACAAATTATACGTCATTCCGAGAGGCACTGACGAGATCGACGCTTTGTTGAAAGGATCCTGCATATGCTTTGATAAAATTACCCTGTCGACCAACATGCGTCTCCGCTTGTTTTCAGACAATATATTTAACTTATTTGTCGATATATAAATGAAACTCGGCAATTGTCCACGAATACCTCCAGGCAAGGTGTTTTTGGATAAATCCCGGCTATGCATCGTGGTTAAATATATCCGGAAAGTAGTCCATTTTATTAATACCGATATACGTATTCTGCCAAAATAAGCTTCTTTCATTGTCCCAGGAACGAGGTATTCTAGCTCCAAAAAATGAAAAGGATGATAAAATTAATGACTGCATTTTATACCAGCTCTAAGAGCCATCTTGCACTTGCGTATCCAATGACATGGTAGTGGATCAGCAGGAAAGTGTCCATGACCCTGCCGAATTTTTTCACTCCCTTAAGTCATCCAGCTTAGGCCTACCCATTCACTGACTTAAATAAAATTGGGGGTGCCAATCAATATGCTGGGTAATTCTAACTCACCTAAACTGTGTAATGGGATTCACTTAAAGGTAAACAGTCTGAAAAACTTTATCAGAGAGACGACTGTCATGATGGGTTGCGACCCACCTCGGTAGCGTAGTTAGCACATGCGTTAGTTTCGTGTTGAGCTAGACTTCTGAGGGTGAGGAGAACGAGGTTCAAATCTCCCTCGGGGCAACTGGGGGAGTGTTTCCTAAATGGTTTTCCACCCTCCCTTCATGCAAATGCGGGTTCACTTCATTTAAATTCAACCTACCCAATTTCTAATCCATTAGAGTAGTACTTAAGCGTATAACCTGACCGGGCAGTAAGACGCGGTGCTAAATAAAATATTATTATTATTATTTAGCACCACGTCTTACTACCCGTTCGGGTTATACGCTTTAAGTACTAATCACGCTAATGGATGAGGAATTGGGTAGGTTGAATTAAAGGAAGTGAACCCGCATTTGCGTGGAGGTAGAGTGGTAAACCATTTAGGAAAAACCACCCCCAGTTCACCCGACCGAGATTCGAACCTCGATCTCCCCGTCCTCAGCAGTCGAGCTCAACACGACTAGCAACAGTTGTGTAATCAAGTCAACAATCAAAAGTACTATGTGTATAAGTTAATAAACCAACATGTAGCATCGATTAGATAATCCACGGACAAGTTAAAGACGTCGGTTGACGGCTAATATTGTATTTACCCGAACACAGTCGAAAATTTAACATATAAGACCCAGAAAGTCAGCCAACACCCTGAGAAGAGTGTGTTTCGTCATGGATGAATCATAAAAGGATACTCTACATATGTTACTTTAAAGAAAAATTACCTTCATCCATGACTTTTTATATATTTTAGATTGATCCAAGCCAAAATCATTACAAAATCTTGAGATATAATTTTGTCAAAGCATTTGAGGGTAGAGGGGGGGGGGGACTCCACAAATTAACAGTGTAAAATCAGTTTTAATAAAATATGATTTTTAAGAATTAGTTGAGGCACTTAAAAATTAGTATTGTCAATAAGAACGAATATTTTGTGACATTTTCGCAAATTATATCATTTAGAGGACTCTTAATTAAAAATGCGAATGTGTTTCAGACCAGAAAAATCTAAGAATCATGTGTCCTGACAGGATTTTTTTTAAATTTGTTTTGAATTCATTTATAGCGATCTATTTTAGCCATAGTTTCTGTAAAACTGGGTCACAAAATACCAATTATGAAAGAATGTATAGTCAAATCCAAAGGAAATTCAGAGTACTCATAGTTAGCCTTATAAGTTATAGTCATAAAATGATTGATTTTTATTTGCTGCTCTTATTAACTGAATAAATAATGTCAAAAACCTTAACATTTTCTTACATATTTAATGTGGCTGACACAACACTTTGTTTTATTAACTTTTAGATTTACGTATCAATATACACAATAGGATCTTTATACATTTTTTCCAACCAAGTCTTATTACCCGCTTGGGTTATCCAGATTTAATATCGCTAATTAAGTAGCTGGAGATAAAGGTGAAATTTAAATTAAAAGTATTTACAAATGCTTAAAATTCAGAATCCTTTTACTTGTGGTGCTTACAAGTTAATCTTTAGAGTCCTTTTAATAAGGAAATAGTTAAGTTAATGGTCACCACTAAGCTCTCAACTTCCAAAGGCAGAGGATCCGCTCTGAGGTTCCAAACACGACAACGGTGGATTCGAAAGAAAAAAAACCAAGGTCCTCCCAGGTATTTGAACCAGGGGCACACTCCTCATGAAAATCAAATGGGGCACAAATGCAAAGACCAGGTGGGATTGAATAAGCATAAATAGACAGGTACAAAAGGGGTCAATGGCCATCCATAAATAACCACAAACCCCGAATATGAGTTTTTTTTATGAAGGGGTGCATAACCTACACCGCTAAAAAGAGGGTGCAGGGCAGTACCATTCTTGGTAAATGACATCTGTCAAATCCTCGACATGAGATTTTTATGTAAGCGTATGTGAGTGCGTAGCCTTTACCCCTTTTTAAAAGATAAAAAGTGAAATCGGTGTTGATCTCATAGTGCAATCGTACTACTGTTATTCACTTATAGTTCTCACACCTCTTCCTGCCTCCTTTCTTAAAAATCGTTATTGTAATTTTCTTATTCCAGTCTTTCGGTACCCTGTTCGCTTCCATATCACTCTCAGTATCCTGTATCACAATTGTATTCCTGCTTATCTTGCAGCTCTTATCATTTACACAGTTAGTTCGTTCACACCTGGTGCTTTTACCTGATGCATCCTCTTTATTGCATTCCATACCTATTTCCATGTGGGACCCACTCTCCCCTTTTTTGCTAATTATAAATAAATAACTCCTCCATAGTTCCTTTTCTTCTTTTCCTGTTTTCATCACTCTTCCTTCTTCATCCATCGTTCTAACTTCTTATATTTTCTACCTCTATTCCTGTTTCTTACCTGGCTATTTGGCACCTTCTTACTTCCTTTCACATCCCTTCCCAGCATCTCTGTCCATTTTTGCATCCAATGCTTCCTGGCTTCCTTCCCCACTCTATTCTTTTTCTTCCTTATACTCTTTTTTGTTTTCTCTTTCGTATTCTTAAAACTCCTTCTGAATGTTTTGTTCTTCTCCTTCAATGCTTCCTTCACTCTGTCATTCCACCATGGTGTATACTTCAACTTCCTTTTGTAACATGTGTCCCACAAACCTCCTCTGCAACTCCCACCATACTGTTCTTAAACCTTTTCCAGTTTACCTCTACACTTTGCATCTCATCATTGGGCATTATTAAGCTTCTTGCCCTTCTATAAAAAAAATATGTATATATATATATATATATATTTCCTGTTCATTTTTAAGCCTCTACACCTTTGCCTTTCTTTCTTGTTTTCCTATTTTTCTCCTTCATTCCCATCCCACTATTTCTGTCACCAACAACCTGTGGTCACTCTCTAGACACACACCTGGTATCTCCTTAACGTTTATAGCCCATCTTTTCATTTTATTGTTCATAAGGAGGTAATATAGTACCGGCCTTTGATTCCCGTCCCAACTGTATCTAGTAGTTTTATAGCTTTGTATTTTCTTATTGTAACAGGAAATGAAATAGAAGACTGTAAACGTTAAGATGATAATAGGTGTGTCTCTAGAGTCTAGATAGTGATGACAGGTTGCTGGTGGCAGACCTAGTGGGATGGGAATGTTGGAAAAAAATTACTTGTGATTATCTATGTGCTTATTTAATAAAGAAATGGCCCCAGGCCACAGACAAGTAAGAAACAGACTCTTAACCTTACGGGGGGTTTTCTGCCCTCCCTTTGCCAGCTTGAGTCCTTCAACACTGGGCTTCGCTAGTGTCACTGTTGGGTGATGATAGGACTAACCGCAGCGATCCTAGTGTGGAAGGACTCACGCTGCTAAGAGAAGCGCAAACATTTCAACCTGGAGGTTGAGTGTCTGGGTATATTATTTGTCTGTGCCCTAGGGCGGACAGTCCTTTCTCTTTCGGCTGTCCCTCCCAAGAATTTTCCTCCCTAACGCGAGCAAATGGCTATAAAAGGCGGGGGAGGCAGGGTCTCAGGACTTAGTCGGAGACAGATGATTCCCCAACAATTAGCGTTGTTGGGAGGGCCTACAGGTTCATACTGCGTTTCTGAGGCCTTGCTCCCTCGCCTATTATAGCTTTATGTTGACGGTAGAGGAGGATCCCAAGAAGGGACAGTCATGAAACCAACGAGCCAGCCGGCCGAGGCTATTTCTTTAACCAGGATATAAATACAATTGACGTAAGCATACAGGTTACATATCATCGTCGATAGCCACGTCCACGTCTTGTGTGGATCCAGATCTAGTCAGTGGTTTCCATGATATCATCCTGGATGTCTTGGGGGCTGTGCCTAATCTTGCTGGTGTGCCGACTGGAGGAGGAGGTGTGTATGGTCGTATTTGGACAAGAGCGCGTAGCCTTTCTGAAGTTCCAGAGTATAATTAAAGATGAGAAAGGGGTTGGCAGTGGTTTCCCTGGTTATATACAGCTTCTATTAGAAGTTTCTCTTTCTATACTTAAATAATAACAATATAAAACTGTATCCTAGGCATCATTTTTTTTTCTAAATTTAAATTTACATCCATACTAAACCAGTAGGCTTATAGTCCTTTTTCTAGATATCAATAATATAAATTATATTATTTACCTTCTTGTGGATAGTGTTTGAACGTTCAGGGCCACAACAATTTACGAAAAACGACTTAAGGTTTTTACTTTCTCGCTAACTTACAGGTAGAGAAAGTATTGTATTCGTTAAAAAAATTACTCGAGATTTTGATTAATCACGAGGTTTCGTGACCCCCCCGAATCCGAAAAAGTTGTTTTTAAATTTTCGTCTCTCTGTCTAACTGTACCTCGGAGTAGAGCTTAAACTATTTTACCGGTCAGTATAAAACTTGGTATCTAGGGTTTTCATAGCCTTGCCCCGAGGGGTCTTAGGAATTGGATATATAACCTTAAAATTAATGGTAGTTTACTGAAGGGCAAAGGGAGAAAAAATAGATTTTCTCAAACTCGGCTCAAAATATTTTGATTAAATTTCATTTATAAACATATATCAATATATTTTCTTCATTATGGCTTTAAGAGTTCCGGTCTGATGCGTAAATTCTCATTATTCATCATATCTCCGTAATTCTTTTAGATATGAACATACTTATCATTGCAAATATGTAGGTATATATATATATATATATTTTTTTAGGGTTTGAGGGGTCATGAAAATTATATGTTTCAAATAAAAGCTTTTTATTATATATATATATATATATATATATATATATATATATATATATATATATATATATATATATATATATATATATATATATATATATATATATAATAAAAAGCTTTTATTTGAAACATATAATTTTCATGACCCCTCAAACCCTAAAAAGTTGTTTTTGCAATGCCGTCTGTCTGTGTGTCTGTCTAACCCTAAAATTAATAGTAGTTTACTAAAAGAGAAAAGAACGTTTTTCTCAAAATCGGATCTAACGATTTTGATTAAAATTTGTATCTATGCGTTGATTTAGATTATAAATAAATTGGATATTTTCATTTTCCAACAAAAATTACTTTTGGGCACTTTACAAAAGTGGAAATTTCAATAGCTCCCCAACTATTTTAGATACTAAATAACTTTTCATTGCAAATTTGTAGCACTATTAAAAATAAAAAACTTGTAATTTAAATATATTTTTATAAAATCAATTTTTTCTGAGATATTGGCAAATATATTAATACAATTTTATGAGCTTTAGTTTAGTCTAAGGGGGAATGTTTGTTGTATATATATATCTACTGAGCCAGATGTGCTATATTCTTTGTCTAATTAATTATATTCATTAGCACTAGGTGTCAGCACCAAATTGACCCTTCTCCCCTAATGGCTCTAAGCTCGCTAATCCCCCGCTTTTTCTTAGCATAACGGGAAAAACTGTTCAAGCGTCTTTTTAGCTCTCGGGACACACATCCATGAAACTCTCTCGTGTGAAATATTAATAAGTGCTCGAGAATCGAGATTAGGGCACCCCAACTATCATCTCATCACTCCAGGTATTCTCAGCCACCATTCGCAAAGGTAGGCTCATAGTTAATGAATCGTTTCTCTTTATGTTTGGTAATTTAACGAATGTGTACAAAATCTCGCCTGTTAACACCTTACTGTGTTTGTACATCAATGTACATCTTTTAGACTCAATAGACAATATTTACATCTTTTATTGGTCAAAATATATAACTGAGGAATTGAATAGCAATGCGATGACCTGAAGATGTGCAACACCTAATAAAAAGCCAAAAATTTTAACTGGAATTCGAAATTTTAATACAAAGTGTTGGCCCTTGTAGACTCGATATCGATCTTTTTTATTGGTCCAAAACTACAAATGAGGAAATTCATTCTTTAAAAATAAAATTCTAAAATTTAAAACCGGGAGTCAAAAAAGCTCTACGTAAGTATAGCGCAATTTATGCTTGGGTTTGCTCTACTGTATATTATTTTGTTTCACAGATATTACGAGTTTTGAGTTAATATCTCCATTTTCAAACAATAAAGCGAGAAAGTCCGTGTGGAGTTATACAAGCAAGAGACATGCCCAGAGCCATATCTTTATAGGCCCCTCTCTTTTGTATAATGCGTATTTTTAGATAACATTTTAGCAAAGCTTGTAAAATTTTAAAATGTATGCATTGATTATTTAGCGGGTGAATGTTTAAGAAAAAAAATTACTTGGCAAATTTGAATATTAAATAAAAAGAAATATCCAGTAAACTCATTGTTTTCCAGGCAAAAGTGTTTTCTGAAGTTTTATTCCGACGAGAATCGCATTTGGGAACAGTGAACGTTGATACACATTCTTACTTATATAATACAGTTCACAACAACTTGAAGCAGGGACCTGGAAAACTGGAAGATCTGGAAAAACACAGGAATTTTGTGCCAGGAAATTATCGGTAAATCACTTTTTTTGTTTTTGTTTTTTTTGTTTTTTTGTCATATTACACTTATGATTGGGAGAGACATCCAGGTTCGGTCACCTTATGTGTAGACTATTAGCCGTGCTAGTGGCACAATGTGTTGCCCAGGGTACACCATAGGAGGGTGTCTACACGTCGTATCCGCAATCAGATAATGTGATTATAGTTATTATGATGTTGTGGAGCTGGTGTGAGTTTTAACTGACTTAAGTCAGTTTGACTTTGACCTGACTTAAGTCTAATTAACCGAGCCCTAGTGAATGTTGTAATCATTTCCATTAAGGGAAAAATACCCAAGGTACTAGCCGGGAAATGAACCAGGGGCCCCTAGGCTCGTAGCCAGGTGCACTAACCCTTACACCACGGGGCTGGTTGGGGAAACACATGAAAGTCCACACACAAAAAACTTAAAAATACTGGAGTAGTTGTGAAGTAGATACATTAAATTTAAATCTTTAAATAATAGGGCTTCGCATAGAAAAATAAATGGTACAGAACTCCACACAGACTTTCTCACTCCATTGTTTAAAAATTAAGATATTTACTCAAAACTCGTATAATATGTGAAACGAAATAATATACACTAGCAAACCCGAGCAAAAATTGTGGTATATTTACGTAACAACATTTTTTGACTTCCGGTTTTGAATTTTATAATTTTATTTTTAAAGAATTAAAGTCCTTATTTGTAAACACAAAAAAAAATCCATATTGGGTCCTCAAGGGTCAACACTTCGTATTAAAATTTCAACTTCCGGTTAAAATTTTCAACATTTTATTAGAGATTGCACATCTTGCTATAAAACTCCTCATTTATAAATTTAGACTAATCAAAAAAGTGAGGCAGAAGGGAGCGCGAGTAATTTTACAGTTTTTGTAGCATTACATTTTTTTGACCAAAATGAATCAAATATTTCTCCAGTGGCAACATAGATTTTAGTTTTCTGCACATGCTGATATCAACAGATCTTGAATATATGTCAAGGGTGTTCTGGAATTTTGTCAACACTTTTTAAATAAAGAGAAAATGTTTTGACAAAATTCCACGACACCCTAGGTATATATTCAAGATCTGTTGATATTAGAATGTGCAGAAATCTTTACTCTATGTTGCTAATGGAGAAATATTTGATTTATTTTGGCCAAAAAATTCCCAATTTTATAAAAACTGTAAAAACCACTTGCGCTCCCTTATGCCGCACCTTAAATAGTATATCTGTACAACTAAAGCTCTAAAGCCCACAAAATTGTATAATATATTTGCCAACATCTCAGAAACTATTGGATTTATAAAGATATATTTCAAATAAAAGTTTTTATTTTCAATAGTATTATAATTTTGCAATGATAAGTTATTTAGTATCTCTAATAGTGGCGGAGATATGGAAATTTTCGCTTTTGTAAAGTAGGGCCTACCCTAAAAGTCATTTTCATGGGAAAATGAAAATAGCCATTTATTTATAATCTTAATCAACGCCCAAATACGAGTTTTAATCAAAATCATTAGAGCCGACTTTGAGAAAATGGATTTTTTCTCTTTTCGCCCTTTATTAAACTACTCTTAAATTTAGGGTTAAACAAACACACAGACAGACGGCATTAAAAAAACAATTTTAGGGTTCGGAGGGTCATAAACGTCGACATCCATCAACATCTTGGGTTAGATTTTTTTAACGGTCGCAATACTTTACCTTACTTTTTCAAAAAATTTATATATATGCGTATAGCTTGAAAATTACTGGTTTTATAAAAACATGTTTCAGATAAAATATTTGTATTATAAATATACCTACTTATTTGCAATGATAAGAGATTTCAAATCTCAAACACTTACGGAAATATAATTAAAAATTAGAATGTTCACTTCAGACTGGAACCCTTAAAATCATTTTGCCAAAAAATTTAGAGTAGCCATTTTGTTTGTAATATTGATCAATGTTCATAAATGAAATTTAAACAAAATCGTTAAAACCGATTTTGAGAAAATCTATTTTTTTCTCTCTTTGCCCTTCAGTAATTTTAGGATTAGAAATCCAATTCCAAAAATCCCTTGGGGCAACCCTATAAACATCCTAGATAGCAGGTTTTACCCCAATCGGTAAAATAGATCAGGCTCTACTCCGAACTATAGACATACATTTGGATACAAAAACCACTTTTTTGGATTCGGGTGGTCATGAAACTTCAAAGTTCATCAAAATCTCAAGACACGGACACGGGAATCAAATCAGGGAGCTTCCTGTGTTCCAGGTGTCATTTTTCAACTAAATTAAATTAATTGAATTGTGTTTTCTTCCATAGTGACATTACCGTATTTACAATGATTTTCGCTTTGTGTAATGAATTTTGTATCAAGAAAATTGTGGTGGCCCTGAGAAGGCACATAATTAAATGAACACGTGACACATGCACATTTCAAGTCAACAGCTGTAGGCAATGATGTCACTGTGCAGTTCAATAGAGGAAGGAGGCTGCTGTTGTGACGTCAATGCAGTGTAGGGGGTGTAGTTCCAAGCTCAGATCACATAGTAGATATATATATAATATATATATACTCAAAAAATAGTGTGTCTTCAATATATATATTGAAGGCACACTATTTTTTGTCGTTGAGTCCTCGTGGCACAATGAACGTACAAGTTGACAACACTACGTGTGACTTGCCCATGCTCATGAAAATATACTTATCTCAGTTGGACAGGAAATGTGAGTCTTTTTGTCCTCTATTCGGCCACGAATTGTGATTTCATGTAAGGAACGACACGCTCAAGTTCCTCATTAATTACTCAACTCTTTAATTATAAGACATTTAATGCTCTAGAAAGTAAATAAAGCTTTAGAACATTGTCGTCTTGTTTATTTAAAAAATCTTATTTGAGTGAAACCACCTTTAATCAATATCATTTTTTATCAACAATAAAATAACGTCAAAAATTTCGCGTCAACAGCCCTTGAGAACCACTGTAATAAGCTTTGGCCAGGTACGCTTCGAGAACCCCTTTAATACAGCTCTGGACGTAGTCTTAAACGCTATAGGCTTAGCTTGAATTAAAATGGCTTAGCTCAACATAGATTATTATTATGTTCACAACTTAATAGAGATTAATTATAACGACTTTAAATGACTTAGCTGACTTAACTTAATCTAATTTAGCCTAACCTAGCCTAACTTACCTTTATCGATGTCTAAATTCTAAGCTCATATGGCATAGTTTTCCGGTTATTTGGAGGTCAGGGTTTGTATCCCGGTCAGGTGTACTGAAAGTTGTAGAGTTTTCATTTAAAAATAAATATTTTTCAATTTGACAATATTTTTCAAAATATGGTAAAATGGTTTCACTGGTCTTTACTACAGTGTCTTCTGATTAAGACTCCAGGTTGGCGCAATGCGATATGGCGACTGGTTTCAGCTGTATTGCACAGGTAAATTAACTTCGCATAGCTAAACCTAAGCTACCTTATACTCAAATAATCTTGTAATTAAAATATTATAATTTTATTTGGTCGACAACATATATTAGCTAGGAGTTTGCTGTCCGGAGTTCGGTCTGCTATAAATAAATAACTCATATTATTCTTTCAGGCCAATTATCTCCCTACCGAAAATGTCCTAACTTTAAACAACTTAAGATTTATTTAGTTCTGAAAATGTAATATAAATTATTAGGATACTTTATATTTATAATTTAATTCAATAATTTTGGATGATACGTTTTATTATTATGTGATGTCTAAAACATTTATTTCTACGACAAGAAAAGGATTCTTATTTCACATCCACTGAATACCTAATTTTCCATGTTATAAAATCTTCTTGGAAATGTAAACTTTGTAATAAATTTGTGTTTTAATCTTCAATTTTTTAAATAAAAACTACGAACTATTGGAAACCAATGACATCCAATACTGCTTCCAGCTTATGGCCTGGGTCAGTTTTTTTTATTCAAGTCATATATTTTCCACTGCTGGCTTGCTAGGTCTGTAATAGCTTCATATGTCTTATAATCTAACTTAAGATTAGGACAGGCACAACATCCAGTCCCCGGCCGTTAAATCATCATTGTGAAAGACGAAACCCACACTTCACCCATGATAAAATTTTAGGCCATGCCGGGAATCGAACCTGGGACCCTTATTACAGAAGATAGACACGCTACCAACTGAACTAAGGTGTAGAATTTACTCCTGAGTAATAGGAAATTTAATTTAACTACACTATCACTATGGACAGGGGTGACCTGGTGGTCTAGGGGTAACGTGTCAGACTTCTGTGTTGGGAGTCCAGGGTTCAATCCTCGGTCCCGGCACAGATTTATCGGATTGCCAAACTCTTCCTTCACCTTTGACAAGACGTGTATTAATCACAACTTATGAATGTGGGGAATGCCAGGCCTCCACCGTGGTTCGGATTTCACGTTGAACTGTAGGTCCTCCATTTCATCTCAAAATCCCCTTACCATTATTACACATTAGCGCAGGGGCGGCTCGGCTCGTCCCTAAGGCGCGGAGGCGCGCGCCCCCCAACCCCACGAATCCCCAGTTCCTTTTAAAGTTATTATTCGCACTCTCACGACAATTTTATCTTGCCATAATAGTTTCAAGAAAAATATGTTTTTGGTTTAAGTAATAAGGCAATGTTTTTAAAATGGCATGCGGTTGGGCGCGAGGTGGTCAGCGCCTGATATTGGACACCAAACCTTCCCACCTCTTCACCTCTTATCTTCAAATGGCATGCAGTCAGGCGCGCGACGGTCAGCGCTGACATAGTGAAACCAAACCTTCCCTCCCCTTATCCCATTGTCCTCCTCCTGCTATAGCTAGTTAGCTAGCATTGCTTATTCTTCTTTAGAAGGCTCACTCCCTAATGCGCCCAAAGGTTGAAAACTTGTGAAATGTGTATAGCGTGAACCAGCAATAGTTGTTATCAGTCATCCTGCGTACTCCTGCATCTTGAGGATGTGTGTGGCGAGTGTGTTTATAATAATATTATGTTGGGTTATTTTAGGATAATGTTTATTTGAGTTATATGTTTTAATATTTTTTGTAACTAGGCTTAATATGAATAGTTCAATTCAGGCGCTTAACACAACGAATATTGCAAGATTAACTCTTGATCAAAAAAGAGAATTGAAATCATTAGGTAGGCCATGTCCTGGATTTTGTATGGAACAAAGTGAAAAAAAGAAAAATGAAAATCAAGTTTTTAAAAGACAGCTCAAGTCCAAAGATGCATATAAAAAAATGGCTAGATTTGCGTCTATGATGTGAACAAATCTTTGTACTGTTTCCCGTGTATTTTGTTTTCTCCCAGAAAGAGTGGTGAATGCTTGTGGATAGTAAAGGGTGTCAATGATATAAAACATTTAACAGAAAAAAATTAAGAAACACAAAGTATCTGTGAATCACATGAATAGTGTCGTTGATCTTTCTTTGCTAGGCAAAGTAAACATATCGTCTAGTCTAGACTCACAATACAGACAAAACGTTAAAAAACACAATACTCACATTGACAAAAATAGGCACATATTAAAATGGTTGATTTCATGTGTTAAATTCTGTGGTGTTTTTGAATTACCTCTCAGAGGTCATGACGAATCAGCATCATCTACAAATCCTGGTGTCTACAGAGGCTTAATTAATTATACTGCTGAGCTGGATTCTGCAATGAAAG
Source organism: Timema cristinae (assembly GCA_039000515.1). Lineage (NCBI taxonomy): Eukaryota > Metazoa > Arthropoda > Insecta > Phasmatodea > Timematidae > Timema > Timema cristinae. The sequence continues at coordinate 30,925,100 of JBCFYV010009882.1, forward strand.
ACCATTTAGAATCAGCCACTGTATTCAAAGGAACATCGAAAATAATACAAAATGACATACTAGACTGCATGCTTAATGTCTGTAGGGAGGAAATAGAAAAGAAGATACGTGATTCTGAATTTGTAGCTATCGAATGTGATGAGACAACTGATGTAACAAACCATTGTCAGATGGTATTAGTTTTTAGGTATGTGTTTGAGGGGTTGGCTTGTGAAAGGTTTTGAGGGTTTCTTATTCCTGAAGGAATATGTGCAGGAACCTTAGCAAAATGCATAATGGACCACATCAAACCTCTTCTAGACACTTCAAAGGGAAGATTAATAGCACAGACATATGATGGTGCTAATGTTATGAGTGGCTCTGTTGGGGGTGTACAGGCCAAGATTAGAGAAACATACCCATTTGCCTATTTTGTACATTGTTACGCTCATCAGCTAAATTTGATATTGGAAAAAGCAACCAGTGCAAACAGCAAAGTTCGAGTTTTTTTCTCAAACCTTTCTGCCATTCCCGCATTTTTTTCGCACTCATCTCTACGATCTGACGTTTTGGAGCAAGTCAGACTACCCAGAGTTGCTACAACAAGATGTAACTACAACATTCGAACTGTTAACGTTGTGTACGAAAATAGAGATAAGTTGGAGGAATTCTTTGAAGTTCTTGAGGAAAAGTGCATAAAAACTTACTGTTAACGAGGCGAGTAGCCATAGAAGAGCTTTTCAGGACCCAAATTTCATGTTCTGGCTAACTCTTTTCCACAAAATTTTACCTCACGTGGATATATTGTACCAACAACTACAACCTAGTAACAGGGACAGTGTAATGTGGCAAAATGACATTTGCATTTTTGAAAATGACATGCAGAAAGAAAGGGGGCAAGTGAATGAAATAGAGAAGCAAATAAATGAAGAGTTCCCTGAACAACCAAGACAAAGGAAAAGTAATGTTGAATGTAGCACAAGAGTAGGGGATGCTAAAGAAATGTGTAATGTCATTACAACTAATGTAAAAGACAGATTCGCTTTTACTGGTCATTTGGAGGCAGCTTCTTTGTTATGTAATGAGTCATTTCCACAATTTTCTACTTGCTTTCCGGAAGAAAAACTCACGCGAGTAATCCAACACTACCCTTTCTTAGAAAAGAAAAACTCCTGTCTGAATTGTGACTTTTATATAGACGACAGGACTTTGACATTAAAGGAGCTATACAACTATTGAACTTCATGGAGAAAAATAACATTATTTCAGTTTTCAGTGAGGTGACGAAGCTTCAAAAATTATCATAACAACCCCAATGACGTCTGCTGAATCTGAACGTTGCTTTTCAACATTGAAAAGAATAAAGACTTTCCTGAGGAATACAACAACAAATGACAGACTTAATGCTCTAGCGATGGTAGCCATCAACAAGGAACTTATCACACAAATGAAGGACTTTGAAGACAGAGTTATGGAAAAGTTCATTAACTTAAAAGAGAGGCGTATGGACTTCTTATATAAATAATTTATTTGTAATTTATTTGTTTATTGCTTTCTAAGTCATTTCTCGCAAGTGTAAATAATGTAAATATTGTGTATCCTACATATTAATGTTGTGAGCTTGGGAGGACATTGAACACACATACATATATATTTATGCACATTACACAGCTGCAGAGTTTCTACAACACATCCACGATCTTTGGGGTGAGTTTATTTTGTTTATCTTTCCATGTTGTTTGTGATATTCATTTTTGAGTTTAACAAAATGAATATTTAGCAAAACATATTCCGAAATTTATGTCTTCTTTTAAATATATTATTTAGAAACAATTTATGAACTAAACAGGCTGCGCCCTCCAGCTTCCAAAGTGACGAGCCGCCACTGCATTAGCGTAAGTGCGTATAACCCGAACAGGTAGTAAGACGCGGTGATAATAATAATAATAATAATAATAATAATAATAATAATAATAATAATAATAATAATAATAATAATAATACTATGGACAGGTTAAGAAAATTCACCCCCCTCTTCTCCAATCATCGATTACAAACCAACAAAGTACTTTAAAGGTGGTGGTTGAACAATTCATAAAATACTACAGTACTATCCACAGCAGGAAGTCTGGTTGAAGATGGCAGTGAGTTAGAAAACAAAAATAGCCCTATACACAAATATTTGCTAAAATAAATAAACATGCGTCTACCAAGCTTTAAAAATAACCATAATGGGGTTCAAAGCAATTAAAAGAAATTTCAAGGGGAGACAGATACCAGAGCCCCAATATTTCTATGTACCGTACATGTCTGTTAAACTTTGAATATTACATTCCATATCGAATGCTATTATTTTTAGTACATTGTGGGAAAATGTATTTAATTATAGATGGTAAGGAGGAGCGGGTGTAAGGGCCAGGCGGGAAAATGCATCAGTCGCATCTTTTTTATTTCGTCACCGCCATGGAGGTTGGGATTCGAAACCCACCCAGGTGTGTGATGAAAAGTTAATTTCAAAACACAAAAATTCAATTTATATATTATTTGCTGTATAGGGATTATTGCTAACAGCCTAGATTATTTCAAAGTCCGTGTTTAAAATTCTTGATTTTAATAAATAAAATGTTCAAAGTCATTAACTTGAATATGATTATAATTAATTAATAAGAAGTCTGAAATAAATATGCGTCATGACCTCTCAATTTGTAAACAAAAATGAGACATTAGTTGTATTAAGAGTTGGCCCAATTCTATCTGATTTCTATGAAGCTGATGTTCTCAATTTGATCAATCATGGATTTCAAACTATAGTTGATAAATTTAATTAATGTTACTATAAAAAAAAATCCAAACTATTAACGCTACTTAAATCTAAGTGGTATATTAGTCCCACTCGTGTATTAATAATTCAAGGGTGACTTGGTGGTCTAGGGGTAAGGTGTCAGACTTCTGTGCTGGCGGCCGGGGTTCAATCCTCGGTCCCGGCACAGATTTATCTGATTACCAAACCCTTCCTTCACCTCTGACAAGACATCTTGTGAATGTGGGGAATGCCAGGCCTCCACCGTGGTTCGGATTCCACGTTAAACTGTAGGTCCTCCATTTCATCTCACAATCACCCTAACATTACACATTAGCGTAAGTGCGTATAACCCGAATGGGTAGTAAGACGCGGTGCTAATAGTAATAATAATCATAATTCAAGGTTCAGTATTGGGTAGATATTTTCTCGCGTGGATATTATCTTCACCTTTTATATGGCTGCAGAATGTGAACAATCTAACAAATGGTTACAAATTGCCCTGTTTAATTCCTCAAAACCAAAACATATAGCATATGTGGAGAGATTCTCAAACAGTAACATACTTTTCTATTTTAAGATGGGGTATTTCATTTCTGGCATGAATCAAGTGAAAAGCTTTTTTTTTTTTAATTTTATTAATAAAAACAATCAACTAATCAAACGTAGCTCACAATTTTAGTACCGATTTCTTGACTATCGAGCCAGAATCATAGTAATGGCTTGTTTAAAAATGAATATTCGTGATAATTATGGCTAAAATCTATTCAAACACTGCAACTACAAACGTTCTTAATATTACAGTCTAATAATGAATGGAAGCTGTTTCACTTACGCAACTGCGCCATGCTACAGAGTATACCACTCAAGCTGAACATGTTCCTAACGACGGTGGGGAGTACAGCAGGGCCATCATCGCGCTTCCTGGAACACATTCAAATTTGAAATCAAAGTATTTTTTTAAATAAATATGTATAATAGCAAAAAAATAATTAAACTATTTTGGGAATAATAAATAGTCCGTGGTTTAAACAGAAAATTAAGAAATCCCACTACTAACCAAGTGATTTAATACCAGAAATGAAATTCCTCTCTGTCAATTAAATGGTGCAAGTTTACTAGGCCCCCTATTCAAAACTTATCGGGTCTGTTTGAAAATAATTAATAAGAAGTGCTGTAATAATTGGCGTAAACGATAATAACGAAAAGGTTAGGTACTGTTAGGCTTTAATAAAGTTAGAATTTTAAAAAAAAAAATCTCGCTAAACAATGCAAAAGCTATGCCTTCTGTGAAATGTGTTCATAAAAATTCAAGTTATACGTTATGTGATTTTAGGGCAGGTAGTTTCATTGTAGGAAAGGATTTGTTATATTTCCCTCCTTGGGATATGAATGTAAGCTCAATACAACTATATCAAATCGTTTTAGTAATCTATCCAAGACCATGTCCAGATTTTTTGGGGGGAGGGGGGGGGGTACGTCCTTACCTGTGGTGGCTCAAAGGGAAGACCCACAACAAGAGATGAAAAGTATTATATCTTAACATAATGGCCACCAATGAGCAGTTTTTTATTATTTTTTTAAACAATCAAGGTTGTTGGCGTTGTGATTTTTAAAGACACCCGTTACCTACTAGATTAGGTATTAAGGCAGAATATAAATATATGTATTATATTGAAAATACTTAAGAGGGACGGGGGGTTAAGGCCCCTAACCCTCCTCCGCCCCTTCCTTGGCATAGCCATGGTAATATCACATTGGAAGAAATCCACAATTAAAAATTATAACTATTCGATTGGAAATATTGGAATTTAACTTAAGTATGCAATCAAAAGTATAAGATTAGGGCCTACCTATTCTTTTTCAATAACACAAGCCACAAAGGGTATGCAAGGAGGCTTCTGCTGCACAGAGAACATGTTCTTTGAGTCAAATGGAGCCGAATTAAGCAACCAAATTTCTGATGTTGAACAGTTGCGGAGCTATGGGCCGAGCAAGCTTTAATCAAGCTTTAATCGGATTCCAGTAAGGTGCTTCCCGGTCTCACTCTCCATGCAAATGCAGGGTTCACTTCCTTGTACTTAGCCCCTTAGAGTAATTTTCATTGTTTCAAAATAAAAGTAATTATGTTGTTACCAAACCTATGTCAAATATAATTCTTTGAGATGGAGACCCCTAACTTATCAAATAAGGTGGCAGCCATCCAGTGGACCAGGATTCGAACCCCCTGCAGTTTAGTATACTGAGAGAGTGCTGCCTTAAACCTGGAGGGTAGTTTTCACTCTCCCTCCACGCAGATGCTGGCTCACTTCCTATAAATTCAAACTTCTCAAATACCCGCCTCGGTTGCGTAGTTGACTGCCGCAATTGTTTCGTGTAGATCAAGACGTTCGCAGATGGAGGAGTTCGAGGTTCGTATTTCGGTCGGGTAAACTAGGGGCGTTTTCCGCTCTCCCTCCACGCAAATACTGGCTCACTTCCTCTAAATTCAAACTTTCCAATTACCAATGCGCTAGCGTAATTAGTACTTAATCATTTCACACGTACATGGTGACAGAAGTTGTCAAACCAAACAAATGTTGGCAGACTTTTGTCGGGAGGACGGCCCCCTTCAAATCCCTGTCGTGCGTGTGTATTGAGCTCGGTTTCCTCACTCATCCTCCACGGGTTTGTCCCAGACGGCTAGTAAGACGCGGCAGCCTTAATTATTTCTTGTTTTAAATATTAGACATGTAGAACGATGGGAGGCTGTGGGTGTGTGTGTGTGTATTGTAAACGGACGCACCCGGAAAAAGATATTGGGTTCTAATTTGTGTTGGGGATTTGAATATCTGCCGAGGTGTACTGTTGGTAGTTCTCACTAAATGGTTTCCCACTCTCCCTCCACGTAAACGCTGGAACATTTCCTTACTCCCTCTCCACGCAAATGTGGATTCAACCTTCCCAATTCCTAGTCCATTAGCGTCAATTTGAATTTTTTTTATGGAAATTAAGAGGGAAATTTGAATTCAAAATGAAAATCAAAGATTGGTTTTTCATGATATTTAAGAATAACCAAGTTTTTTTACAAATACCAAATAATTTCGGGTAATTTACAAATAATTTATTTTTGAAAATTTTAATTTTGTTAAATATATTAGAATAAGTTGGTTTAAAGTTAATATTTACAGATTGGTTATTGTGATCAACAAAATTATGAATTTGTTGGTTTTTATGAATAAAACATAGTACTTATTAATTGATCACATATTTCAATCAGAAATATTATTATAGAATAATTGATTTTGTTCACCTTTTGGACATAACATTTCTATTTTATCTCCAGAATATATTTTTCACTATATTCTATTTAAATTAACCAGAACCCTAACAAACTTTGTCTCTGTAAAATAACATTTATTTAATATTTCTATTACATGCGACCATATTTGATCCCATCACTGGCAAAAAATACTAGATCCCTGGGTAGTTCCCTATTGTTTTCGCCGAGCCCGAACTATTTACCGTTATATTTCATTCGCACAAACTCTCTCACTAAGGATGGAAGTCTTTCTCCGATGCTCCGTCTAGAGGGATAAACGCTAATTACTTTTATAAATACAAACCATATATTGTTGCGTCAAAAGTCCTGGGTTAGAATCCCGTATCCAGGTGTCAATGATGGAGTAAGCATAAATAAATAATAGCTTTGGCCGTTTTCACATTTCAACCCAGCGCAAATGATGCTACATCACTAATTTTATTATTCTGTCTGTCTGTCTCTCTCTCATTTGGTTCTCACGTTTGCCGAAGAGATAAGTTCGAATCCCTGTCGCGCATGTGTACCGAGGCCGGTTTTCCCCTCATCGTCCGTGTATTGTGCCCCTGACGGGTAGTATGACCCAGTTCTAAATACCGATAAGCTTAACTTCGTGGCTATTAGCTGGGGAGGTAGGGGGTATTGAATACAGGTGAACCGTGTCACTCTGCCTTCACACAAATGCAGGTACATTTTATATCTTCCTCGGCCCAGATATTACTTAAGAATTTATGCAGTTGACCGTGTCACTCTGCCTTCACACAAATGCAGGTACATTTTATATCTTCCTCGGCCCAGATATTACTTAAGAATTTATGCAGTTATATATTTTTTCGTCAAAATATAGTTGCGAACATTAAATTCAAGTTACTCAATTCAATATTACCTATGAATTAATGTGAGAGTTATATATTATTCAGACAAACTATAGTTGCTTACATTAAATTAATTTTTCTGTTGTTATAAATGGAGTGAAGAATAAAACTGTTGTTTTCACTTTATACGTGGGTAGCAATTTACCGTCATAATGCATTGTAAACTTGCATGAATGGTCACATGGTCTAAGATGTCACAAGACGGCCGATGAAAGAGTGATTTACGTTTGAAGCAAAAGCGGGAACACATTCTACCTGGGCTATAAAATTCTGGTCGACCGGCAAAAACCCCCTTCAAAAATGGTAGGAGTGGAAGTACGGCCGTTCAAACAGAACACGAGGTCCGTATCCCGGTGTGTACGTCTTCTAAATTTGTATACTTGCATCGATGGTCGCATGGTGTAATGCGTCACTAGATGGCCGGTGACAATGATCGACGTTTGAAGCAAATGCTGGTTCACTTCCCAATGCTATGCTGATAAAGCGTAGCTATGCTAGGAAAATCAGGTCGACCAGCAAAACTACCCTTTTATTTCTCACTCTCGCAATGTGGTGTGCATTCATTGGTATGCTCCCCGGCCCATGGTCGCGTGGTCTAAGGCGTCACTGACGGGGAGGGGGGGGGAGACGTTTGAGACCGTGTATCTAAGCTCGGGCCAGAGATACTCGAGAGCAATGGAACAACGCACACCTACTTGATTATTATTTGTTAAATTCTAGTGAATTTGAAACTATCTGGTAAATACTCTTTAAAATTAGTACCACTTCAACTATTCCTCTACACCTATACTTCAGTATGCAAGTAAACTTTTCAGTGTGTGTGAAAATAAATATTTTCACTTCTACCATGAGAGACAAAACATTATATTTGCCAAAGTTTCCAGGTTTGAATCCTGTGTCAGATACTCGGCGGCCTCACTCATTTCTAGGCGAGTGGCCAGAGAAAATGGAAGCTATGCCTTACCCCTTATGCGCTCTGCGTCCGGCTGCCTGTTCAGCTGTCACACTCTATGCTCAGCTGCGGTCTGTATGTTCCCCTAATAAATAACGCCCCAAACCTATACAATAATTAATTATCAATCAACAATAATCAATTAGCAATCATCAAGAACCAACATGTCCGGGGTGGTAGGGGAGGCGGTGGTATGGGAAGGGGTTGTAGGGGGGGGGTTGAAGAAGAGGCAGGGGATGGGAGGTAGGGGATTTTGTAATCATCACTTGGGGGGGGGAAATAGCCAATCACAATACAGAGATTGCGAAAATAACATTGAGTAATCATCACAATACACACTCTCTACACGTTGGGGTCAAAGTAGGTCAAACTGGGCCAGGTCATCATACCAGCTACTCACAGGTATCAAAGAAATATTTTTTAAAAAAAACTTATACTTACCCCTCTAACAACTAATTAAATCGCTTTTCCTTTTGGTTTCTATTGGTCGTGATATATTTATTGTATTTTATGGGACATTATATTTTTACAACTTAAATTTGCTTGTTTTGTTTGGCTTCTCACGGCGTACTAGCTGGAATAAGTGTACGTACCACGGGTTGAGAACCACTGCTCTAGATAATTGAGCCAAGTACTTAGCGCGTCCTCTTACTAAGATAATTGTTTAATTCACGTTTGGGGACTAATATTTATCATATTGTGATTAATTTACAGCCTCTAGGTAGAACGTGCATGAATAACTTTCCAATTGATTTTAAAAATCTAGAGAATCATTATATTATATAATTAGTCACATTTTTTTAAACAACATAGCAATAAGTAATAAGCATAAAATAATTATGTTTTCATTAAACGCAGATTTAAAACGGTTTCAATTTACTGGAAAAATAAAGCAGTTTTCTAAGTAGTGTATATTAGAAACTAGCAATCTCACACGGAGTTTCCCATAATTCTTAAAAAAAATTGTTAAAAATAAGCTAACTAATGAGCTAATTAAAAATTTAAAAATCCGGCTTTGGGGTGCATTTGGACCCTCTTCCATCCACCTATGTTAAAAAAAAATCGGATCTCTATGTGCCGTAGATTTGGATGGACATCGCACATAAACAAACAAACAAACAAACACAAACACTTCCTCTTATTATTATATATAGGAGCAAAGCTTATTCAATGTAACCTTTATTCAAACACTTGATGAGCCTAAAACTTCAGTTATAGGCGGCCGACCGGTTTCTGTTTTGTTTGTATTTTAAAATACTGAAAACCAATCGATCAAAAGAGTGACATACGACAAGGTAGGGAAAGTAACAGAGTGGTGGGGGTATTTCCTCTCCTCAAACAGGTACTCGGTTCGAGAATGAAGATAAGATCCAAAAGGGAATTTGGTCTTTTATTCTACCGCACCTTAAACCAAATTATTAAATAAATATATAGAAAATTCTGATGGGTAAATCACAGAACAAAGACAGAACTAATAACTAAGAGTAAGTCAGAGGTTGTTTGTTTTAAATAGATACTGGCCCATGAGTCGGAGCTGACAGACTTGTTCAGAAGTTCTGAGTGAGAGTATCAGAGCAGAGAAAGAGGACTAAAGGTTGTTTTTGTGTGCTACATATTTCTTTTAGTCGATATTATAATGTATTAGTCTATTAATGAGTGTAATTTTTAATTCATTACTAATTTTGAAATAGAAGTGTAGTGTATCTATTTAATTATTCGATTCATTCTAATTCAATTGTCATAGTGGAATATCTACAACAAGATTTTGTCCAAATATTTTAGTCAATATTATAATATATCTTACATCTTAAAAAATTGAATGTACTGTGGGTGAATTGTTTGGAGAAGAGTGTCATAAGTGTGTGTATGGACCAATATCTAATGATATCAAATTGATTAGTGAATTCTGTGAAAAGGATCGAAATATTATTGCTTTAAGAACAAATAGTTCTGTTGAAAATATATGCAAGTACCACGAGATTAAGTTATTTTTAAAGTACCACCATCTTTATGGAAACTCTGACCCACTTAAAATCCTTGAAAAAAGTGACTACCAAAGGACTTATAGAAATCAAAGTGGAATATTTTACAAAAGAAAAAAACTACAGAATACTGTTTGTAATAAAGGAAGAACGTAAAGGTGAAAAAGATGATGTTTTTGTGCCTCTGCACCGCGGGGTGCACAAACAGTTGGGTTAATACTAATGATGGAAACAAGAGAAGGTTGGAGTTAATGCAATTTAATGATATAATATACAAGAACAAAGGACATATAAGCATATTGCACTTAATTTCAACAAGTACTTTGTCATATATAACTTACAATGATAAGTGGCAGCGTTGCCTAAGCCTAGACCAACTGGGGCGTGATGCGTCCCGATAACAACGCAGACTACAAAGCTACGTAATAAACAATACTATAAACTAGGTAAGTTGGCCGCGTAGGCAAGATTAGTTCGTACATCAGGCAAGTCCTAGTTCTGTTATAATAGAGAGCCCTGCACAACAGCTACAACCTTTACACAGGGTAAAAACAACGTACTTGGATATATAACACATACGGGATAGTCCTGGAAGGGACGCGTCCCGCTGGTTGCGCACCTGAAGGGTGACCAGTACAACCTTGCTTAAATAAGAAACTAATGACTGCCGCAACCGCGCCCAAGGGGCAAAGGCGGCTCACGTCCAGTGTACTCTTAAGAGAGTTACAAAATTTAATCTAAGAATCAACCACGGGCCAATCATGGATAGAACATGCGACCCATTGGTTAACTACCCAACTCAAATATAGGCCATGACTTGTAAACCCAATTAGGCATGAATCTGCGGCCTCCATATAACAAGAACTATCGCCTGCCCTGGCAAGCTACCACAATAAGGCACCTATGGTCACATAGTACGTGCCGTGGGATTAACATCCCAACGTGAGCCTGGCCATTAAGGACCAGTCTCTAGGGCGCGAGAGGCGCGCTACACCGCAAGTGTATTAGTACCTTACTTTCCTAATAAGGGAGAGTCTACTCTCAGCCTATCCTATATAACTAGTCATACAATGATATCATAACCGCGTCTCAGAATAGACACGTAATATTCCTCATCTCTATCTCTAATGATTAATTATACTAACTATCCTGCGAGGAAATAGACTAAACCTAACAGTTGAGTTTTAAACTTGGAGTTTACTCGAGAGATCAAGCCCTTGAATTAGGTTGGCCCTGCGACTTCCTTCTGTCCAAGGGACCCATTTCCCTTGACCGCAGGTCCGATGTAGATTATGTAGATTACGTAGACAAGATGTAAACGCGTGGCCTGTTAGCGTGGTGGAGGTTTCCCAATCGTCTCCTGACGTGTTCTGCCATTCTTCAAGCAAGCAGGCGAATATATAGTTGGCAGAGCCCACGTGGTGAATTGGTGCGTAGGAAGGGAAGGGGAATCTTCCCGGAGCTTCTAGGAGGCTAAGGGGGATCTTCCCGAAGCTTCTAGACGGTCGAGGCACGCTGGTCGTAGTCCACCATGAAGCAGTCAGTCGGTTTGAAATCGTGGTCGAAAGCGGAGCTCTCCTCGCTTTCTTTCTGTGTTGTGTTAATAGCTGGGGCACCGAACTCTGAGGTTGACTCGGCGCAATAGGTATGTAAACAGAGACATATATTATGGGCGAGGCATTTAACATTAGTTTGTTATTACTTTTGATAATATGCAGGCACTAACAGAATATACTTTCTTTTTCATTCGCTACTTTTGAACGGGGCTAAAGCAGTTTAGCCCGTTACACCTCTATTTGAACATATGGACATTTCGGATGACACCTGTTCAAATTTAGGTGTATCTCTTGTTTATAAAATCATGAAGCTAAATTCCGAAAAAAGACCAATGAAAATTCAAGCAAAGTTAGGAAAACTATCCCAAAGGATTAAGAGAGGGCTTGAAGACTCTTTTGAAGAGGGAGTAGACATACTTCCTGATGAACACTTAGCACAAAATATTCACTCGCTATCATTCACTGAGGAATATAAAGCACTCATTGAAAAGATGAAACAAAAATGTAAGACAGCAAAGAGAAAAGAAAAGGTAAAAATATTAAGCTTAATGCCAGAATCTTGGTCAAGAAAAAGTAAGTAATCAATTTGAAGTTTCTGAACGTTTAATAAAAGTTACTAGGGATCTTTCTAAGGCCCACGGAATACTGCCAGACATAGGAAAAAGACACCATGTATAAATAATATTAACGAAGACACAGTCAGGAAGGTTGTAGATTTTTATATCAGTGGAGAAAACACCAGGATTCCTCCCAGTAAAAAAAATTGTGTATCTGTTCGAATTGATGGGGTTAAAGTACATAAACAGAAAATTTTATTATTTTGTAACCTGAATGAATTGTATGTACAATTTAGGGAAGCCCACCTAGAATGAAAAATTGGACGCTCAAAATTCTATGAGCTTAGGCCTAAATGGTGTGTAATTTCTGGCGAATCAGGGACACACTGTATTTTTTCATACCACCAAAATATTAAATTAATGATAGATGGTGCAAAATTAAATGTGGACTACAAAGATCTTCTTATGATGCTTGTATGTGACCTAAACCGTTTTGAGTGCATGCTCAACTAATGTACCGACTGCCCAGGTGAATATTTTCTACTCGAATTGCTGTTTCAAGAGCAAGAGACATAAGAAAACCCTGACAACATAAGCTACAAACAGTGGGTCACAACTGACTGAGCCGAGATGGTTTCAGTCAAAAAACCAAGAGAAGATTTTGTGTCATCAGTAACCAACATAAGCACAATACCATCAAAGTGCATGCGTTCCAAAAGTATTTGATTAATGATATCAAGACTACTGCACCATCAGTGACGAAGATCTTATATTACAGCGACAGATCTTCTAGGAAATACAAAAATAAGAACTTTCTCAAGCTATGTCACCATGATAAAGACTTTGGCCTGGAAGCATAGTGGCACATTTTGATACCAGCCATGGGAAAAATCCTTGTGACGGGTTAGGAGGGACTACAAAATGAGAAGTGACCAAGAGGGCTCTTCAGATGAGTAGCTAGTATGCCCCATGGGAACTTTCCTCTGATTGGCTGCTATAAATAGCCTCCTTCCCCCACCAATTTTGACCTGCTTTCCACATCTTTACCGTTATTCCCCCCACCCCTGACCTACTTCCCCCCTCCCCCCTCCCCATCGACTACCAACCCTGGACATGTTGGTTCTTGATGATTGTTAATAGATATTGAGGTCATTGCCCGGGAAACGGGGTTTTTCCCTGGCGCCAGTATGTCGGGCAGACAAGACAAGAATAGATATTGGGGTCATTGCCCCGGGCAACGGGGGTTTTCCCTGGCGTCAGCTTGAAGGCTCACGAGACAAGAATAGATCTTGACCTCAACAACCTTGGGGTTTTCCCAATGACGTAATCATTGCGTGTTATGTCGCAACCCTGGCGCCAGTATGTCGGCACAAAAAGACGAGTTGAGACAAGCTTAAATATCGAGGTTATCGACACGGGCGCCAGATTGGCGGGCAGACAAGACAAGTCGAGACAAGAATATATCGTGTGACGTCAAACGAGGGAGAGGGTGGCTATAAAGAGGGGTGCCCACTTGGTTGTCTATTTATAAACGTTTGTAGAGCGGTCCAATATGGACAAGTTACAGCAGCTGGTAAATATCGTCGACGCGGTGCAGACCGTCAAATTGTGTGATCTAGCCGTAGATCAAAAGTACTCGGTGGATAAACTAAAAGCCGTCAATACAAAGTTTGGGAGACGCCTAATAGCCTACCTAGACGGCGAGTTTTGTGTATTTATACCCTGCCGGTTTGGTGCTCTTACAGATGAAGACGTGTGTGAGTTAAATAAAGAAAAACTGGTATTTACCTGCGCCGGAGTAAAACCCGGTACACCTACCATTGTGAACTTTGAACGCGCTTAAGAGACACGGCAGTTAACAACAACAACGGGCAGCGGAGCATAGGGGACTCTACAGGACGTTTAGCTCTCAGGTACGCTCACCATGCTTCGATCCGGCTGAATTAATTTAATGTTTGTGGGCCATACGATGGAGGGGCGTGCCTATATGACGGGAGAGAATGTTCACAGTGTCACGGTGTGTGATAGACAGGTAATTTACAAAGTAGAGGAGCGAGGCTACATAGAGTTTTGTGACTCTACCTGTCACACGATACGAGCGACGGAAGTACTACCCTACGAGAGAATCGTGGAAACGTATATGTGTGATGTAACGTGCGCCGTTTACAATTTCCGCAAGGGGGACGTGGTAGCTGTGTTACCCCGACCTCCACCGCCACCCTTCCGAGCTCCACATCATCCGTCACCGTACTTCACGCCGCCGCCGCCGCCCTCAGAGACAGCCGTACACACCCCCAGAGTCACAGGCGTGCCCAGCCCCAGAGTACCCACCACCTGAGTCGTCTACCCACCACACGTCACAGGCGTACCCGTCGTCAGAGTCGTCTGTCTACCAGTCAGTAGAGTCACCTGCGTGCCCACCGTCCGAGGCGTCTACCTACCAGGCATCAGATTCACTGGCGTATCCACAGTCAGAGTCGCCTGTTTACCAGCCAGCAGAGTCAGCTGCGTGCCCACCACCACCGCCGGAGGTAAAGTCTGAAGAACCTGTAAATCTCGAGGATTTAACAATTTACAAAAATTATTCAAATGTTAAAATTATAGGTGAAACGCCCGCCGACTACATACTCAGCCTGGGCAGTTTCGGAAACGTTTTCCTTCCAAAGTCAATCTATTATTTGGATTGTAAGCGCTTTAAATCTAAAGCACGCTGTATGATATATGTCGGAGGACAAAGTGTGATGTTTAAAAGTGAATTAATAAACTAGACGTACTCTGCTGCTGTCATAGGAGCTAGTGGTGAAATTTTGAAAAAAAACGTTAAGAGCGAGTGTTTATTTCTTTTGCTGCATCTCCAATTGACATTATGCCGTTTAAATGCTGCGTTTGTGATGGATCCTACGCAAAGCTATCCAATCTTATTCGGCACAAAATTCAATGTAATCAAACTGCTGCTCACCAGGATACCTGTTGGGACGAGGAGGTATTATGCAGGGCGTTAGACATGATCGAGAAAGAGGAATACAATCGTGTCAAGTGCTTAAACGAACTTGAGAAAAACAAAAGTTATAACGTTGTGCTATCGGAAGAGCCCGAACCTAATTTTATTGTGCTTGAGTTTGTTGGAAGAGTAAGATTGCCAGGTAAAAACTGTGGAGACATTGTCAATATACACTCTAGCGTCTCTCAACGTGTCTTGAACTATTTTGGAGGTGGCTCCTACTCATTTTCTAGATGGTAGATGTCTTTTATATGTATTGGTCAAAACACCTAAATAATATTGCTGCTTGTTGTGAATGTTTTAAATTAACCAATTGTTTATTGTCAATAAAAAAACTAACAATAAAATTGACTCCTACTCATTTTCTAGCTGGTAGATGTATTTTATATGTATTGGTCAAAAGACCTAAATAATATTTCTGCTTGTTGTTGTTTTAAATTAATCAATTGTTGATTGTCAATAAAAAACTAGCACTAAAATGTCGTTATTATTTTTTAAATCCTCGGCCGGACAATCAAAGACCTGAAGGAGACGCCAACATTGTTGTGACTTAGTTTGCTATCCAAAGATAAATTAAAAGGGTTGAATTGCTTATCTAATCCATAATATATATTTACGAGTATATCTTACCCCGTTAATGTGAACACACCAGTACACGTACTAAGATACATATGTAAGCCAAAGTTTCCATGGCTCGATTCCCGTGTGCAGGTGTAATTTTTTTCAGAATATGATATGTATTAAATGGTGAAGGAGAAACGCTACATATAAAGGAGGCAGCAGCTTTCTCATCACGGCGTTAGGAAGACTGCCCACTGCGCCAAGTGTCCAGAAAGAATGTGTAACTCTCTCTCTCTCTCTCTTTCTCTCTCTCTCTCTCTCTCTCTCTGTGTGAAGGGAGACATGTATTTGTCTGTTAATCTATGTCGCGTGGTCAATGGTCAAGACGTCTAAGGAATCACTTGGCCGCGAGGCGTTAGCATGTCTGTCTGTCCCCCCAGAGTCAAGTGTCCAGGCTTCGATTCCCTGTATGACTGAAAATGATGGTTTAAGGGGGAGGGGAATGGGAACTAGTACACCAATTGAAGCAAAGAGACGGTCTTACACATGCCAGGGGTTCAAAACCCTATATTAGCCACATGTCATGATGTTTTTTCTGGGAGAGCGGATTCCCGTAAGGTGCTTCCCTGTCTCACTCTCCGTGGCTTCGTTGAAACAGCAACAATAAATTTAACGTTCGCAAAAATATTTACTTTTACAAAAAAATCACAAGTAATACAATTATGAAAATCTTGAAATTATTTTAAATTAATATGTTGATGAAACTATATACGCTGATATAATATATAACATTTACACTAAACAAATTAGTTACTTAAACAGCAACCAAATATTTAATGTCCGAAAAAATATTTTGATCTAATAATAATATATTTACTTTTACAAAAAAAACCAAAAAACCACAAGTTTTACAATTATGAAAATCTTGAAAATATTTTGATATAATAATATATTTAGTTTTACAAAAAAACCACAAGTTTTACAATTATGAAAATCTTGAAAATATTTTGATATAATAATATATTTAGTTTTACAAAATAATCACAAGTAATACAATTATGAAAATGTTGAAATTATTTTAAATAAATATGTTGATTAAACTATATATACGCTGACATAATATTTTGATATAAAAATATATTTACTTTTACAAAAAAACACAAGTAATACACTTATGAGGATCTTGAAATTATTTTAAATTAATATGTTGTTACGTTTTAAATATGAAACTATATATCCTTTACCGTCCAAATAAGCCTCCATATAAATCTATGTAATTGAAAACATTTAACTTTAAGCTTTAATCATGATAATCTAATATTTGTTTGATTATTCAATTTTACATATTATGTTATTTTAAAGTGTTATGAGCTTCGTTGTTACACCTTCATTACACTATAGGGCGTTATACATGACAGTTTTATCATTCAACTATGTCAAATAAAATATTTAAATTAACATATTTGTATAAATTGTACATTTTTTTTGACATTAATGAATATATTTGTCAACAATTAACTTGATATGAAATTGTTCTAATAATACACCATCATGATTTAATATTATATTTGTGTTTTGCTTATCATACATGTTTTCATACACCCTCATGACACTTGTTCTCAATATATTCACAGCTGATCCCACATTGATGGTGGAGTTGCTAAATTTATGTAAGGTATTTCGTAATCATTTCCAGTGGGATGCATCATACCTCCGTTCAGACCCATGTCTATAGAGAGGGTCTTGTTGACATCATTGGTAGCGGGGGGCATTGCACCCATGTTAAGAACCATGCTGTTGGAGGGGGATGCTGAACCCCCATTCGGAAGCCACTCGGGCTTAGCTCCTCCTGAGCTTATGATGGTTTTCTGGACAGGACTGTTTCCACTGGGACCCTTGTTGCAACATTTGCAGCGGTATATGTGTCTAATGGTCTTCACAATATGACGTGACGAGGAAGGCAAAGGGGGACTTCCGTACGATGGGTGATGGCTGAGTCTTACTATGTATTCAGCCTGTCTAGCAATAAAAGATTTGGCCTTCGCCAGCTCAACTCGTAGATGAACGATTTCTATAGTACACAAATGAAACACATATATAAGATATATTAATTATTGTAGTTAGCCATTGAAAAATATTGAAAATAGCCCCAACTTAAGGGCCATTGAACAAATAAATTTGAACCAGAAAAGCCCTAGTTATGTCTCTGCACGTCTACACTAACTTCTCGTTTGAATCAGCTATCTTCAGACTATATCTTAGATGGATTTTATTAATGTAGAACAAGATGGTACTATCTAGAATTATTTTAACCTTAACATAAATAATAGGCCTACAACTATTTGTGAAATTAATGGAGATATCATGTAGGCTAAATCAATTTAATTTAATTGGTATTCAAAATAATATAAGGATTCTTATCGAACACTGTAGGTCATTTCTTTATCTTTAATTAAGGTGCCGTGTTTCGAAAGAATAAGTTGAGATATTATTTAAATGGCAATTGTATCCATATCTCCTCTAGTAAATCTTGTAGTTATCAAATAAAGCCTAGCTAAATTAAGGCTTAACACAATCAAAATAAGTTTATATAATATATATATATATATATATATATATATATATATATATACCTAATTTAATAGGAGGATAATTCTTGGGAAACTAAGTTTTATGGCAAAAGTATGTTACTCACTGGGACTCTGAATAAATAGTTGGTTAAAATAATCATTTAACGAACCACGATCTCCCGTCACCGTCCTAGTTGCTAGAGTATATATACGCTGACATTATTCATAGTAAATGTATCCGCATTTGAATGAAGAGAGGTTGGGAAACCTACCCAGGAGAAAACCACCACAATTATACCATAGCTAGAATTACAATAAAAACTCTCCGTCGACCATGTCATATTTTCGGTGCTAAGTTTATTTATTTTATTTAGAGTATATATAAGCTGACATAAACATTTACACTAAACAGTAACAAGAAATTTAATGTTCGCAAAAATATGTGTGTGCATTGTGACTTACTAGCCATTCGAAGCTGACATAAAACATTTACACTAAACAGTAACAAGAAATTTAATGTTCGCAAAAATATGTGTGTGCATTGTGACTTACTAGCCATTCGAAGCTGACATAAACATTTACACTAAACAGTAACAAGAAATTTAATGTTCGCAAAAATATGTGTGTGCATCGTGACTTACTAGCCAATCGAACTGTTCGTATTATTCATGTGTTTTATAATAGACCTACGTATCAATAAATAGTAACTTTAAAAGTTGATGCAATGAAAATACGATAAAAATGTGTTGCACATCCAGCTAAAATGTTTGAACAAATAAATTTGAACCAGAAAAGCCCGAAGTCATGTCTCTGCACGTCAACACTAACTTATCATTTT
Source organism: Timema cristinae (assembly GCA_039000515.1). NCBI lineage: Eukaryota > Metazoa > Arthropoda > Insecta > Phasmatodea > Timematidae > Timema > Timema cristinae. Next base: position 30,944,069 of record JBCFYV010009882.1, read on the forward strand.
AATCAACTATCTTCAAACTATATCTTAGAAGGATTTTATTTTTAATATAAAAACTTATTAATGTAGAACAAGATTGTACTATCTACAATTATTTTATCAGTAAAATAAATAATAGGCCTACAACTATTTGCGAAATTAATGGAGATAGCATGTAGGCTAAATCAATTTAATTTAACCGCCTCGGTGGCGTAGTTGGCTAACGCGCTAGTCGTGCTGAGCTCGACTGCTGAGGACGGGGAGATCGAGTTTTGAATCTCGGTCGGGTGAACTGTGGGTGGTTTTTCCTAAATGGTTTTCCACTCTACCTCCACGCAAATGCAGGTTCACTTCATCTAATTAAACCTTCCCAATTCCTAATCCTTTAGCGTAATTAGTACTTAAAGCGTATAACCCGAACGGGTAGTAATACGCGGTGCTAAATATTATTATTATTATTATTATTACTATTATTATTATTATTATTATTATTATTATTATTATTATTATTATTATTATTGTTACACTTCATTACAATTTTGAGCGTTTCAACTGCCGGCTTTATCATTCAACTATATTACTATTTTGACACAAAGAGTAAAAGTAATTTCACATCTATATGTACGTTATGTGTCGTCTACGCATTCCTAGCATGTAAACATCTTTCTGACTTCCAGGCGGTGACGCATACCATTCCTACTGGCCTACTCATGTAAATCACAGCCAGGGAAAATATTAAGGTGATTTCTCCCACTGTTTTTTATTGTATCGGTGTAGAAACCGTTAAGTAGGCTTTCCTCGCAACATCTGTGAAGTAACCTAAACATCAAACAATCCCCTCAACTCTAAGGGTCTTAAGTTTTCTGTTGCAATGTCAAACAAACACTCCCAGGGTACCCATTTAACCCGACACCTTAGTTTAGTTGGTAGAGTATCCGTCCACTGATTTAAGGATTCCCTCCCTCGAATCTTGTGTGGGTGAAATAAGGTTAGTTTTTTTCCACTCTCACACCGCGCAAATGTGTGTTTACTTCCTCTAAATTCAACCTTTCAAATTCCTAATACATTAGTACTTAAGCATATAAGGCGAACGGGGGTAGTAAGCTGTTGTGTTAAATAATAATAATAATTTGTTCCAGTTCACCAGATAATTACGTTCAAGTTTCCCTTTTAGAAATAAATGTTGATAGTATTTATAGGAAGTTACGGGATTGACCCTAACCGGTTAGACCAAAATGTTGACTCCAAACATGGTTTATGAACATTAAATCAAACACTTTTTAAGTTATGTAAAAGAAGATAATTGAAATATCTGATGTGGATGTTGTTGAATTTTCCATGGTTTTGTCTAATCAAGCGCTCCGTAGCTTTATATTTTCACGTGAAGAAGGCAGGGTTATTCTAAAACAGCTCTCTATATATATGAATCAAATCCCATTTTCTCTAGAGAAGCATTTAACCGATCTTTCTAATTTAGATCAAAATAGAATAGGTAATTACTATTTGAATCATCATAATCATTAAATATTGACGGAGTAATATTAGTTTTCAACTACGTTTATTGCTTTAAAATGACTCGATACAGTTGAAATAAGTAATTACTATTTGGCTCATCATCATTGACGGTGTAATATTAGTTTTCGACTACGCTTATTGCTTTAAAATGACTCGATACAGTTGATATGATCACCTGTTTATCTGAATAAATGTACATTCAACGAACTCATGAGGTCTTGTAACTCCAAGGAGGTTAATGAATGATGTTTAAATTTAACATTACTGTTCCTCGATGTGATTTAACGACCTTAAGGCCCCAGCTATGTAGCCTCGCTCCGCTACTTTGTAAATTACATGTCTATCGCTCACCGATACGCCGTGTGTGTGTGTATGTGTGTGTGTGAGAGAGAGAGAGAGAGAGCTGTCATAGATCTGTGCGTTCCACTTCTTTTATATTACAATAAATATAACATTAATATATTAAATACCTGATGGTATTATACCAATTTTACTAACACATGAGCTCTTTTACATTATCAATAATACAGTTACTTATTTATCTAAAATAAACTAATTTAAGCGTAGTATACTTACGAATATATATATTATATATATATATATATATAAAGATTAATTGTTTTTTAATCAACGGGAGAAGTTTTTTATTTCATTATAAATAAGAATAACCTTTTTTTAATAAATACCAAATCACCAGATTTAAAATCAATCACCACTCCGATTGATGACGATTTTGATGTAGATTCAGTGATGCGCAAGTCCAGAAAACCATCATAAGATCAGGAGGAGCTAAGCCCGAGTGGCTTCCGAATGGGGGTTCAGCATCCCCCTCAACAGCATGGTTCTTAACAGGGGTGCAATGCCCCCGCTACCAATGATGTCAACAAGACCCTCTCTATAGACATGGGTCTGAACGGAGGTATGATGCATCCCACTGGAAATGATTACGAAATACCTTACATAAATTTAGCAACTCCACCATCAATGTGGGATCAGCTGTGAATATATTGAGAACAAGTGTCATGAGGGTGTATGAAAACATGTATGATAAGCAAAACACAAATATAATATTAAATCATGATGGTGTATTATTAGAACAATTTCATATCAAGTTAATTGTTGACAAATATATTCATTAATGTCAAAAAAATGTACAATTTATACAAATATGTTAATTTAAATATTTTATTTGACATAGTTGAATGATAAAACTGTCATGTAAAACGCCTATAGTGTAATGAAGGTGTAACAACGAAGCTCATAAAACTTTAAAATAACATAATATGTAAAATTGAATAATCAAACAAATATTAGATTATCATGATTAAAGCTTAGAGTTAAATGTTTTCAATTACATAGATTTATATAGAGGCTTATTTGGACGGTAAAGAATATATAGTTTCATATTTAAAACGTAACAACATATTAATTTAAAATAATTTCAAGATTCTCATAAGTGTATTACTTGTGTTTTTTTTTGTAAAAGTAAATATATTTTTATATCAAAATATTATGTCAGCGTATATAAAGTTTAATCAACATATTTATTTAAAATAATTTCAAGATTTTCATAATTTTATTACTTGTGATTTTTTTGTAAAACTAAATATATTATTATATTAAAATATTTTCAAGATTTTCATAATTGTAAAACTTGTGGTTTTTTGTTTTTTTTGTAAAAGTAAATATATTATTATTAGATCAAAATATTTTTTCGGACATTAAATATTTGGTTGCTGTTTAAGTAACTAATTTGTTTAGTGTAAATGTTATATATTATATCAGCGTATATAGTTTCATCAACATATTAATTTAAAATAATTTCAAGATTTTCATAATTGTATTACTTGTGATTTTTTTGTAAAAGTAAATATTTTTGCGAACGTTAAATTTATTGTTGCTGTTTCAACGAAGCCACGGAGAGTGAGACAGGGAAGCACCTTACGGGAATCCGCTCTCCCAGAAAAAACATCATGACATGTGGCTAATATAGGGTTTTGAACCCCTGGCATGTGTAAGACCGTCTCTTTGCTTCAATTGGTGTACTAGTTCCCATTCCCCTCCCACTTAAACCATCATTTTCAGTCATACAGGGAATCGAAGCCTGGACACTTAACTCTGGGGGGATAGACAGACATGCTAACGCCTCGCGGCCAAGTGATTCCTTAGACGTCTTGACCATTGACCACGCGACAAAGATTAACAGACAAATACATGTCTCCCTTAACAGAGAGAGAGAGAGTTATACATTCTTTCTGGACACTTGGCGCAGCGGGCAGTCTTCCTAACGCCGTGATGAGAAAGCTGCTGCCTCCTTTATATGTAGCGTTTCTCCTTCACCATTAAATACATATCATATTCTGAAAAAAATTACACCTGCACACGGGAATCGAGCCCTGGAAACTTTGGCTTACATATGTATCTTAGTACGTGTACTGGTTTGTTCACATTAACGGGGTAAGATATACTCCTAAATATATATTATGAATTAGATAAGCAATTCAACACTTTTAATTTATCTTTGGATAGCAAACTAAGTCACAACAATGTTGGCGTCTCCTTCAGGTCTTTGATTGTCCGGCCGAGGATTTAAAAAATAATAACGACATTTTAGTGCTAGTTTTTTTTATTGACAATCAGCAATTGATTAATTTAAAACAACAACAAGCAGAAATATTATTTAGGTCTTTGACCAATACATATAAAATACATCTACCAGCCAGAAAATGAGTAGGAGTCAATTTTATTGTTAGTCTTTTTATTGACAATCAGCAATTGATTAATTTAAAACAACAACAAGCAGCAATATTATTTAGGTCTTTTGACAAATACATATAAAATACATCTACCAGCCAGAAAATGAGTAGGAGTCGATTTTATTGTTAGTCTTTTTATTGACAATCAACAATTGATTAATTTAAAACATTCACAACAAGCAGCAATATTATTTAGGTCTTTTGACCAATACATATAAAATACATCTACCAGCCAGAAAATGAGTAGGAGTCAATTTTATTGTTAGTCTTTTTATTGACAATCAACAATTGATTAATTTAAAACATTCACAACAAGCAGCAATATTATTTAGGTCTTTTGACCAATACATATAAAAGACATCTACCAGCTAGAAAATGAGTAGGAGTCAATTTTATTGTTAGTTTTTTTATTGACAATAAACAATTGGTTAATTTAAAACATTCACAACAAGCAGCAATATTATTTAGGTGTTTTGACCAATACATATAAAAGACATCTACCATCTAGAAAATGAGTAGGAGCCACCTCCAAAATAGTTCAAGACACGTTGAGAGACGCTAGAGTGTATATTGACAATGTCTCCACAGTTTTTACCTGGCAATCTTACTCTTCCAACAAACTCAAGCACAATAAAATTAGGTTCGGGCTCTTCCGATAGCACAACGTTATAACTTTTGTTTTTCTCAAGTTCGTTTAAGCACTTGACACGATTGTATTCCTCTTTCTCGATCATGTCTAACGCCCTGCATAATACCTCCTCGTCCCAACAGGTATCCTGGTGAGCAGCAGTTTGATGACATTGAATTTTGTGCCGAATAAGATTGGATAGCTTTGCGTAGGATCCATCACAAACGCAGCATTTAAACGGCATAATGTCAATTGGAGATGCAGCAAAAGAAATAAACACTCGCTCTTAACGTTTTTTTTTTCAAAATTTCACCACTAGCTCCTATGACAGCAGCAGAGTACGTCTAGTTTATTAATTCACTTTTAAACATCACACTTTGTCCTCCGAGATATATCATACAGCGTGCTTTAGATTTAAAGCGCTTACAATCCAAATAATAGATTGACTTTGGAAGGAAAACGTTACCGAAACTGCCCAGGCTGAGTATGTAGTCGGCGGGCGTTTCAGCTATAATTTTAGCATTTGAATAATTTTTGTAAATTGTTAAATCCTCGAGATTTACAGGTTCTTCAGACTTTACCTCCGGCGGTGGTGGTGGGCACGCAGCTGACTCTGCTGGCTGGTAAACAGGCGACTCTGACTGTGGATACGCCAGTGAATCTGACGCCTGGTAGGTAGACGCCTCGGACGGTGGGCACGCAGGTGACTCTACTGACTGGTAGACAGACGACTCTGACGACGGGTACGCCTGTGACGTGTGGTGGGTAGACGACTCAGGTGGTGGGTACTCTGGGGCTGGGCACGCCTGTGACTCTGGGGGTGTGTACGGCTGTTTCTGAGGGCGGCGGCGGCGGCGGCGGCGTGAAGTACGGTGACGGATGGTGTGGAGCTCGGAAGTGTGGCGGTGGAGGTCGGGGTAACACAGCTACCACGTCCCCCTTGCGGAAATTGTAAACGGCGCACGTTACATCACACATATACGTTTCCACGATTCTCTCGTAGGGTAGTACTTCCGTCGCTCGTATCGTGTGACAGGTAGAGTCACAAAACTCTATGTAGCCTCACTCCTCTACTTTGTAAATTACCTGTCTATCACACACCGCGACACTGTGAACATTCTCTCCCGTCATATAGGCACGCCCCTCCATCGTATGGCCCACAAACATTAAATTAATTCAGCCGGATCGAAGCATGGTGAGCGTACCTGAGAGCTAAACGTCCTGTAGAGTCCCCTATGCTCCGCTGCCCGTTGTTGTTGTTAACTGCCGTGTCTCTTAAGCGCGTTCAAAGTTCACAATGGTAGGTGAATCGGGTTTTACTCCGGCGCAGGTAAATACCAGTTTTTCTTTATTTAACTCACACACGTATTCATCTGTAAGAGTACCAAACCGGCAGGGTAGAAATACACAAAACTCGCCGTCTAGGTAGGCTATTAGGCGTCTCCCGAACTTTGTATTGACGGCTTTTAGTTTATCCACCGAGTACTTTTGATCCACGGCTAGATCACACAATTTGACGGTCTGCACCGCGTCGACGATATTTACCAGCTGCTGTAACTTGTCCATATTGGACCGTTCTACAAACGTTTATAAATAGACAACCAAGTGGGCACCCCTCTTTATAGCCACCCCCTCCCTCATTTGACGTCACACGATATATTCTTGTCTCGACTTGTCTTGTCTGCCCGCCAACCTGGCCCCGTGTCGATGACCTCGATATCTAAGCTTGTCTCAACTCGTCTTGTTGTGCCGACATACTGGCGCCAGGGTTGCGACATAACACGCAATGATTACGTCATTGGGAAAACCCCAAGGTTGTTGAGGTCAAGATCTATTCTTGTCTCGTGAGCCGTCAAGCTGACGCCAGGGAAAACCCTGTTGCCCGGGGCAATGACCTCAATATCTATTCTTGTCTTGTCTGCCCGACATACTGGCGCCAGGGAAAAACCCTGTTGCCCCGGGCAATGACTTCGATATCTATTCTTGTCTTGTCGGGCCGACATATTGGCACCAGGGAAAACCAGATGCCCGAGGCAATGACCTCAATATCTATTCTTGTCTTGTCGGGCCGACATACTGGCGCCAGGGTTGGGACATAACACGCGATGATTACGTCATAGGAAAAAAAACTCAGGTTGTCCTGTCCGAGAGCTGCGGGTGGAGGAACATTTCCAGGCATTTCGACAGACGCTACCAAACAACCAATTTTAGTAGACTTGTGACGGGGGATAGCGGCCCCTAACTGTGGATTCCGAGGCCCCTGATTGTGCATGTGTCAGCTAGAGTTGTGACATAACACACAATGATTACGGCATAGGAAAAATCCCAGGTTGTCCGGTCCGAGAGCTGCGGGTGGAGGTACATTTCCAGGCATTTCGACAGACGCTACCAAACAACCAATTTTAGTAGACTTGTGACGGGGGTAGTGGCCCCTAACTGTGGATTCCGAGGCCCCTGATTGTGCATAATTAGAGATGCTAGAGTTGCGACATAACACGCAATGATTACGTCATAGGAAACACCCAGCTTGCAGAGGTCACGATCTATTCTTGTCCCAACTTGTCTGCCCGCCAACCTGGCGCCAGGGTTGCGATGATTACGTCATTGGGAAAACCCAAGGTTATCGAGGTCACTTGTCGCCCCAGCAGTCTGGCGTCAGGGTGGCGAAGGAGGAGGGGGGTCTCTGTAACAAATTACCACACTCTACCACAAAGCACCATAGCGCAAGGTTCATGCTGCTTGTTCCGGCACACAGCCTTGTGACAGAAGAGCCGATGTTCATTCTAGGCTTGTCAGCCATAGCGCAAGCTTCGTGCCGAGCCCTCCGTCAAACTGACGCCAGGGAAAACCCCGTTGCCCGGGGCAATGACCTCAATATCTATTCTTGTCTTGTCTGCCCGACATACTGGTGCCAGGGAAAAACCCCGTTTCCCGGGGCAATGACCTCAATATCTATTAACAATCATCAAGAACCAACATGTCCAGGGTTGGTAGTCGGGGGGGAGGGGGAAAGTAGGTCAGGGGTGGGGGGAATAACGGTAAAGATGTGGAAAGCAGGTCAAAATTGGTGGGGGAAGGAGGCTATTTATAGCAGCCAATCAGAGGAAAGTCCCCATGGGGCATACTAGCTACTCAGATGACAACTAATAATCAAATATTAACTCCAGAGGAGTTGTTTCAATGTTGTGATAAACACCTTCTTGGCATTAAGTATACCAATGTTACAAGTGATGAAGTGGTTAAAAACGGAGTTGAATTGTAAACGCTATTTGAAAACTGCTCGCCAATTCCTAAAACTCGATCATACCGTAGATATATTCCTATAAATTACACCACCGTAAGATGTTACCACACTTCAATTTCTGATTACTTTGAGGAAGTAAAAGTATCAAAATCTTCTTCGTTCTTATTCCAAAAAAATAGACATAGTTGTATGTGTAAATGAAGAGTAATGGTATCGTGATGTTATTGAGGAAGTGATCATCGGATATAATTACTTCAAACTTCATCTTTACGAGCCATTACTTCAAACTCCATTTTTACGAGCCAGCAGGACCAAAAACTTCTTTTAAGATTTCAAGAGATGTCAAAACCTGGGTACCTGTGCAGAGAATTTTAATTAAGATCATACCAATGGAAATTTCAACTGCGACTGGTCGGTTTGTTAATGATAAAAGAGCCCTCATCATCTGTCCCTTTACTGCAGGCACAGGCCCTAGCAGTTGCGTGACCCTGGGCAAATGCTGAGAGCTTGGCCCATATACATATTGATGTGAGGTTCCTCATGGTTAAAAGCGTCCAGATTGGCTTATTTTGACAAATTTCATGTACATGCATTCTAAGTAAACTGCAGCTAAGTAAACAAATACAGCACAGCTCTAATTGACAATGAATTACAACTGAAGTGAAATGTATTGGCGCTGGCGCGCGGGGTTGGGGGGAGGAGTATGAGTAGTAATAGCACGTCTTACTACCCGTTCGGGTTATACGCTTTATGTACTAACTACGTTAATAAATTAGGAATTAGGAAGGTCAAATTAGAGGGAGTGAACCCGCATTTGCGTGGAGGAAGAGTGGAAAACCATTTAGGAAAAACCAACCCCAGTTCACCCAACCGAGATTCTAACCTATCTCCCCGTCCTCAGCAGTCGAACTCAACACGTCTAGCACGTTAGCCAACTACTCCACCGAGGTGGGTCGAATATGAATCAGTAGGGCGGTAGCACGCGAGGTAAAACTTCTCCGATGACAGCAACAGAGCCGTGGGAGAGGTGATTATGTGAGGGTAGTGTCAGTGTGGCGTTGGCGAGAAGCAGATACAAATTATCTATACTTATAAAATAACATGTCCTGATTGATTGACTGACTGACTGACTGACTGCCTGATTCATCATCGCCGAGCGCAAACTATCAAGGCTACAAGCATGAAATTCGGACTGTGTATTCATTTTGTTATGTAGGCACCCACTAAGAAAGGATTTTAGAAAATTCCACCCCAAAGGGGTCAAAATAGGGGATGATAATGTGTATGATAATATGTATGAAAGTCCGTCATTTTGAAAGTTACATAAATAAAATTTTGTATTTCGGTTATTGACGTAAAACAAATAAAGACGTGTTTCAGGAATTTTGGAAATTTTATTTAATAAGGGATGAAAAAGGGGGTGAAAATTTGTATCGGACTGACTGACTGATTCATCATCGCCGATCGCAAACTATCAAGGCTACAAGCATGAAATTCGGACTGTATATTCATTTTGTTATGTAGGCACCCACTAAGAAAGGATTTTAGAAAATTCCACCCCAAAGGGGTCAAAATAGGGGATGATAATATGTATGATAATATGTATGAAAGTCTGTCATTTTGAAAGTTACATAAACAAAATTTTGTATTTCGGTTATTGACGTAAAACAAATAAATACGTGTTTCAGGAATTTTGGAAATTTTATTTAATAAGGGATGAAAAAGGGGGTGAAAATTTGTATCGGACTGACTGACTGATTCATCATCGCCGATCGCAAACTATCAAGGCTACAAGCATGAAATTCGGACTGTATATTCATTTTGTTATGTAGGCACCCACTAAGAAAGGATTTTAGAAAATTCCACCCCAAAGGGGTCAAAATAGGGGATGATAATATGTATGATAATATGTATGAAAGTCTGTCATTTTGAAAGTTACATAAACAAAATTTTGTATTTCGGTTATTGACGTAAAACAAATAAATACGTGTTTCAGGAATTTTGGAAATTTTATTTAATAAGGGATGAAAAAGGGGGTGAAAATTTGTATCGGACTGACTGACTGATTCATCATCGCCGATCGCAAACTATCAAGGCTACAAGCATGAAATTCGGACTGTATATTCATTTTGTTATGTAGGCACCCACTAAGAAAGGATTTTAGAAAATTCCACCCCAAAGGGGTCAAAATAGGGGATGATAATATGTATGATAATATGTATGAAAGTCTGTCATTTTGAAAGTTACATAAACAAAATTTTGTATTTCGGTTATTGACGTAAAACAAATAAATACGTGTTTCAGGAATTTTGGAAATTTTATTTAATAAGGGATGAAAAAGGGGGTGAAAGTTTCTATCAGACTTGCATTATTTTTGATCTGAGGTCAAGTTATGGTCATCAACGTAACGTAATATTTTAAATTAATCTGTAAATACATATGTATATTTTCGTATTTGTATATAATCAACTTCCACGCGAGCAAAGCCGCGGGCAACAGCTATCTAGTCATTTATATTTTTATTTTTCCGATGTAATTTTTTTTTAACGTGAGGCGTGGGGCCAGAGGTGGTTGTCCCGTTTGCCCCTGCTTAAGGCCGGACCTGTTTTACTGTATGGAACACAAAATTATTTGTTTTAAAAGTAATGTGACATACCTTGTTTAGGGGAAAAGTTCTTCTTATAAACCCTGAAAATTATTTGATGACACATCTCAATGAACCTTTTACAGTGACCAAGGTGTACATGCACTAAAATACAGTTTTTTTTTTGTTTGTCTCATATATTGTACCTTCGCAAACACAATTCAAATAGCTGTTAAAAATTGGCACAAATAATACGTGAATCAAAACTGTGATCTTGAGATTTGCGCTCCAATGCTCTTATTACTGGATACATAGTATATAAGATCTGTTTATAAGTTTGAATCATTATTGACATGCTCACAGAACTAGCACAGTCTAAGCCAGAATTCCATGATATACTTCCGCCATGTCATATAAAGTACCATAGCAGTTAACAGTGATAAGAGTTGATGGTTTTGCTATGACAACGTACACTACTCCTATTTAACCATGGACACTTCTAAAATAAACCACTTATTCTTGGGGAGTCTAATAATGTTATAATCATACCACTTTATTATAGTACATAGTGTCGACCTCAGTGGTCTTGAAGTAAAGTGCTCTCATCAGGACCCGATGCTTGTGAGTTAAAAACCCATCTGGTGTTGAAGGATTTTTCTTGAGCGATAAAAATGCACAACTTTCGGAGGGGAAGTAAAGCCATCAGTCCCATGTTGATTATGGCATGTATAAGAATCCTGGAAGGTATGTGGCAATACCTTTCCTGGCAAAATTAGTATGCCCTTTCACTCTCACTCAATGCAATTCTCGTGTGCTGATACAATAAGTTGGTTTAGAAAGCGCTCGTTAAATACCCCAAAATAAAAATAATACTTAGTCATAATAACTTAAAACACAGAGTTCATAAAACACATCTGCAACATAGCCCTGTTTTTGATAGCTACATTCTGGAAACTATTGGACATATTTCAAACAACATTTATAACAAGATCACCAAGTCACCAGAAACATATAAGGTATATAATTCTGTTCGTGATATTTCAGTTATGTCTTAATTATTATTACTTTTATTATGTGTTCTGTCTTACGACAGGTCAATTCCTTTTGTCAGTGAACTTAAACCACCAATGCACACTGTCCTCTGCCTCCTCCTTCAGCTTCCAGAGAATTATCTATTATTTGAATTCTCCTTCTTCCTAAGCTCCTCTTTCCCTCAACATTTACTTTTATAACGTCGTGAAGAAGAGAGTCCCTCCCAAGGATTGGTCCGATCCAGTTTGCCTTGCGCCGAAGAATCACATCCAAAATGGTTCTCTTCTCACCCACTAATTGATACATACTAAAAATATTTAAACCAATATCACTATACTAATTCTTAAAATTGAAAATGACACCTGGACATGGAAATTGAACCCAGGACCTTTGGCTTCGTACGCCCCTGAGCTATCCAGGAGTCATCCCGTGCCCAGGGTCATTCTTCACTCATATTTTAAGGCAGAGTCTATGATGAATGTGCGGAAATCGTCGGCTTTATTCACGAGCTATCAGATAACGCAGCCATCTTCGACTCGGTAGTTGGCTTATTACTGCCACTTGTACAATTATTATTATTATAGTTGTATAGGATTACATATTAAAAGACATGAATGAATAGCTCAGTGGTAGAGCATTGACGTACTAAGCAAAAGATCTCGGGTTCGTTTCTTGTGTCCAAGTATCATTTTTCAACTTTCAGAATATGATATCTAGATGGAGAATTCCTCTCTAAAAGCACAAATAATAGCTTCTGCTATTTGATTCTTAATATACTAAATGTTTGGCTTAATACATAAGTAGGCCCAACATTGAACTATTCAAAAATATTTATGGAGAAGTTGAAAAAACATCCAATGCTTCTTAAGTCACAGTGTAGTGTAGACCATGTTACGCAACACTGGAAGATTAATAACCCAGAAGGTTGAAATATCTCACTGAAGATCACAAATATTAAATAGTGGGAACGCAGTTTCTACAACAATGAGGCTACAGTGGAAAGTAATATTTTTCTTTTAGAGTGTTATGATCCTATTTTTCAATTGAATTTTAAGAACTTTGACTAGAGATATTTAGCCTATCTTGATGTGAGTCGGTTGACTTCAAAAGGGATGGAAATGTAAATAATGTATTAACACTTGTGACTTTACAACTTAAAACAAAAATTCACAAATGAAAATTTCTGCTTATCTTTTAAGGCATCTTGACCGAAAGACCCTATATTCTGAAAATGTTCTAGAAAGTTCTAACAATAGGTGTTACGTTTGCCAAAATCAAAGAGATCGTAATTTAATTGGGATGAATTCCCAAAAAACAGAGAAATATATTAGAATCAAGTCAGAGTTAATAAAAGTCGTTCTGGCCAGAAGTTATGAGATTAGTTAGTGTTCACATGGTGGGTTTCCATTGCCAATTCAATTAAATGATGTTGCATTTCCTTAAACATATTTGCCTACCAATCCTTAGCTTCTATGTTAGATAGCCTAATTCACCGCATATTGCACTAAAGTAAGAAAAAGTGTTGGACGTAAAAATCAGTAAGTACTCACGGATGGATAGCGTTAATTTTTAAGAGCAGCCAATAAAAAATATTTTAAAGACCACAAACATTTGTTACGTGCAGCAAGTCTTACTACCCATCAGAGCTATTCACATGCTTAGGCCTACACCCTAGGGGTAGGTATTAGCAAGGTAGAAATCAAAGTAATTGTATTCGCGTTTTACCCGCCTTGGTGGAGTAGTTAGCTAACGCGATAGTTTAGTATTGAGCTAGACTTTTGAGGATGGGGAGATCGAGGTTCAAATCTCGGTCGGGTGAACTGAAGGTGGTTTTTCCTAAATGGTTTTCCACTCTACCTCCACGTAATGCGGGTTCACTTCCTTTATATTCAACCTTCCCAATACCTAACCCAATAGCGTAATTAGTACTTAAGCGTATAGCCTGAACAGGTAGTAAGACGCGGTTATTATTATTCGCGTTTTCGTTTAGAATAAAAACATCTTAATACGCTCGGTCGAGATTATAACCGTAGCCTCCCCTTCAATGACAAACCAGGCCAGATGAGATTAACGCCTTTTTCCATGAACCCACCAATGAAGGTCCCATCAACGGGGAACTATTTGGACATTTTAGTATATTTCTCAGTTTAATACCCATACATGCTATCTGTAGAATTATCCTAGGTTAGTTCTAAAGTAAGCAGCCAGACACCAAAAGGTAGTTTATCATCCAGTAAAGGAAACACACCCAATTTCATAATGTTAAATTCTCGGTCTTTAACGTGAATCAGACCTAAGACCCTAAGAGCATTTGATGAGCTACCAATTCAGCTAAGGTATATGCATTACGGTGGCATACCCAACGCAGGGAAAATTGGGCATTTGCTCTCGCTCCCTCTCCAAGATCCCTAATCATTTTAATTAAAAATATTTTTCCAAGTAGAACCAAAATATAGTTTAAAGAATAAGAGTATAATACATAAGCTACATTTTGAGTCCATGTGTACGACTTAACTATCAAAAGGTGTATAGCCACAACCATTAAAATTGCCCTTAAAATTCCCAGTTGGAAAAGGCCAAAACTTATAGCTTTGTTGCATTATAAACAATCTTGATAAAATTTTAACCAACATTGCCTTATTTGCTGTGTAAAAAATTACAAAATAAAGGTATATGAAAATAGTTATGACCAGTAATCTTCAATCAGATGCTAAGTACCTTATTGTTTTTAAGGCTCGCAAAACAGGCTAATATTTATTAACACTTGGGACCACACTTAAAGAGATTTCAGAGTCCCTAATCCCATATTCAATTTCAAATTACGTTAAGAATAAGTAACTTCGACATGATTGGTATACGAACTAGCAAAGTAGCCAAAGCTGGTTAGTTGACGCAATGAGGCATATATCGCCTCGGATGTCTCGACCACTGCATAGAGGGAGCCAACGACGAGTTACAACTTATCTCAAACAATAATAATAAATAATATCTACCTTCGAGATACAAAAATCCTACAAACTTCAATTTGAACGAAATTGAGAGAAAACAGACGTACACTTCGTTTGCCTTGAAAGGTAGCAAGCTTGCCTTGCATGGTTCCATTATGGCACAGATTATAGGATAGGTCCATAATGCAGTCCATCAAGGTAAGATTGATACCTTTCCAGGTAAACGGAGTGTACGTCTGAGAAGTGTAATTAGTTAGTTTATAGAGAGCAAATGTTATCAAAATAGTTCGAGAGTTGGAAATAAAATTGTTCTGTTAAACATGTTATTAATTGTATTCAGCTTGTATTCACGAACTCAAGATAAGTGTAGGCCTATACATCTAGCCACCATAGGTGTGCGCAGCGTGGGTGCTGTGGCATTGCAATTATTTATAATGTATGTCTTTCAAAGAATAATCTTGTGAAATATAACATTGATTATTTTCTTATTTTTAAATTATTATATTTGTTTTTCAAAGAATAATATTGTGGAATATAACATTGATTTTTTTTTCTATTTTTAATTTATTATATTTGTTTGAAAAAAAATCAAAAGATTCTCTGGAGGTAGGAGGGGGACGTGGATCTCACCCTTTTCCTCTTCTGACTGGCACCCACAAAGCCACACCCTGCGCACTTCAAATGGCTTCTAGAGGCTTCTAGTCGTCATATATTTTCTTGTATTCCAGTGGTAATATGGTAATATAGAGGTGCCCCCTTAACACACACACCCCCCTCGTCTTCAAAATTTCACTCTAGCTACTACCTTAATTGTAGGCCTATACCCCTTTCCCCAAAAGTAAGTTTCTGGGCACGGCAATGATGGATTAATATATATATAATTGAAAAAGAGCTTTACTCAAATAAACAAATAATGTTAAAATTAGACTAAAATACATTAACTAAGATTCATTTTTAATACATTATGATATATAAATATTGTTCCTGTATGTTTACACAACTTGCTTGGAATGTAACATCATGTTAGAGTTATGATAGGCTTCTATCAATACCCGAAAAGTTTGAATTGAATCATGTCATAATTTGGTTCTACAGTACCAAGGCCGTAGCCAGACAAAGATTTCAGGGGGTTTTGAGGGCCTCTTTCTTTGCTGACTCATTTGCTATTGAAACCACGGCTAATACCGAAAAATTATATAACGTGATATTCATGTAACATAAATAAATACGGTGAGGTTTAATTGACAAATTACTCACAGTAAAACATTACCAACATTATATAATAACGTGTACTATATACTAAAACGTACTTACTACTCTCCATTCTTTTTGTTGCAACGATCACCGATGATGATGGTGATTATGATAGTGATAATGACGATGATGATGGTGATATTATAGGCATGAGGAGATGAAGTGGGGTGATGGTGTAGGCATTGTGAATTATAACTATTTTTTTCTTTAGTTAAAAATAAATAAAATTGGGCAGCGGTGAACCGCGGATAGTGACTCAGTGGATATGGGGGCCCTGGTGTACTCCCTATTTATTTTGTCAACATTTTGCCTTATTATACCTAGCTTGTTGCCTGGACAATGAAGTGTACAGAATCACAAAGTATTTTTAAAATCTATTTTAACATAAAAAGAGAATGGTGGCAAGGACTAGCCTTACATATTTTACTGTACTCTATTTTAATATTGTTTAAATCATAAATGAAAACAAAAAATTGACTTTCGGGAGGGTTTGGTCCCCCAAGCGCCCTTCCCCCGTTCTATCTATGGCCTTGTACACCATAATTATGTTTTAAACTCTGATTTTTATAGGCAGCCCATTTCGGCCACCGTCATCGATTGAGAGTCATCAAATCTGGGATTCTAGAAATAGATCTTATTTGATTTATTAATTAAAGCGTCCAATAACATTTCCTTATGGATTAGTCTACCATAGCCTATCTCGTTACACCATTAATCAAACGAACTGAGAAATAAATACAATCGTAATAGTTTATTTTATGCCATTGTGGCAACATGAGTTTCAAGTTTTTAAATATCGGGATTCCTATTATAATGAGACTGTACGTTTCCCTTCTTCAGGCGTCGTCTTAGATAAACTCGTCATAACTGGTGTCTAAGAATAAAGTGTCATGTTGCCCAGCCGGTTTATGTTCCCACATTGCCATACAACCAACTACCCATGAGTAAGGGTGAGGGAACAGGATAAAAGCCTAGCTCAACTTTGCCTAATCTTGATTTACTTACGAATTCACATCTGAGCACCTTTTAAAAATACAATCTTTTTTTGTGGTAAACAATAACATTTTACTATTTTGTTAATGAAATTTTATATTTATTGATAATATCTATCAAAAGTGACAGTTGCAGATAATATGACTTGACGTTTGAACAATTTAAAGCTGATGTAGTCACGTCTTATAGTTATGTTCAGTACATTCGAAAGAAGATTGGGATATACCACTACAATAACGACAAAAGAGTGGCATCAAATATTACACACTTTGAAACCAAACCAAAATTGACAATTTAGGGCTTTCAAAATTACGAATAACCAAAAGTTATAAGAAACCAATTAACATTCAATAGCAGAGAAACATGCACACACTCATATAAAAAATATCGAAATGAGCCCCCTGGAAAGAATTCTTCCTCCCCTTGTAATAAATTGGCCTCCCTCCTGCTTATTTCACTCACCTTTGATGTTCTCGAGTCTGAAGTTGAAGATGACCTTGCATCAAACTCCTAATAGCTTCTATATCAAGACCATTTTAAGAAATTTGTCATGGAAGGACCACTTCAAATAGTTCCTAAAGGCACATTTTATTTTTAAAAGTTGTATAATTTAGGACCCATACAAATAGCTTCTATAGACATCCGGTTATCAAAATTGCAAGAAGAAGACCTATCCAAGTAACTTTTAGTGAAATGTAATTTTCAAAAGATATTCAGGCTAGAACAACTACAATCTAAATAGCTTCTAAAGGTAACCAATTTTCAAAAATTTACAGGTGTAATATCACTGCTAATAGATTCTATAAGCATTAAATTAAAAAAAAAAACAGGGGAAGACCCCTCCAATTACCCTTAAACAATCTTCTAGTTTTTCTTACTGCCAGCCCCCCCCCCTCCCTCCGTTCCACCATCACTTATGGATGTAGATAAAATAAATGATACAATACAATCTTACCTTCTCATAAAGGCTATTATGTTTGGAACCTAACTTTCAAAACTCGGTTATCAGCTTCTTATTATGTAAGACACTCACCAGATACCCATTTTGAACAAAAGTTTAAGAACCATTTATGAATAATCCCAATTTAAAAAATAATCATCAGTAATCTACCTGTATAGAAGGCCTTCCCCTAATTTTAGAGATAAGATTTAATATCACGATTTCGCCTTGAGATATGATCATATAACAATTAAATATCAAGTGTGAATGAAATCCTTTTAACAATTTCGAGTGTATACCCAGGTACAGATATACAGACAGACACAGTGACAGAATATAAGACCCAATTTTGAGTTTTGGGGCAAATAAATCGCTCAAATCTCCAACTTTACAAAGTAAGAAATGTTCACGATTACAACACTTTTTCGAAATGAGAATGTTAAGTCCGTGGAAGCATGATATCTAGAATAGAAAACAAGAAAAGTTAATTAAAAAAAAAATCAAATCATGTTGAGCCTCAAAATATAGTAAAGTGAGGGATTAAGACAGTATAATTAGTAACGGAAATGGGATATAGCCAGGAGTTAATAAATAATCAGCCTTGCTTAATAACAAGAGTCTATCTATGATAGGAGTGTAGGTAAGTGACAGCTAGCAGAAGGTTCTTTATTGCAAACATTGAAGTGTTTGCTAGCACTTTTTATTGATAATATAGTAGGCCTATTACAAAGCAATAATTATTTCCGAAAAGGTTGACATTAGTGACTTTCTACCAACGTTTGAAATAGAGAACATTCTTCTAGCGGTCACATACCTAAACTCTTACCGTAAATGAGGTGTACCTATTCATTTTCTTTATTCTCTGTAACTATAGCCTATTTCGGACATTAGCAAGCGTGTTATTTCAACAGTTTTGCAACTGCTTTGAGTGGTGTGTTTCTAAGTAGGCCTATGTAGTCATAGGAAAAGTTAGATCATTTAGATTCGGATAGGCTCGCTTAAATTTATTTGGAATAATATAAATGAAGTATGTTTTCTTTAAACCTGTGAAAGATAAAGAATATTGTCCATTATCAAATTGTGGGCCCATTTTTCGCAAAAACCAGTGGAGAATGATTTTGTTAAATTCAGAACATAAGCTCAGACCGAAAATTTATCTTTAAATCTAATTCATCTTCCTTCTTCTATTCTAGCCTATCATCTTTAAAAAGATATTATTTTAAAAATTGCAAAATCAATTATTTATTTTAGGCTGTATTTGAACGCTATATAGTATTAATTATGTGTTCACGTCTTACTGCCCATCTAACAATCTAATAATGATAGGGTGAATATGAGGATGATTTACTTAAAATAAGTGTGCCCACATTTGCGTTGAGGGAGCAAATGAAACCGTTTGAAGGGGGGGAAACTCTCCATACACCTGAATTAGATTCAAACGTCAATATTCCATTCTGGACCATACCCAGAAATGTATTTTGGAGGAGGTTCTAAATATAGTGATTCGTGATGAATTCCCCCAACAAGAAATGACAAGGCATTTGTTTTTAACATTGAATACCTTTTGAATTAATTTTTAGTTTAAAGGTTTATTTTATAACATGGCCTAAATGGAAAGTTGGAGGTACTATGGATATTATAATATTTTATAAGAAGCTACTAATCTAAGCATTGACATTATTACTTTCTCACTATCTTACAGGTAGAGATAGTATTGTGATCGTCAAGAAAATCGAACTCGAGATTTTGAAGAATATCGACGTTTCATGACCCCCTGTATAAAAAAAAATTGTTTTGACCGTCTGTCTGTCTGTCTGTCTGCACCTCCAACTAGAGCCTAAACCATTTTACCGATCAGGCTAAAACTTGGTATCTAAGGTTTTCATAGGGTTGCTTCGAGAGGTTTTTGGAATTTTATATCTAACCCTAAAATTGAGGGTAGTTTACTGAAGGGCGAAAAGAGAAAAGATCGATTTTCTCAATATCGATTCTAACGATCTTGATTAAATTTCTTTTCTAAACATTTATAAATATTCTTAACAAAATGGCTACTTTCAATATTTCGGCAAACTAACTTTAAAGGGTCCGGTCAGATGCGTAAATTATATTTTTTATGATATCTTCTAAACTATTTGAGATATAAAATTACTTATCATTGCAAATATGTAGGTCTATTTATAATACAAATATTTTAATTGAAGCGTATTTTTATAAAACTAAATACTTTCAAGCTATACCCAAATATATATATTTCTTAACTTTACGAATACAAAAGGTAAAAAAAAAAATCTAATCTCAAATGTTGATGGATGTCGAAGTACAATGACCACCTGAACCCCAGAAAGTGCTTTTTGCAATGCCATCTGTCTGTGTGTCTGTTTAACCCTAAAATTAAGAGAAGGTTAATAAAGGGGGGAAAGAGAGAGAGAGAAAAAAAAGAAAAAATCGATTTTCTCAAAATCAGCTTTAACGATTTTGATTAAAATTCGTAACTAGGCGTTGATTAGGATTATAAATAAACTGGCTAGTCTCATTTTCCCATGAAAATGACTTTTAGAGTAGGCCTACTTTACAAAAGCAGAAACTTCCGTATCTCCGCAACTATTTGAGATACTAAATAACTTTTCATTGCAAAATTGTGGAATGCCAGGCCGCCACCGTGGTTCGGATTCCACGTTAAACTGTAGGTCCTTCATTTCATCTCACAACCACCCTACCATTACACATTAGCGTAAGTGCGTATAACCCGAACGGGTAGTAAGACGCGGTGCTAATAATAATAATAATAATAAACATTGTAAAATTGTAGTAATGTTAAAAATAAAAAACTTGTATGTGAAATATATTTTTATAAGACCAACAGTTTCTGAGATATTGGCAAAAATATTAATACAATTTTGTGAGCTTTAGTTGTAAAAAGATACTACTTAAGTTTTAACGCAATAATTCTCCAACGCCATAGAGTAATAATTAAATATAAGTAAGTTTCTAAAAGTTTATGTTATTTTTCCTTAAACCTCTTAGGAGAAATGTTTGTACAACAATGATCTATAACCATTTTAGACACAATAGTCAATATTTATATTTTTTATTGGTAAAAATTTATAAATGAGAAATTTAATAGAAATGCGATGACCTGAAGATGTGAAACAACTAATAAAATGTCGAAAATGTTAACCGGAATTTGAAATTTTAATACGAAGTGTTGACCCTTGTGGACCTAATATTGATATTTTTTTCTTGGTCCAAACATACAAATGAGGACATTAATTCTTTAAAAATAAAATTATAAAATTTAAAACCATAACTCGAAAATAAGTCTTACAAAAGTAGAGTGCGTTTTATGCTTGGGTTTGCTAGTGAATATTATTTCGTTTCACATATATTACGAGTTTTAGGTAAATATCTCCATTTTTAAAAAGAGCGAGAAAGTCTGTGCGGAGTTATGTACCATTTATTAATAATACTTTTGAGAGGGATCCAAAATTTAAAGACCCCCTCTGGCGTACGGCCCCGCTTTAGACACCCTTTACTTCCAGAATTTGGAGGTCCTAGCTCCTCTCCCCCAAAACCTATTGCCATAGTCCTCTTACAAATTCATCTAACAATTTAATTCATTTATTTTTAACCCAGTCGATAGTTCGTATGCCTCAAATGAACTAAGAGTTCTGGGTTCGATTTCCAGCAGGCCGAGAGAGTTATCATTGGTAACATTGGGGCTTCCTCTTTCACAGTGATGAACTAGCGGCCGAGGGTTGAGTGTTATTTCTGTATTAGAAATAAGTTGGTCTGTAAGTCGTGTACTGATTGATCAGATGGTTCAGAAAGTGCACGATAAATACCTATAAATCATATATCTCTGGCTTGAATGTAAAAACCCGAAGAGCTTAGAATCGAGTTATAACTGGGTTCCAGCCTCTTCTAAAGTGGACCTCATTGAAACCACGCATGTGTTCCGTGTTGGGTCGGTGGAACCCCTGTCGGAGGCGGGTTGACGGGTGTGGCAGTACTTACCAGTGGTGGCGGCTGACTGCGACGCGATGCACATATCGTTGTCAAGGGGGAACTTGTCGCAGCGGAACATATCGGGCCAAGGAAACCCGTACGTCTTCATGCGACCTTCGCAGCCTTGACGCACCTGGTCACACAGGCTGCGACACGGGTAGATTGGCCTGTCCAGGCACACGGGACTGAACAACGAGCACACGAACAGCTGTGTATCCGGGTGGCATCTCACGTTCAGCAGCGGTACCCAAGAGCCGGCCTGCTGTAATACCTCAGCCATCGTATCGTGCTCCAGCAGGTTGGGAAGTCGCATCTGATGATATCCGATTCCGTGGCACAGGCTCATATTACGAGGGATATCCACACATGTCGGCTGAGAGGGGCGGCCACCGCCCAGAAGACCGCCCCAATCGGAGAAGTGCGCCCGCGCTCCGCACGTCGCGATCACCGCGAGCAACGCCGCTAGCCAGCGCTGGGTCATAGCTGGTCTGCACCTAACAGCTGACTGCGTTTCCCGTTCTGGGGCCGGCTTGAGATACTAGAGTAGATTGCCTTGAATAAAGAAAAACTTGATCTGGCTGGATGGCTGCTTGGTGCACTGTGCAGTGCGACCACGTAACACCGGCGCGCGCGCTGACGTACAACTGTTCAGAGCTGCAGCGCTACACTGTCTGATGTCCCAGCCAGGGTTGCCAACTGTATCTACAGATCGTATCTCAAATCGCAACTATATGCCCTTTTTTACCGTGCCTAAGTACATGAATCGGCTTTACGCTGTATACAAAAACTACACAAAAATAAGAATGATGTAAGGTGTATTTAAATTAAATGTAGCCGCATCTGTGTCAAGGAAGAGTTAGAAACAAATTAGAAAAAAAGGTCCACCAGTACACCACGCCAGGACTTGAACCCTAATCTCTCTTTTACTGGCAAATCAGATGAGATGAGCTTGACATTTTGTCCGCGTGGCCACTAGTGCGTGTGCAAATGGATACTATTTTGCCTAACAGAGCGTTATGTTGTGATTAAATGTATTTGTTCTTGATTGACACGCAATTAAGAGAGTGACCCACTTCAGTGGCCACATGGTCTAAGGCGCTACTCTCCCAGTGAACTAAAGTGTCGAAGACGGGGAGATCGAGGTTCAAATCTCGGCTGGGTTCACTGAGGATTATTTTCAAAATGGCTTTCCACTCTCCCTCCACGCAAATACGGGTACACTTCTTCTTAATCCCTAAAACCATTAACGTAATTAGTAAATAAGCGTAAAAACCGAACGGGTATTAAGACGAAGTACTAAAAAATAAGCAGTGTGGTACAAGAGAAAAGGATAAAACAGATGTGACATAGGGGAAGAAAAGCTTAGCTTTGAGGGAGACAGAGAATTTGTATAAAAATTAGTGCTACGTGGGTGTTTTTTGACTTAGAAAATGAAGAAAATTCAAGATGAGATCAAACAATATTTTTTTTAATCTGAAAATTATTCACCTAGAAAATCAAATAAAATTTACCTTGGATTTGCTTAAAAAATATATTGAATTATGTTGTCAGTTTAGTTCCACCAACGTACCAGAATGCAATCTATAGCACCCGAGGAAGGGTAGGCAAGGGAATGGGGGAAGTGGGTCACTCACCCCCTCTTTTCCAAGTTTGTAAATAATTTAATAAAAGCTTAAAATATATCTACTACAGCTTTAATAAATCGAACTAAAGAGATGTCTGATTTACATAAGACATTTTTAAGACCAGGATTATGACTTGTCTTAATATACAAAAGATTTCCCGTTATAGGCCTACATAATAAACGTGAATCTAGAAATTACAATTTGCTAAAATGTACATAAATAGGGCCTATTATCATATATAATATATGCACCCCTTCCCACCATAGTAAATGGCTTGGTGAATGGTGCATCAATGTACTCTTCCGACATAGGATCGTGCGATTGTACAACAGGTGAAATAATACTAGTATCTATATCGTACAGTTGGCAACGCAGGTCCCGTCCGCACCTCCTCCACCCTCCCACCTAAATGCATAACCATTATCCGCCCACGCTTCTCACGCGAGGCTGTTACCAGCCAATCCGCGCCCTTTAATCTCCACGTGGTCACCACGTTGACAGGAACACACCTTGGATCAGGGTTGCTTGGAGTCCAAAAAGCAGACAGACGTCAGACGTTTAGGTTA
Organism: Timema cristinae; assembly: GCA_039000515.1. Classification (NCBI taxonomy): domain Eukaryota; kingdom Metazoa; phylum Arthropoda; class Insecta; order Phasmatodea; family Timematidae; genus Timema; species Timema cristinae. The sequence continues at coordinate 30,968,135 of JBCFYV010009882.1, forward strand.
CAATCTCTGAGCCCGGAGGGACGAATAACTACGCAGAGAGAAACCTCGGTGACAAATGAATGATGAGAGTACATTAGATTCCGTGCCAAACTTAACCCTTGTCTACATTACATACTCCCTTATGATTCTTAATTTTGTTCACACTCCGGATCCTTAATAAAGTGATGTCGTTGTCAACTAATGGAAAAGTATAATATTTAGCTCAAAACCCTAAAAATAAAATAATTTCAATAATATCCATAAACACAAATATATTTTTATTTGGTCTATTGAGTTAATTTAAAATAACGATGGATTTTATTTTTAAGTTTCCAGGAACTGCTATCAATATAATATAATATAATATAATAGAAATACTATAAAAATGAAAATACAGTACGTTTAGAAAATGGGTACCGGTAACGTTTTCCTTTATTAACATTGGTGGTTTCATTTCAATTCGCAAACATTGTTCATTTATTTTTCTTCCGGTGATTAGTTCTCTAAAGCCGGCCGTGGCGATATACCTAAAATAAATGGTGCAACACAATTGCACAAACTTTCTCCCATTGTGTAATATAACTTTGAAGTAGATTTAAAAAAAAAAAAGTTTAGTAAGTAAAATGCTCTTAAATAAGTTTTACTCATAAAAACAAATACATTATCTTTTAAATCACATTATTCACTCTTTAAATATAAAATTTAAACCAAATTGTTCATATATTTTTAATAAAATTCAAAATTGAAAAAATAAATTATTTGTTAACTACCGTACTCAACAATTAATTATCTGAAAAAATAAAAACTTTTTCTTATTTATAATGAAAAACTATTCACAGATTTTCATTTTTAATTCAATCTTCAAAGTCAATTTTCAAAATACTCAAATTTTCTATAATTTGTTGTAAGTAAACCCCCTTGAATTAATCTATTCAAGATAAATAAAAATACATTATTTTTGATATGTAAAATAGTCAACAGATACCAATTTTGAAAGAAGTCGCTAAAGCCATTTCTTCAAAGTATCAAATTAAATATTTAACGGTCATCAGTAAGCTACCCAAAGCCAAAATTTCCCCCCCAAAACAAGTATGGAGCTTTATTTGTCAAGTTCATGTAAAACACTTTCCAGATATACGTTTAAACCAAAATCGTTATAGTCATTTTCAAAATAATTTGAATTTTCAAAAATAACTCCTTAGTAAATGAACCTTTATCGAATTTTTACCCAAAACAAAGTATGGAGGGTTATTTCTCATGTCAAAAACTTCCAAGATACCAATTTGAAACCAAATCATTAGTGCCACTTTAAAAATATTTCTAGATAAAAAAAACTATCACCAGTAAACTACCCAAAAATTAGTTTTCACCCCATAAAACAAATATCCAATGTTAATGGTCATGTCAAACACTCTTAAAATGTCCATTTGGAATCAAATTGTTAGTGCCATTTGTAAATTATTTTAAGTTTTTAAGTGCTGGGGGTCCGGGGCTCAATCCTCGGTCTCGGCAAAGATTTATCTGATTGCCAAACCCTTCCTTCACCTCTGACAAGGCGTATATTAATCACATCTTGGGAATGTGTGGAATGTCAGGCCTCCACCGTGGTTCGGATCCCACGATAACCTGTGGGTCCTTTATTTCATCTCACAATCACCCTACCACTTCACATTAGCATAAGTGCGTATAAACCGAACGGGTATTAATACACGGTGCTAATAATAATGATTAAATTTTTGAAAAATCAGTAATTAGTAAATTATCCATAAATGAGTTTTTACCCCAAAAACAAGTAAACAATGTTATTTGTTATGTAAAACTTACTCATTTGGAACCAAATCGTTACGGCCATTTGTAAAATATTTCAAGTTTTTGAGAAATGTGTGGTCTAGTCAGTAAACAACTCATAAATGAGATTTTTTTTATCCCCAAAACAAGTATACACTGTTATTTGTCATGTCAAACACTCGCAAGATACCCATTCAGAACCAAATAGTTGTAGCCATTTGTAAAACATTTCAAGTTTTTGAAACATATAAATTAGATTATTATTCTGTCCATGTATGTTGCGATAATGCAAGATTGCTATCGACTGTATCAACTAAATAGTTTCAAAATTTGGCCACATCGGTGCCTCATGCGATTTCACTAGTGCCATCAACGTCTAAACACGGTGCCTATTTTCTAAAAATATCAATATTTTCAATATCAAATATAAATATTTTCGTATGGCCAAGTGTGAGTAACAAAATCATCCGCAACTGACAACTCCAGTATTCGTTAGTATAAATAGCTTAGATGAATAGAAAAACATAACCTTATAAGCATTGACAGTAGTAAAAAAAACTAAATGTTGTTATTTTCCACTCAATCAATACAATTAAGTATACGATATTATCTTATCATTCTTATGCTATGTGTTAATTGTTGTATTATATACGTGGAATATAGCCAATCGCTATATTACCAACTACTCTATAACAAAAAGATGAATCCTATATTTTGTAGTCAGGACATATCATTCTCAAAACAAATTATATTGTTGTTGGAATTCAACCCAAAATCTAACTTAAAATAATGCATATAAAATAAACAATAAACATCTAATGCTACAATATGAATTACTACACTGGGATTAGGGATTTATGTTGTTTATCATTTAGCCTATCTAGTATTTCATAGAGATTTTCTTCTTGTTTCGGGATCTCAGAAAACATTGTATACGGTAGATTAAAACAATTATTGGAACTTTTTTGCAATCTAGACAACAAATTTCGTTTCGTGGGGGTCTATCATCCACGACACAGCAAGTCCTCAGATTGCGGTTAGAGGATACTGCCTTCAGATCTGAAGGGTAGCTGCGAATATATCGAACAAGCAGTCGTGGACATCCGTTAGGGGTGGTCCTCCAGCTTGGGGGCTGGGTGTGGGCGTGATGAGCTCTCACCGTAACAAAAAAGGGATCCCATCAAGAAACACCCAAAAGTTTGCCATGGCTGTTACTGTGGTAAAATATTCCGGAGATAAAATAGTCCCCAAATCGGATCTCCGCACGGGGATTACTCCGGGAGAGTCATGGGATAGTAAAACTAAGAAATAAATTAGGGTTGATTGGGACATGGAATGTTAGGAGCTTATATAGGCCAAAGGCACTTCAATCAATAATTGTTGAAGTAAGAAGGTTTGGATGAAATATTGAGGCTATACAAGAGGTTAGATGGTCAGGAGATTATGGTAGGGTAGAATCTAGCGACTACGTTTATTACTTTCTCTCGACACCTCTGAGAGAAAGTATTGTGATCGTCAAAAAATCGAACTTCAGATTTTGATAAATGTTAATGTTTTATGACCCCCTGGAAAAAAAAAATGTTTTAGCAATGCCGTTTGTCTATCTGTCCCTCTGTCTGTGCCTCGGGCTAGAGCCAAAACTATTTTACTGATTTGGCTAAAGCTTGGTATCTAGGGTTTTCATATTGTCCTCTCATTTAAAAAAAAAATTAGGTATCTAGTCCTAAAATTAAGGGTAATTTCTGAAGGGCAAAAAGATAAAAACTCGATTTTCTCAAAATTCACACTAAAATTTTTGATTAGATTTTATTTCTAGATACTGTTTATCATTTATAAACCAGATGGCAATTCTCATTTTCTCATAAAAATGACTTTGATGGTACTGTATATGGGGGAAATTTTCCAATTTTTTCATAACTTCTCCACAACTATTTGAGATACGAAAGAATATCATTGTGAAGTTTAAGTAATATTAAAGATAAAAACCTTTTATTTGAAATATATTTTTATAAAACCAATTATTTCTTAGCTATAAGCAAATATAAATACTTTTTCATTCAGGTCTTTGAAAATGAATTTAATGCTTATGCTCTTTGGTGGACAAAGATGTTTCTCTTTTCTCAATGTTTCTGTAACAATGTTCCTAGTTCTTAATGCCATAGAGTAGGCCTAAGTACAGAAGTGGATCTACACTATATGCCCACTAATCATGGGCCTAGGGGCGGTGGCTTTAGGGGGCGGTAAAATTTTGGATAACATTAACTTTATTATAATATTGTTTTTAGTAATTATGTTTAAAAATTATTGACTAACTTTACCGGAATAGTTCAAGTTTGGGCCAGAACGACAATATTTTTTTCTAAATAACTGTACTTTGCAATCGCTTTGTAACTGAGGCCAGTCTCTCCTTCATAATGTTAACTCAAACTATTTTAGGGTATGTACTTTACATTGTGTACATGCCTGATTATATTTCGTAGAAATCTTTTCTTGAATACTAACTTCCGCCCCCCACCTCCCCCAAAATCTATTTTCACCGAAACTTCCTAAAGCCCTGGACAAAATTAAATCAAGGGGAGGGGAGGCGGTGGACGGGAGGGGGGCAGTGGATGGGAGGGAGGTGGACGGGAGGGGGGCGGTGGATGGGAGGGGGGAGGGTGCAGATTATAATTTTGCCTAGGGGTGCAAACATTTTAAATCCACCACTGCCTAAGTAATTAACAGTGTATATTATTTCATTTATGAACTTTGGTGTAGTGTTGCTACAACAATGTATAGCCCTTCTATTTCGATTCACAAGTCTTACGAGTTTATAGTAAATTTATATTTTAAGATAAAAGAGAGAAAGGGTCTGTGCTATTCACCGTACCATTTATTTATGGAGGGACGAACACACATAGTTTATTACAGGCTTTCTTATCCGCAGAAATATTATGTCAACAGTGTACCCAAAAGAGAAGACAACCTTAGAGGTAACAATATTTTTTATTCACACAAATACCTAACATACAGAGTATTTAAATTAAGATCAAAGGTACAACATATAGCTCCTTATAGCAAGGGATGGTAAACATTAAACACAAATCTCAAAAATATACTGTACTTAGAGCAAAGCCATGGCATGACATTTCCAAGCCAATGTACAGCGTTAAGCACTAGATCTATAAAACATCAATATTAAACATGGTACGACGCCCCCTTAAACAGAAAAGCGATAAGCGCTTTTTTATAACAATCAGATATGCAAGACAATAGCACAATCCCCTCTCCCCCCCTTAACCAGGAAAGCGTTAATCCCTAACAATTAGATTGGAACAATGCCCCTTAAACTTAAAAGCGTTAAGAGCTAATTACTAACAATTGGGTATGCATGTCAATGGCACAATGAGCTCTATAATACCAATAGACACGGGCCTAGGGGCGGCGGCCTTAGGGGGCAGCACATTTTGAATGACATTTTTATTTTTAATATAATGTTTTGTTTTTAATAACTACGTTTAAAATTATTGACTAACATTATCGAAATAGTTAAAATTAAAGTCACAACGACAATATTTCTTTTTAAATAAATGTACTTTGCAATCGCTTTGTAACTGACGTCAGTCTCACCTTCTTTATAATGTTAACTCAGTGATTTCCAACCTGAGGGTCATGACCCGTTTGGGGGTCACGGCGTTAGTCTGGAGTGGTCGCAAGTCTTGTAAAGACTGTAAACTTATATTGTATTTCTTCTTTTACGTGATTTTGATGATTATAGTAAAGTTCAAAATCCAAATAGATTCAGAACATTTTTGTTCTTACTTCGACTGCATGTTTACCGGCACAATTAACTGCAACAGCCTCATATCTGGGTGAGTAGCACTGCAAGCTCTTTCTTTGTTAAAATGAGAATATCCGCCAAGCTCATCATTCTCTTCTGTGAGCTCTCGTTCGGTTTTGTATAAAAGTCGAGTGTTAGTTAAGCTGAATCAGCCTTCTTGTCTAAGTGGTAAACCACCGATCGTGTGCAGTGTGTGCCTATCTGGCAAGCTTGTGACATTGTCGCGTTGTAGTTTTCATTTATGTGTGTTTATATAAGTTTCCCTCCCTTATTCACAAAAGTGCATGTGTATTACACCATAATTGATAATGACATGGATAAATTCCTAAAAGAGATTTTGCTAGTTACAGCAGGAAAGACCTTGATAAGAAAATAAAAGTAAAAAGTATATTGAAGATTTTTTGTCATTCGGTTTCACTAGTGTTGAAAAAGCTGGTGAGAAAAGACCATTTTGCTTGCTATGTTTGTCTGTTTTATCTTCAGAGAGTATGAAACCAAACAAGCTGGAATCAAAATACAGCCAGCATGTAGAAAAACGGTGTGATTTTAAAAGAAAAAATTGGAAGAATATTATGTACATACCAAATCAATGATAAAAATTAAAAGTATTCCTACCAAGGGATTTCTGGCATCATACAAAGTTGAGGCCCCATTCTGTTGGAGAGAGACTCGTTTTTCCTGCTGCTGTCGAAATCACTGAAATAATCTTTGACAAAGCATCTGCAGATCTAGTCCAAAAGATCCCTCTGACATATAATACAGTAGGAATACGGATATCCGACATGTTGCAAGACATACAATAACAGTTGACCAAAGCTTTGAAACGGTCAAAATTTTCAATACAGTTCAACGAATCCACTGACTCAGGGAAGAATGCCCATCTTTAGCTTATATTCTGTACATCAATAACAGATCTTTCAAAGAAGACATATTGTTTTGCAAGCTAATTCCGGGAATAGCCAATGCTGAGGGACGTTTCAAGATTCTAGATGATTTTTTGACAGCAAGTGAGATAAAGTGGGAAAATTGTTTTGGGATGTGCAGTGATGGTGCTCCTTCCATGTCTGAATAAATGATTGGTTTACCAGCTCTCGTGAAAGGGAAGGCTTCTTATACCACTTGGACTCACTGTATGAGTCACAATAAGTCATTTGCATCAAAAAACGCGAGTACAGAACAAAGTGTTGTATTTAGTTCCATTTTTAAAATAGTGAACTACATTAAGAGAAGACCAACTGAATCACGATTGTTTGATGCTTAATGCGAGGGAACGGGCAGGGGCTGAACACAGTGAGTGCTCTCTTATACTACTCTGCTGCACACTGGTTATACTGCGGGAAAGTGCTTACAAGATCGTTTGAACTGAAGGATGAAATTAGTCCTTACCTCAAAGACAGTGACTATCCCGGGAATAAAAATTAGATCAATGAACACAGTTTATTGTACAACCTAGTGTATGTGCTGATATATTTGAAAGACTTAATATTTTAAACACGTCATTGCAGGGGTCTGGATTGAACATTTTCACTTCAGGTTACAAGGTGAGCACTTTTATTGGGAAACAGGATCTATGGCTGGCTAAAGTTGAAGAAGGCTTTCTTGACAGCAGCTAAGCAGTTAAGGACATAAAATTAATTAACAATAGGGTGTCAAGTGTAGTGGTAGCAGGGAGGTGGAATAATAATTTCATCATCAATGTATATTGTCCTAGAGAAGACAGAAATATTCTAAAGGAGAGTTTCTATGAGGAGATAGAACATTCGTTTGAACAGTTCCCAACCTATCAAATGAAAATTGTGATAGATAACTTTAAATCAAAGATAGGGAAGGAAGAATCCCTTAGGCCTACAACAGTAAAGTAAAGCTTGCATGATGTCAGTTATGATAATGGAATAATATTTATAAATTTTACCACTTCAAAAACCCTAGTGTGAAAAGTACTTGTTTCAAGCATAATGATATTCATAAAATACATGGACCTCTCCAGATGCGAATACAGAAAATCAAATAGATCACTTGCTGATAGATATAAGCTTACTGGATGTCAGGTCGTAAAGAGGTGCAGATTGTGATTCAAACCACTACTGGGTGGTAGCAAAACTTAGGTAACGTCTCACAGTGGTCTATTTCGAAGAAAATGCAGCCAAAAATTGAAATTTCGATTCAGGGTACATTTATATAGGGCTAGGTGGTGGAATAGTCCCTGCATGAAACCCCGCTGTCCCTACTCTCCACTATTTATAGCTTAAGGTATATTTCAGTTTGAATTAAACCTTAGCCGGCAATGATCATGTCTCTCACGAGTGAAGAATATTCTTTCCAAGGTACGAGTTCAAATAACGTTTTATATAAAGATGATAATTGAGTTCTGCAATATGGATGCTGTTCCTGAAGGTATGTTGAATATTTTTACTGTATTACATTTTCGGAGTCCCGTTTACCGTGTTTGACTGCGAAACATAACCATAGTGTGACCAATAATGATAATACTGGAAATATACTTGATTTTATTTTTGATACTGGAAATACTGGAATTTTGAATCAGATAATGGAAAAATATTCAGCCTTTTTACATTGAGTGAAATGTTGGACTAAGCATTTTGAGAACCCTGATATTATTTGGACTACTGATAGTTTTATTTTGATCACCCTTCACTTACTCCTCCTATGGTCTATCTTGTTTTCCACACAATTAGTTGACCTTATAGATGACCTTGACGTGGGGATGTTTGCCTCACTTGCTGACCTTTCTATTCTCAGTCTTTACACCAAGCCCTTCCTCCCCCCTCCCTTTTACATACTAGAGAAAGAATCAAATAACGGTTTTAACTCCACTGGCAGCCAACCTCCCCCTTAGACCCCCTCACCCCCACCAAACGTTTTTCCAGCAGTAATCATTATGAGTGATGAGTTACTAGTAACTGCTCAAGTTCAAACACCACTTCAAACACGTGACTCAAGTTGGCCCGCCACGTTGCTGAAAAAAAATATATATATTTTCTAATCGTTTGTGCTCTATTTGTGCTCATATGTGCCCGAACATGAACATTTGTGCTGTGAAACTGGCTCATTTAAAAATATTTAATGTGGTGGACCAACTTGAGCTCAAGCTAGCCCACCACGTATTGAAAAGCACAACATAACAAATATTTATTTATGCCAATCCATTGTGCTCCGTTTGTGCTAATATGTGCTAGAAAATGGACATTTGTGCTTTAAAATGAGAAAATCTAGACAACATTTAATGTGGTGGGCTAATTGAGCATTCCCTTTATCATAACCTGTAGAATAATCGAGTTCAAGCTAGCCCGCCACATTTTTAAATATCAATGTAACAAAATTCTGTTTTCACCATTCGTTTGTTCTTCGTTTGTGCTCATATGTGCCCGAACATAAACGTTAGTGCTGTGAAACTAGGCCTTTTAGATAACATTTAATGAAGGCGATCCAACAAGAGCCCACCACATATTGAAAACAAAACATAACAAAATTCCGTTTTCGCCATTATTTTGTGCTTTGTTTGTGATGTGCCCAAAAATGAACATATGTGCTCTAAAATTAGAAAATCTAGAGAACAATTAATGTGGCAGGCTAACTTGAGTCTTCCCTATACCATAACTTGTAGAAAAATTGTGTTCAAGCTGACCCGCCACATTTTTAAATATCAATATGACAAAATTCTGTTTTCACCATTCGTTTAAGCTTCATTTGTGCTCGTATGTGCCCAAAAATGAATATTTGTGTTCTAAAATTAGGCATGCTATATAACATTTAATGTGGCGGGCTAAGTTGAGCCTTCCCTATACCATAACATGTAGAAAAATTGTCTTCAAGCTGGCCCGCCACATTTTGAGCTATCAATGTAACACAATTCTATTTTAACCATTCGTTTTTATTTCGTTTGTGCTCATATGTGCCCGAACATAAACGTTAGTGCTGTGAAACTAGGCCTTTTAGATAACATTTAATGAAGACGATCCAACTAGAGCTCAAACTAGCCCGCCACATATTGAAAACAAAATTATGTTTATGCCATTATTTTGTGCTTTGTTTATGCTCATATGTGACCGAAAATAGACCTTTTTGGTTTAAAATTAGAAAATATAAAGAACAATTAATGTGGAGGGTTAGCTTGAGACTTCTCTATACAATAACCTGTAGCTGGCCCACTACATTTTGTAATATCAATATAACAAAATTCTGTTTTTTGCCATTCGTTTGTACTTCGTTTGTGCTCATATGTGCCCGAACATGAAATTTTGTGCTGTGAAACTAGGCCTTTTAAATAACATTTAATGAAGACGATCCTATTAGAGCTCAAACTAGCCCGCCACATTAATTGTTTTATAGAGTGCCTAATTTTAGAGCATGTATGTTTATTTTCGGGCACATGTGAGTAGAAACGAATGGCGGGAACAGAATTTTGATACTGTGATTTTTTTAAATGTGTTGGGTCATCTATATCTATATCTCTACTAATATTATAAGGAGGAAAGTTTTTTTTGTTTGTAATGGATAAACTCAAAAACTACTGGAGTGATTTTAAAAATTCTTTCACCAATATAAAGCTACATTATCAGCGAGTAGCATAGGCTATATTTTATTTTGAAAATTTAATTTATTCCTCATAAAAATGTCGATAGTATATTATATAGTCGTTGGAAAAAAAAAGTTGTTGAAGGGAAAGTGGGGTTGGTGAAGGGGGCGGAAGGGTAGGGGTGAAGAAAGAGGTATGAGATGAAAATAGGAGGGAGAATAAAAAGAGGGAGGGGGCTATACAGCGATGGTAGGACTGTATTTTAAAACAATAAGTAAAAAAAGTTTTGCTTTTATATTGACGTGATGGATGATTTGAAGCTTTGTTTTACAGGATTCTTTACAATATTTTTTTACGGGGAAGGGGGCTAGTCTTGAATACAATTTTTCTACATGTTATGTATAGGGGAGGCTCAACCTAGCCCGCCACATTAAATGTTATATAGCATGCCTAATTTTAGAGCACAAATATTCATTTTCGGGCACATATGAGCACAAATGAAGCTTAAACGAATGGGGAAAACAGAATTTTGTTATATTGATATTTAAAATGTGGTAGGCCAGCTTGAACTCATTTTTTCTTCAGGGAATACTCAAGTTAGCCCGCCACATTAATTGTTCTCTAGATTTTCTAATTTTAGAGCATAAATGTTCATTTTTCAGCACATCACAAACAAAGCACAAAATAATGGCGAAGAATGCTCAAGTTATCCCCCCACATTAAATGTTCTCTATATTTTTTTAATTTAAAAGAAAAATATTCATTTTCGGGCACATATGAGCACAAACGCAGCACAATGGATTGATATAAATAAATGTTTGTTATGTTGTGTTGTGTTTTTCAATATGTGGCGGGCTAGCTTGAGCTTAAGTTGGCCCACCACAATAAATATTTTATAAATGGGCTAGTTTCACAGCACAAATGTTCATGTTCGGGCACATAAGAGCACAAATAGAGCACAAACGATTTGACAAAAAAATATTTTTTTAATGAATGTGGCGGGTCAACTTGAGTCATGACTTCAAACTATTGATGGACCTGCCTGACCTTGACATTCCAACGGCACAGTACAGTACAGTATTTGTTGTGTTCTTCATTTCATCCTCCCTCTCTCTCTCTCAATCCTCCCCCCTCACGTCCCCCCCCCCACCCGGTATCCGCCCAAAAGAAAAACTACCGTTACTAAGCTTGGCCTGGTGTGAGTAATCTGCAGATCACACTTGTTTATCTTGTGACCTTTGTGCTTAAGAAGAAATAAGTAAACTCAGAGTAAAAACCTCTTTTAAAGATAATTGATTGTACAGTACAGTGTTTAAAGATTGGTGGTGGTTACAAAAAGTGGATTTTGATAAAAGTAAATGGTATTGTTATTTGTATAAAACTAACTTTAATATAAATAATATGGGAATATCTTCAATCTGATCTCAGGCCAAGGGAAAGAAGCGTGTTGACAGAGTGAAAGCTGCTAGTGGGAGCAAAAAATATTGGACTTGGTCACTACGGACAAAAATGCAGTGCCATCTGTAGGCCTACATGAAGATGTACATTTTAGTGATAATGACCATGCAGTAGTTTTGAAACCTAAAACTAGACCTAGTTGTTTTATTCAGTGGTTCCTTGTCAAGGATGAAGTTTTGTCGTGCTGAAATATTGGGGGCTATTAATCAAGTAATGACACATTCTTCTGCTAGAAGTTTTTCTGCTTGTAGTGATATTTAAAGTAAGGTTTTCCGATAATGATATTGCCCAGAAATTTCAAATGCATAAAGATAAACTTAGATATGTCATCGTATATGGACTGGGTCCATTTTTCAAAAGTGAGCTTGCGAATATGGTTAAGCAATGCTCATTTTATTGTATTTCATTTGATTAAAGCATAAATACTGTGGCTTAGAAGACCCAGATGGATGTTGTTGTTCGCTTCTGGAGTGAAAATGAAATTCATACAAGATATTTAACATCTTGCTTTTTAGGTCATGCAACAGCTCAATATATATTAATCAACTTTATATCTGCACTAAAAGACGAGGGCTTGGATCTTTAAAAAAATGCTTCAAGTTTCCATGGATAGACCAAATGTAAACCTCAAGTTTTTAAGTGATCTCAAAAGTTACTTGAAGGAAGATTCTCCACAAGATCCTGAGTTACTGGAATTTGGAACGTGTTCTTTACACATTGTCATGGTGCTTACAAAACAGCACATGCTAATTCTAGTTTGACTATTACCTAGTTTTTGCGCTCACTATATTATTTATTTAAAGATTTTCCAACAAGACGTGCAGATTATCATAGAATAACAAGATCATCTATTTTTCCTGAAGAAGTTTTGTTCTATTAGATGGGTAGAAAACTCAAGGGTGTTAGAGAGAGCAATGTCAATGCTGCCGTATTTAAAAGATTACATTGTTATTAATCTCCGACGCCTTAGCTTCCCCTAGCGATTATCAAAGCCAGTCCAAGAGTGCTTCTCTACTCACACGATCACTCTTTTATACGGTTTTAGCACAGTCCACAGAAGACAGAATGAGGGGATCACGAGGGGAGGAAAACCAAAGAACATAAACAAGGGGGGGGGGGATTCTACACGCTTCTAGACTGGAGTAGAAACAAAACTGGACACTGGCTGAAGAGTATCTTCTTTTCTACTGAAAGTCTTTGGTCTGGGAATTTTTTTAACTGAGCGTTGAATTGGCGCGGCCTCAGTATTTTGTTGTCAGTCGTTGAGTTCGGGCGTGTTTGTAGCGGCGGGTTGATCGAGTGCGTAGTCGGGCCAACAGCGGTCGGTGTCCGTGCAATTGGGTAATTCTGTTTGTTGTTGACTTGGGTATCGCTGACTTGTGACTAATGCTACAACGTACTTGTTTCATAGTCCCGTGCCAGAAAGTGTTGCGTTTGAACTTGATCAAACCAATCACCAATCTAAATTCACACTAAATAAACATTTTTTGATTTCAAATATGGAGGCTGATTGGTTTACTGATGACAATTTGATCGAACTTTTGTAATTTATCCGAATTATTGGGGTATACCTCAGCCAAAAATATATTTGGCAAATGCGGATAACCCTGTCAAATTATATATTCCGAATGGGAATTTATCAGAAAAGTTCCGGTTCAACAAGGAAATGGTGATGAATTTCATCCTCAAACTGCTGTCCGGACCCAAACAATAGCAAATCTGGTTCTCCTGTGCTACCTTTGTTCAAGGCAATCCCAGCCCTTAGATTTAACGGGACAGTTAAATATGTTTTGAAAGTATTATTTTGATATTTAAGTCGTGTATCCTCAAAATCCTCTATTATAAAATTAATTGAATTATCAAAAGATGTATACAATTACTTGAATGATGTTTTCATACGAGCACACCTATGTGTAAATAAATAAACACAATCATTAAATATATTATTATAGTTAATTTAAATTTATTCTACTCTACATGCGTATTATTTTTAATGCGTTTGTATGGACTTTTATTATTCAAATATAACTTAACCTTACTATCAAAATTAAAATGTAATGCTTGATAAGGTTGCAAGCCTCAAAATAGTAGGCCTACTTTCTTTTTAAAAGGCTAGGTACGGTAAGGTAAAGCTTACTATATAATCTGCCATAGTTAATAAGTACTGTATCTATAGCCATTTTTATTGGTATTAGGCTAATCCCTATTATAAATGTGGTATTCCAGTGTGATGCCAGCATAAACTAATTTCACAAGTGGAAGGCTAGTATTTCTTTGCATAAACCTTAGCTCTCTGCTAGCATCAGTGATCTCTATACTATACTGGAATCTAGTGGCGGACCGCAATATAATCGAATAATTTCTGTCAATCTATGCAAAAGTGAGAAAAGGTATTTAATTGTCAATGAAATAATAAGTGATAATTTAAACATGTTTAGTTACATATTAAACGAATTTTCCAACAAAAATATACTCTTTGCTAAGTCAATATAATACAGCAAATGTAAGGAAGAAATTATTTAGAGCTTTCATGTATTTATTCCCACGCTAGTCAAAACTTTCCGTTTCTCGAATAAAAACATCAAACTTTACTGCGGTTGATTATTTTCGCAAGAAACTTCGTGGGCCACCAGTAGGGAATACGAATTTTTATATTTTCATGTCTAAGATTTTAAAATACTGACAACTGGTGGCAAATTGTAACAATTGCAGAGAAACAATGAAAATATAATACACTCGAATTAAAACGACAAAGTAGAAAAAAATCCTATTAATAAAATACAAGCTACAGTATTGCTAAACTTAAATACTCAATTTGCAGTTTAATCTGATATGTTTGTCCAGTTTTATAAAATAACTATCAAAATAATATCTATCCACTCACATCGTCGGGAACGTGTACAGAGTCAAGTCTTATCTAGTTTGGTTTGTCAGCGACGGGGAGATTGGGGGTTCGAATACCAACCGGGTTTACTTACGTTGTTATTCCTAAATGGTTTTCCATCCTCTCTCCACGCAAGTTCCTACCTTATTAGTATACATATGATGACTGCCTAAACAGGTAAAAAGATGGAGTTCACATTATAATTTTTTATAAATACAGGTCTACTAATGCTAATAAAATAGTAGGACCTTATGCAAAAATATTAACAAAATTAATGAATATATGTACCCGCTTCAGTTGTCAAATCCCGGAAGTGGGGCCCTTTCTTAAACGGTTTTCCACTCCCCCTCCACGCAAATATAGGTACATTTAATCGAAATTCAACCATCTTCCCCCTAGCATATTTTCGTAGTTAAAAATGCATATAGTTCAAAAGAGTAAAAATACATGGTGACACAAACACATTTATTTAAAAATAGCTTCTACATGATTTTGGATTTTGACTGGATTAACGGCGATTATTTCTTGAAGAACCCGTAGTGCAGCTTATTATTACTATTAAATTATATATGATAATATATTAATGAATGTTTGTACAATTTATCTATAAAGCATCAAACATTGCCATATTATATTTGTTAATATAGTCAGATAAAATTGCTTACAAGTTTTTAAATTAAATTTGTCTTCCCTCTTACATACTACTATCCACTTTCTTTTATTAAGTTCATCCTTCGGAAAACTAAGATATTTAATATTGCTGCCAAACTTGGCATGATTCCTAATTTTAAACATTTAAACACACTAAATAGGTGGTATGTTTGAATTGTTTCCCTCAAGTTGTTCCGTCTACAGCTACCCGACTCCCCCGAAGCTGACGTCACGGCAAGAAGGAAGGAGTGGGAGAACATGCGCACGGTTTCACCTTACTTCCTCACATCACGAACACACCCCTTGCAACAAACAAAATCGTGACGCTAAAGTTTGTCGTCTGCATGTTAACGAGGGGACCGATTTAATGGTTTCTTTCGACGGTCTTGTTCAAAAACGTGTGAAGGTGAATAAAAGTTTTCTCTTTTTAAATAGTGAAGTATTATACCCCACTTGACTGACGACACATTTATATTGAAGGATATACGCCTCAGTTTTAAAGGTAATATTGTAAAAATAAGAATAAAATTGTTGATATATTAAAATATGTAGCTAACGCCCATGTTGTTTGGTGAAAACAATATTAAGAAATATCTAATCACTTCTTAAATAAATTGGTATTTCTAGACGTCTGCAATTCTCCTCAGTGCTCCTTAACAAATAATTGTAGTTTACAGCCAGTCCCTTACGTAAAAAAAAATCCATTGTGTTTCAAGTTTTCTTTGTAATGTGCAGTCAGAGTAAGCTACTTGCACTGTAGTCACTGGGGATCGCACCTAGCGATACCAACGTTGAAGGAGTAAAGCCTCGAAAAGGAGTGCAACATGTTTAACCTAGCAGCTGTGGCTCTGTTCTTTCCTTCTCTGTGTCCTAGGCCGTGAGCAAAGCAGTGTTGTCAACTCACATTATAAAATCCCGCCAGAAGGTATAAAAGGTTCTCCTTTCCCTCTAGATCTGATTAAATTAGAACGAATTTTGCAATTTTTTAAAAACATAGGGGCTATAGTCTGTTGGCAAAATAAATAAAAGTTTTGCCTCTTTTAAATTATAACTTACTTCATTATTTTCCAAATACCATTGTAGCCTACTTGAAAAGAGAATTAGAGTCAATAATGCAAAATTAAGTTTAATTTACCTATTAATTAATTTGATTACCAATGGACTTTTGAAGCATCTTCTATAAAATTTAAAAAAAAAGTTAACATCGATAGTAAAAATATAAAGAAATTGTGTTTGGTATCTATAAAATAACATAATAATTTTGATTGCAAAACATATTTGTTTGAAGATGATTCAAATGTTCATTTGCTTAACTGCTGTTGCCCTACAGTACCTACATTAAATAAAAACTAGTTACAATTTAAATGGTTTGATGGAATTAAATAACATTCTGGTTTGGCAGCACTTTAATAACCACGGAGTGAGCTAAGAAAATTATATCCTGCTGTATTCTACTGTAAGTGTGACGAAGCTTCTACACTAAGCCAGTTAAAGTTCATTCATTAAAATTAAGAATTAAAGTGCGACATTTGTGGATACAATTCAGGATTTTTATCAAAGCTGCTTATTTTTAGAAATGTCTGAATGAAAACCAATCAGAGGGGATATAAATCAGGATTTAGTGGATACGATTCAGTCATTCTTGTAGATACATTTCAAGATTTTTATTAAAACTGTTTATTTGGGAAATGTATGAATGGAGACCATTCAGAGTGGATAAAATTTACGATTTAGTGGATATAATACAAATGGATACAATTAAGGATTTTTACTAAAACAATTCATTTGAAAACTGTCTGAATGGAGACCATTCAGAGTAGATACAAATCAGGATTTTGTGGATATAGTGCAGATAATTCTAGTGGGTGCAATTCAGGATTTTTATTAAAGCTTTTTTTTCTTTTAGAAATGTCTGAATGGAGACCATTTATTGTGTAAAAAATTCAGGATTTAGTGTATATAATGAAATTGGTTACAATCCATTACTCAGGAAAAGTTGTTTATTTGAAAACTGTCTGAACGGAAAACATTCAGAGTGGATACAATTCAGCTCCCTCATGCTCATCCACAATTGGTGAGGAACTTTTTGACAGCTCCAGAAGGTTCTTTGTTGCATGACTTAAAGTGACTAATGTCAAGCTATTTGTAAAGATTCATTATGAGCTTAGTAAAACTATATTATCGATAAAAAAAAGTTATCAAACAATTCTAATCATATTGCCCAATGAATAACCATATAATTGGCTTTTCCGCCATCAAGAAAACAAAATATATTTACAACTATTATGTTTATTGTTTCGTGGTTGTCGCAATATGAGATACTTGAATTGATAACTAAAAAAATATTATATGAATACATGTACCTTGTTTTAAATGGTTACCAAAATAAATTTGTGTTTATAAATCATAAAAAAAGCTATACAAAATAATAGTTTCTAAATGAACGTTTTTGTTTTATAAACCAAATAGTGTGACCACAGTGCGCTTACCGTTTGTGTGACATCTTCAACCATGCTCATTTTGTCTATCTCTGGTCTAGTTTGTCATCTTAATTTATGAAGAGAACGCTGCTTTTTATTTGTAATGCATTTTTAAGTGAGTCACAGACCCTGCTTGTATGAAAAAGAAATATACAAACTGTTATTTTCATAAGTTCGTATTTAAATTATGTAAAAAAAAATTAAAGAAAACATAATAAAAGACTTTTTTTTTGCGAAAATTTTGAATAGCAAAAGTAAAAACTCTACGCATGGTCTTGCAGATCATATTGTTTAGCGTAGGATTACATTAGAACAGATCTGTTAACTTTTGCTAGCTGTCAAAAATCTTCTCTAGCCCTGGATAGGCCATTTGGCAGCAGCCACGCCCACTTTACTCCTCACAACAGTGTTTGAAATCCAGTCTTCATAATATTTAGGTACCTGAGGCTATAATTGTTTTATACTTGTTGGTTACTGTGAACAAACAAATTTCCTATATTCGGTATATTGAGCTTGCAGTTGATTTACGTATAAGTTATGATACATACACATTTCTTGTGTAAGGTATAATATTATGCGCTCTATTCTGTGATTTTTAACAGGATCTGAGAATCAGCTTGTCACCCATTAACGAAGAGAAATCTTTTTCAGAATGCTGAACTGATAGAGCAGCGAATTTCAAGCTCATACTCAACATTTGAAACTTGATATTTCCAAAACAAATAAAAATGCCATGCAGATTCACCCAGATGCCAAATCGCACATGTCGATAATCTTTAACAAACTGCGCAAAAAATTGGAAGTGGAAAGGAATAACCTGAATTTTTCTCCTCAATAATAACGAGAAATGGCTGGAATTAAATATATCGTTCCCTACATTTGCTGATATAGATTAAATGAACGTATGTGGTCATTCCTCATTGAAATTTAATTTAGCTAGTGAACGATCGAAACTACCAAAAACCGAACAGCTGCGTCAAACTTGTACGACTGCGAGATTATCATCCGCAACTAGGATGAGCCTTCACTATTTTATAAAATTAGGTCCAGCAAAAGTTATAGAGGACGTCAAAGCAACAACACTAATGAGAGCGTTACGGTATCGCTCGGCATTTTAAGTTAAATTTGAGACTACGTTATCTGCGCATGCGGCCCTCTCAATTATGGTAAAAGCTTAAACTCACCATGAAACAGTAAAACGTCATCTGGTCGCCGATGAAGGAAAATAATCATCGATTGTACCCAAACTACGGAGCAGTCCTAGAGGCACAAAAAAAATATCCACCTCGATAAAGTATCGCAATCACCCAAAGTAATGCGGAGATAAAATTACAAGAATTATCAGACTACACCTGCAGATATCTCCTTATATCTCAAACAGAAGTTATGAAAACGATATATATATGGAAAAAGAAATTAAAGTGAGCTTGATTTGCAAGTGGGGCTGTGACGGGAGTTCTGGACAAAGTGTATACAAACAAACGTTTTCGGACGCAAATGTGTTCTTAACATCATTTTTCCCTTTGAGACTTGTATTTCTTGAAAATGAATCCATCGAAACATACTGCCAATTTAATTTTAAAAAATCCGAAACTTTTATCTTTACGCTTCTCTCAACCAATCAGATTGCAAAGTCAACCTCAAAAAGTGGCAGGCCAGTACTGAAAACGAAAAGAATCTAGTTAGCCAACGCAAAGCAGATATTCAAAAAGGCTTAAAATTACCATTGGGGACCAATCTAGATCGTCCGATACCTTGATATGTCAGCACAAACGATGGAAATACTGCTCGGCGCTTTTTTCAGAATCCCACAATAAATTCTTTGATAAAGGTACGATTGCCTCGGCGCGTCTCGCATCTCGCGTCTGCGACCAGTGACTGTACTGGTCCCCACAGTTTTCTATGTGGTCAATTTCTTCAAGGCAACTGTGACTGGCGACCAGAGTGTGCGTCCAGCGTCTCTACATTGCTTTTGCTTCGAGAGCAGTGTGGACGCAGATGCACCACCAAGCAAGCGTGTTTTTTAATAGTTATATTTATTTTGGTCATAATTGCTTGCCCCTCTTGGATGGACTTTACCTTCTAAGTAGCGTTTTCAAATATAGGGGAGCGAGATGACCAGGTAATGCGACACTGATGTTCCAAGGGCATATCATGGGTTCAACTCCAGCGTAGGAAAGGGTACCTAGTGAGATCTCCTCCGAATAATTTAATTTCAAAGAGACATGTAGTAGAGCCTGGTCCACCAATATTTACAGGACTTCTCCTGTGGTCCCAGGATCAATCCTCTCGAGGATAGTATACATATTCCGTGCCCATCAACATCATTCACCTTGGGGCCTGGTCAATGGCCTGGACATACGGCTGGGCTGTAGCCCCCCCCCCCCCCTGCAGAGTCAGGTGTTGAATAGTGCCACTAGTTAATACAATTCATACTATTGGAAACTAAAGGAGAATACTATCTAACGGAAGGCAAATTATTGCAAATGAACACAGAGTGTAATGAAATATATTGAATCATATAATATGAATACAACATTAAAAGTACAGCTTACTTACATGATAATGCAGATATGCGGGAGAGCAAAGTTATAGAAATTCTTCTCAGACATCCAGGGGACAGACAGGTCACAGACAACAAACTTCCGAAAATTATATATTTTTATAAGAGTAAAAAAAAACTTTGGAAACCAAACTGCGCACATCACCCTCGTGATTGAACTATGATCCAACAGAACAAATACGGGTGGTCACGTAGATCACAGGAAATAAATAGAAGTTGTTTACAACAAATACTTTTTTAAAAAATGGTTCAAAGTAACCGCACTATTCGAGAATATCCTAGGTCCAAGTCGGTTTAAGCTTAACGTGAAAATAATTAAGATGGTGCTTACAATTTATGAAAATTTAAATATTAAGGGGGGGTGGGTCCTTAGTCCGTGTCAAAGTTTAATGTTTGATTGGGCTGGTTTTTAAATTGGCCCGAGATTTATCCACAAAGGAGGATGAAAGTTTAACTGAAGAGGTGGAAAAGCAACCATCCATTTTTGACATAGCTTCGCCAATGTACCGGGACCAACATGTGAAGTACAACACATGGAAAGAAATCTCAGGAATAGTTGGTCAATCAAGTTAGTCCTTTTATCCACACTATTCCAAAATAACAAAATAACACGGAACATTAAATAAAAAACAGTTGAAAAACTCTGATAACTGGGAAACGATTTGTACTACACATAAAACTACCCACGATTAACGACCAAGAGATGCATCCAGGGAAACACTGTATCCCACGTCTGCGACTCACAACCCCAAGTCTGCGGTCGCAGGCACAAGACGCAAGACGTGCTGGAGGAATCCTCTCTTAATTGGTTTGAACGAACGAATTATCAAAATATTCCATTTAATTCTACAGGTTATGTCATGCGGGAACGATATCAACGTTGGCAATTACTAAGAATACGTTATGGAAATTGCAAGGATGTTTGTATCTGAATATCTATGGTATAATATGCCAATTACAGTTCATAAGCTGTTGATTCACAGTCCTCAAATAATAACATCTGCTCTTTTGACAATTGGGCAATTATCGGAGTAAGTCCGGAATAAGGATTTTAAAAATATCGAGAGGGGTTTTCACGCAAATGTTCGCGTGGACAGACAATGGAAGACATTTTGAATTGGCTTTTGGTGTCATTGGAGCCTTATATTTCCAGCTTGAGAAAACTGAAAAAAATAAATAATAATAATTTAAGCAGCAGTCTCCGGAAACAATAAAATTATTTTTGAGTTCAGATGTGAAACAAGAGGAGGATTCTGATTTATATAGTGAAAACAATCATGACAATACAGGTTTCCTCCACTATATAGAGTCCAACATTCTTTTTTTTTTTACAAAATTACAAATCCTATTCGAAATTAGCGACCTCAAAACTTAGAAATATTGATTTTCAGACAAATCGAATGTGTTTTAAATGATTCACTCCACTATATTGAGTCCAATATTTTGTTTTTATTTAGTTTACATACCAGATTCGTAATCAGCAACCACGAAAACTTCTATATTCAAATTTGTGTGCAATTCTGACGATTCCTTAATTTATGGCCACGTTTTCGTCATTTCGATCACTGCGTGTCTGTCAGTAATAAAAAAGGGAAATCAGATGGGCAAGCTAGAAATATATTATGTAGAAAAGCTGACAGATGGGGAATGCAGGCCTAAATAAGTCTTCCTTCCCTATATTTGCATTAAAGTCACTTATCAAATAGAAATTTTTAATAGGTTTGCTGTCCTTGAGTAGGCCTGACAAGAGGGGGGGCAGCCGGGGTTGCAACCCTGGGGCCCAACCCAGCAGGCCCTATTGTTTGCTTAATTTTTACTCAAATACAAAATTTATTAATTTTTAAGACCTCAGAAATGCTATTGGTTTTAGGAAATACGAATATCTACATTTTGTTTAAGTTAACAAACAGCTTAAGTTATATTTTAGCGTTGATTACTGTGGAATCCACAAATGTTTATTTTTGTCTGAATTATTCGTTGATCGACGCTGACGATGGTGATGACGGTGACGTTATCGCAGTGCGCGGGTGTCACTCACGGGCCTGGAAGCAACTATTAGTCTACTAGTGGCCAGAAAAGCAATTTTTTAATTTATGTTTGCAAAATGATAAATTTTTAAGAACATTTGGCCAAAATTACTTTAAATGTAATGCTTTTTTTATACTTTAAATATTAAATATAAAGCTTTTGAATATAATCAAACTTTATCATGTCATGTAACTAAATATATATATATATTTAAACTTAAGTTTATCAATTCAAAAGTAATACATTGTACTTATAAAATAGGTCAGGTCTCATCTAGTTGGATTTTTCATTATTAAAAATGCTTTTATTTTCAAGTGAAAAGTCAAAGTCACCCGTTTTGTAATAATTATGCTTATCGATATTCTTTGTCCTTTGTATTGTCAGTCCATATGTTTTTATTACGTATGTGTAACTCATATTCCTTAAAAGTGTTTTAAAGTATGATTTGAAATTTTTAATTTGTTCCTGGGGCAGTGATTTCTCTCCTTGAATCTGTTCCTGAGCCCCACGATTTCTCTCCACGGCCCTGCTCTTGAGTACTCAAAGAATGAGGAGGAAACCACGAATCCATAGAAACAGTGGGAAATTGTCATTAATAATATTAAAAATGCCGGAAATAGTAGTTTATGTCTTTTTTAAAAGAGTAGAAAGAAACCATGGTTTGACAGTGTCTGTTCAAAATTAATACAGGAATGAAGGGAAACAAAATTACATTGGTTAGAAAGTCCTAGTGTATTGAGCTTAAACACATTTAGCAATGAAAAAAATTAAGGCAAGTACTAGCAAGATATAACAAATTATCAAACATAATAATATTAGGGAACTTAATTTATCAGTTAATGGATATTGGAAAAGTTATCAGGCTAGGGCCAATTTAGTGAAAAATGAAAATGGTAACCTGATGGCTTATACTAGCGAGGTTATGAGTAGATGGAACGACCACTTCAAGCCTATTTTAAATTTTCATGAAATATTTGAATTGGGTGAGGATGTTGAAATCCATTCTGCTGAAACACTAGTCACAAATCCAAGTATTAGCGAAGTCAAAGAAGGTATTAAAACGTTAAGGAACCATACAGGTATAGATTCAATTCCAGCAGAGCTAATAAAGAGAGGGGGTGAAAATTTTGTAATAGAAATCAAGGGTTTAGAAAGCTCATTTTCTAGGGGGGGGGGAGTGTCCTATAACAAATTCAAGGTGGTTCGGACTCCCCAACTCTGCCCTTTCCTTCAAACGTTTCATAGTTAGAAAATAATATTATGAGTAATTAGGTATGTTGAGATCATGGGTGGGGAAGGGAAGTAAACCTAACTACATAAGCAGTGGCGGGCTTAAAATGTTTGCGCTCCTAGGCACAATTATAATATGCACCCCACATCCCATTTTTTTAAGGGCCTTAGGAGGTTTCGGAGGAAATAGATGTGGGGGGAGGGGGGCAAAGTTAGTATTCGAGAAAAGATTTCTACGAAAGAAAATCAGGCATGTACACGCCATAAATGAAACAAAATATTAAAATAAAAATAATTTTATCCAAAATGTGCCGCCCCCAAAAGCCACCGCCCCTAGGCCCATGCCTAATGGGCCTATAGTCTAAATCCGCTTCTGTACATAAGCTAAAACTCCACTTCTGACCGTTGTTATGTTATTTAATCTGCTCTTTACTTCGGGTGGTTCCTCAAGTATGATTTTGTAGATGATAGCAAAAATGTATACCACATTTTTTTGGACCTCACTTACTCGGCTCAATCCAAGAAACGTCCTTTGTTTTGCAATACCATATGAATGTATGAGAAAAGAAGTACAGTACGGTATTTGAAATGTTGACAGTTAATTTTACAATATGAAGCTTTACAAGGTGCACCTTGAAGGAGAATATAAAAATATTCACTAACTAATAGTTGGTTAATGACATATACAATTATTTAAATCTGTATTAAAAGTAAACAAATTTAAACATTAGGTTCTTATATGTATTTGTGGACTCCTTTCAAAGGGGGATCCAACGAATTTCAGGGGTTCCAGTTAATCCCAGGGGGTCCATACTCTCATCTATCTACGCCCTTGATAGAAATTCATAAATTGGTATGTTCCATTTGGAACCATGAGGTAGGATATTACTGTAACGTGTTAAATAACAAGTTACACTTACACTAAAAATACAATATATATTATTGACACTATAAATACAAGAACTAATAAATTCTAATAATATGGGGCAGATATATACTAACGGTGAAATTATGTTGCTTGAAACGCCCAAACTTGAGGAAAGTGCCCCAGATGACGGTTCTACACTGCTTAGAGGAGCTACATCAACGAACATCTTACACCTTGGCCAGACGTAGATAAAATGAGGTGGGGTTTCCATGTGGTTTACTCAACGGCCGTCTGCTAGCGCTAGTTGTAGTTTGTCTCATTTTTAGGAAACTACCACACACACCCTTCCCTTGTAAATGTCCCTTCCCGAACACGTCAGTCCATCTTGTATAAAACAGCCATCCCTCACTTCCCATTTTGTATTTTATTGTAACTATTCGTCGGAGGAAAAGCCTGAACGTGGACCAAGGATCAGCGAACTAAGCAACTGGTGATCACGATGTGTGAGGTATCGGTCTATCCTTCTCATCGCAGGTGTAGCAACGTTTGTCACTATGAGTATTTGGAATATTAATCTTAGCTAGGGCCGTCGTGCTCTGTTTATATGTCCATAAGACATAGTTTTGTATGTCAAAGT
Source organism: Timema cristinae (assembly GCA_039000515.1). NCBI lineage: Eukaryota > Metazoa > Arthropoda > Insecta > Phasmatodea > Timematidae > Timema > Timema cristinae. Next base: position 30,993,058 of record JBCFYV010009882.1, read on the forward strand.
TTCTGACTTTTTTCTATGCCCATAAGGCATAGTTTTGATTGTTAGAGATCTTACTCTGTGTTTCTAAGTACACTAGACATAGTTTTGTGTGCCTAAATTTCTGATTTGTTTTATATGCCCTTAAGTCATAGTTTTGAACGCTAGAATTCTTGGTCTATTATTCTATGTCTATAAGACAGTCGTAAATACCTGGGCGATACCCAGACGCCCTATACTGTATGGCCATGCTTAGACTGACTTAATGCTTAAGACCATAAAATGCTGGAAATAAGATTATCTATCACTTTGTTCCATAACCTAGTTGGTCCTTTGATACCGGTCTCTAATATTTCTAATGATTTACTTTTCTACAGTGTTCAACCTGTGGGTGTGCTACTAATATAGAGTAATGGCCAACGGGGTTTGTGGTTCATTTGGTTCAGCCCTCTTCAGGCGCCGTTTGTATTTGTTAATGTTTAACGGTATGCACTAGATAAAATGTGTCCAGACATGGGTAGATTGTTAAATATACTATTGGATGACCAGTCAGTACTAATGAGAAATATAACGGCCATAGTATCTTTACAGCCTATATACATGGTAGCTCGCCAATAACTATTAAGTAAACCTATAGTTTCTCTTCTATAAACTTAAGCTTTGTAACTCGTAGATCGATATGGAGTTAACTCATGCTAGCTAGCTCATTTGAGAGGGGCACTTCGTCCTATACTTCTCCATGCTAACGTAGGCCTATGTATCTTTTTCTCAGAAACCAAAATATATTACTGTGCGTTTTTTCCTATTGAAAAATAGTTTCTTAATACAACCTTAGACGTGGTGACTTATAATAATCATAAAGATAAAATAAACTAGAACTTTTTAACTAAACTCTTAAAAAATGTTGAAAAAAAGTAGTTATTTATTTCTGTCATAATTTATTTGAAAGATAATTTTTAAAAAAGCTCTCGTTAAAACTTGTATTGCACTATGTACAGCATACTCAAAAAATTCAAACTGATATCTCTAATAGATCCTGAGAAAAAGTTACATAAGTGAGTAAAAATGTGATCAACGAGAAAAAAGCAAAACGTAAGAAAAAACAAAAATAAGTTTTTAGATCACCGTATTTTACACATTAGTGCATGCCTGAAGCATAAGATGTCATATTATATCATTAATATGTCATGTTATTATGTCATATTTTAAATCACTTGAGAAATGTTTATTATATTCGTAAAAGAATTTGCTACCTTCTTTTTAGAACTAGATGGAGGAGTAGGCCTATTGCTGTCATTAGATTTTGGTTCAATGTCATAAGTACACACTTTATCAACAGTCTTGGGCTTACTTATATAAATCATTAAAAAAAATACGTTTACTCACTTCCATTTCTCTAGCATAAACATCACAATAATTACACTAACTTATAACACCAAAAAAAAAACTCACTGAATAACAACAAATAAATAACAGTACCTGAATTAGAAAGAAATCTCTCAGCCAATGCAAATGTAAAAGTGGTATTGCCGACCCGATAGACGTAAATTATATATATTATATATATATATATATATATATATATATATATATATATATATATATATATATATAGATAGATGAATTTATTATTATAAATGTTTTAGAGGTAATACAGGTAAAAATAAAATCATGTTTACCTAAAATAGTTATTTGGGAGCACGTAACAAGATTTATTATAGACCAGCGTTCTCAAAAATTGTGTTGTAAGGCATCAGGTAAGAATTTTCTTCTAATATTTAGAACTTACATATATTAAATATAGTTGCACCTTTTTATTCAGCAGATTCCACTCTGCAATAATCAATAATAAACTCAAAATGGAAAAATTTTCAATTTTCCGCTGAAGTGCCCTGCTTAACTACCAACGTTGTAACTCTTTAAACTAGTACTTTCTAGAGTTATGTATTATTAACCATTATTCTTTTAGATGTTAATTAGGATAACGTCTAGTAGCCGCAAGTAGTAATGAGCAGACTATGTTCAGTCGGCCAGAAATGTGAATATGAGAGGGTGTAAATATGTTAGAGGCATTTAAATAATTTAGGTGACGTATGACAGTGACATCACAAGAGAATGACATTTATTTTAATAAAATCAGGTTTGAATAAATTGTAATATTCTGTGACGTAAAAAAGCGTATGATGTTTGAGCGGAGGGGGTAACTATTTTAAAGGTGTTTAAAAATGTTTTACGTAGAATAGGTGACATATGATAGTGAAGTCACAAGGGTATAACGTCCACTAATGGAATGAATTATTATAGTCTGTGACGTGTAATAGTTTGAATTTTTATTATATCCATTAATACTCTGGTTGTCAGCTGAGCATATATGCACTGTAACCATGAATACTCTACTTGACATGTTTATTAATGACGTCATATTTAGATATGAAGTGGTAAAGCCTATACTTAAAAAAAGATATATGACTCGAACTACAAATATATAATTTAACAGGAGGGAAATACTACGAGAAATGAAAGATAAATACACACTTTTTCACATTTTATTATTACTATTAAAAAATACACATTCTTCACAATTTATGCTATGCATAAAAATACAAAGATCGTAAAACACGATAGATAGTAAAATATGTGACAGGATAGGAAGGGTCGACAAAGGATTTGGTGGTCAGGACATTGTTTTAGAATACTGATATATTAGGATGGTTGAGATATTTTACCTGGCATATTATATATTTTTCAAGACCGCACAGAGCTTTTAATTCGTCCGTAGACGAGTATATCTGAAATTTTTTTCACTCACACTCAATTTATCGCACCAAATAGTTTTTTCACATTTATATTAAAGTCGTCCATGTTCGACTCAAAATTTATACAGTTCTCCACACAGTTGGACCAAAACGGCATTTCCTTAACGAAAAAGTTCCATTGGGGAATGGTGGGTATTAGACGCTTAGAATTTGACGGAAACATCACGTGAGATACATGTCACCTTCTCCATCGCCGTCTGCGTCTGGACTGATGACCTGTAATCAACAGTCGTCACAATTAAAGTTAGTATCGTCGTCACTGTCATCGTCTTCGCTGATTGACATAATTTACACGATTTCTCGACACTGTGGAATCTGACGAATCGTGCCAAGGCAATTGCATATTTAACGTGTTAAGGAGCGGTACATCCCCAACAATTGGAGTTGATCAGAACTACAAAGGGGAATTTATAGTCCTCGCATAGAGGGATGTATGTCCGCCTTGTGAGACGGGACAAGAGAATGCCTTTTTGTTTATTATATGCGTAAGGTACGACGGCTTTATCTAAATTTTTGTTTAGAATTGGACCCAATTTGGAGTGGCACAGTACAGTGGTTTTATTAAATCAATAACTCAAGGATTGTATCTCGACGATGAAAACTATTGCTAGCTCGGTTACTACCCACTCCTTTTTTGAGTTGACGATAAGTGAAAAATCAAAGGTGAATGACATGATGAAGTTCATCTATCAGATAACTGAATACAAATGTTTAAATAAAATTCGAGTATAACTTTTATACCTAATGCTGGAACACACGTATGGGCACCCCTAGTAGTACACCTTGGACAGTTGCCAAAGTGACAATTGAACAACGTAACGGCCAGTTGGTCATTCTTGCACAACTCGGTGATGGATAACAGGTCTGTGAATTCCCTCAGGCTCCAACCAGTGGCCTTAGAAATGGCATACAGGCAGAAATATTGGCCACACACAACGGATGCTATGGCTTGGAGTCGTTTTCTGTTGTACATCTATAGTGTAGCGTGTTTATTCACGAGTTTAGTCATCGCTAGGCTCGGTCGTCTGCCATATGTATCAAAATACTCTCAAATTTGGAAAACTACAGAACCACCCAATGGGATCCGGACTTAGTGTGAGCGTCTTGATTGACCACAAATAAGGTAGGACGAGTGAAATTTTGATGTAATTTGACCAAAGGAAATGTCCTTTTATAGAATGAAATTTTGCTCTGCAGTAGTGTGTCTATTTGATGCGAATTCATGGTGCTAATAACTAATTTTAACTTTCCGATTAGAATCTATCGACACCGTCCCCTCGTATTCAGAGTAGAACAAACAGATTTTGGTGGTATCAAGGTCTGACTTGAACTGTAACTCAAATCTCACGTTCCCTTCTGTTTGAAGGCTAGTTTGTGAGTCCTGTCCTGCACTGTCAGGAGTCAAATCAAACGCTGGCATGAAGTAACCTTTATTAAACATGTCTTATGTGAATAAATAGCTATTGTTTTGGTGGTGTATGCCCGATCCCGAAAACGACGTGTCATAGGCGAGAGTGGACGTGCCAACGTTGTCAAAATTTATCAAAATGGGCAATTTTTTTCATCCCGTTTACATATAGTACGTAACGATCCAGGTATCTATGAATGAGTTGAAACGGATCCGTGTTCAATCCAACCACGAACGCATCTTTAGATACCTTACGGAATTAAACAATTTTAAGTATTACCCATTGGATAACAGTGTTTAAGCTAAAAGACTTGGATCGATTGGGTACGGTCACAGACTTGACGTCCACTCGATTGATGTGGTATTGGGCCGGCTTTCGTAATAATGTATTTTCTATGTCGAGTGAAATAGTGGACTACATTTATAAGCGTTTGACATTTAGAGTAGCGTCTAAAACTTCAACAAGACGTTGGTATTCAAATTGTCCGCCTCTGTGAGAACATAAAATTACCTTATATTGCTAATTAATTAAACAAACACGGATAAATTTTTCGATAGAAATTGTGAAATATTAAATATATCAGCGTGTAAACGTCCCACAATGTCGAACTGATGTTTTAACAAGTCTAATCTCGTGGAAAAGCCTTTGTTCACTATGGATGCAGCGAGTTCACCGTTAGCGACATTGGTATCCAAAAACCACAGATCGTTCATCAGATGGGTTTCGAAGTCGTTTCGACCATAATTAGTTAAAGTCTTTAAATAAGCCCTGTACGCATAGTTGTCTATCGAGGTTGTAATAGGTGATTCGTTTTGAGAGATAGTGATTTGACTAAATAAATAATGTATCAACTTGTTGACGCATCCAAATTTATTGCCGGCCGCAAACTGTGTCCCGTCCCCTTTCACGAGTTGAATACGAAGATATAATTTTATCGAAGAGAGGTCGTGAAAGTACTCGCCGCCTCAGTGGCAGAATATATCTAATTGAGCATTTTGTCCACAGAAGTGATAGGCTTGTATTTGATAACTTTATTATTTTTAATTGCCATTTGAATGCAATTTTCATCGAAAAAATAGAGTTCTGTTTTTGAACACTCTTTAATTAGTCGAAAATATATCTTTTAGCTTTCTTTTCTCTCTTGCTCTAGCCCACCTTCGAATGAAGTCGTTTAAGCTCTTTTACCCTTTTTAAGCCATGTCAGTCGACCACCTGAGTGACGCGCTTTTTAACTACATCACCCGTTTGTGGCTATATTGGCCAGTATGTGTGAACCTCTCTATAACGCTGGTTTTCCCACCGCTTTAGAGCTCCTCACAATCAACGGTTTGACGAATCGAAATAGTCCGCCCAAGCACGATCCGAGGATTTGGCCCCTTTGAATTTTATAGCTGGCGTGATAGACGGAACCGAATTGTTAAGACTAAGTTAAATTACTACCTCTCATATCTATTTATTTAGTTTTTTCCTCTAAAATTAAAAAACGCTACGGTGGGCATGGGACCCGGTTGAAAATTCACTCGTTCGCTAAACATTGTGTATCAGCCTATATTTATGGAGTCAAAATTACATTTATTGACGGGAAAATAGAATATAAGAAAGAACACTTCATTTGTGGTAACAGAGGGTAATTGTATGTTTCTTATCCATCTCACATCGGAGTCACCTAGCAATTGTGGGCCTATAATATCTGTGTACACAAAGACAGGATCTGTTTCAACTACACTAGATCCTGGTAGTTTATGATTAGGTCGCAAAAGGATCCTCATAATGTCCTCGCTCACTAAATCCCTCATATGTGTATTAACCGCATTAAGCGGATCTATGTTGGGTAGTCTGTTTAGAATAGTCGTAATTAACTCTCCAATGCTCACATAGAGACGAACTGGAAATTCAATTTTAAATTTTCTTTTATCCACCGTAAATGAAATAGTGTTTAAATCGCGTAGTTATGTATGGCTTGTTGGTGTATCATGCACCATTTTGTTTTTTAATCTCTGTTAACATTGTTTGATCGCAAATAAAACACCATTGAAAGTCAGCTATTAGAACCCCGAGATCACTTTTATCACTTATTGAGCTCTTAATTTTATTATAAAGCTCCTTAAAGGATGCGAAATCTGGTTGAGGAAACGAAGCACGCCCCACTTGGGTTACTACGACATTTGCCGTCAATTCTTTATCCTTGGATAAAATTATATCTTCGAGATTTTCAAAACCTACGGGAGAGGATAATTCGGCTTGTCCCACCTCCCATAGATCGTGTGCTAGCCGTATGGCTTGTGCCAATTTTGTCGTATAGTCAGAGAGTGTATTATTTTCGTAATATTCAGCGCATGAATCCGATGGCAGTGCTACTTAAAACTGACTCATATTTGTTTAATGTCCGACGCAGGTACCTGTCGTATCCGTTCCACTTGACTAGATAATGTTGAATGCCCTTAATCTTCTTACTCTGTACTATTTTATCTATTTGAAAAATCGTCGGACGACGAACGTGAACTAGTTCGTAATTGAAAAAGTGTTCCTCTAAGGTACGAACCTGGAGATCCTGTAACGAGTAGACCGGTCGGATAAGTCTATGAATTACTTTAACTACGATTAATATTTCTCGGGTAGAATTAGCCTTGTATACTTTGTGTCAAAAATATTTTTGAAGTTATACTTCTTTAGGCGCATTATGAAAAAATGATGAGAGTGAAATTTTAAGATGCGCGCGCATCACTGTAACACAAAAGTAACAGGTTGAAGGTAAACCGCTCACTAAGTCTCGAAAAAAAAAGCTACCAACAAAATAGAAATAGAACCTCTGTTAGTCGCGCATGTTGGTACGCTCGTCGCCTCTGACCACTGTTTTCATGTATATAATATTTATCCACATGTTTCTAGTTTCTACATTCACAACACGTGTTTTAGTTTCATACAAGTGCGAATTATATATGTGTTAATAAATTATATTCAGTAGTGATTTAAATTGCTGTGCTTCCTTTCCGCCTCCGAAAGGGTTTTACTCGCAAAACTCCCTCCGAATGACGCTGAGACAGCACATCCCCGAGTGCAAGAGAAGATGCATCTACCTGTAGCTGAAAAGGAAGTGAGAAATCTGGCATCTTGAGCACTTCAGGGGAAATTAAATACTTATTTAACAAAGAAAATGCGTTTATCTGGTCCTCCCCCCAAACAAAGAACCCTTCCTTTTGAGAAAGTTCAAAGGAGAAGAAATTTAAGAAAAATGGGGAATAAACTTTGCGTATAACGCACACATGCCCATGAAACGTTGAACACTATTTATATTCTTAGGCACAGGAAAATCAAGAATAGCTTTTATACACTCAGGGTCCAAAAACAGGTTGCCCTCAGAAATAATGTAACCCAACTACTTGATGGGTGTGGTGGCCAACGTAACTTTATCAGGATTCACAGTAAGCCCAGAGGTTACTCAAGACTATCTCAATGTGAGCCATATGATCCTCCAGCGTGTTACTATACATACAAATGTCATCAAAATAATTAAAGATTAACTTAAACTTACAATCTTCATAAATTTGATCTAGAACACGTTTAAGAACCTGACCCCAATATAACATCCTAGGGGGGCGCTGTTAAACTCGTACACTTTCCACAGTGTGGCAAACGCAGTGTATTGTTTAGAGCGATCAGTGAGCGCACATTGCAGAAAGCTAACATTGAAGTCGATCAAGCAATAGAATTTGGCTCTATCAAGATGTTGGAAAGCATATTCTACACTAGGCATAGGATAAGGTTCTAATCAAATCTGTTTGTTCACCTTTCTATAGTCAATAATTAATCTATGACCCCCAGCTTTACGGGGAATGATGAAAGCGGGGCTAGAAAAGGCAGATTTAGAAGGTTGTATAACCCCCCTTTTTAGCATATTCTGAATAAGCTCTCTAAATATTTGCAATTTTGGTGGGGTGCAAGAATGAGGACCTTATCTTACCGGTTTTGGGTCTTCCATAACAATGTCATAAGGTAAGACATCACATTTCTCCCACTTGGGAATGATCACATAGGAATATTGTTCTAAAATCTAACTTACATCTACATTTCCAAGCTTTACTAAGAAATGGTATCTAGGATTGCGTCCCTTGCTAAACGCCACATTAACATGGAGCAAAAATCCAAAAGAAACTTACCTATGGACAAATTAAGAATAGCCCTAGAGCGGGCAAGTAAATCAACGCCTAATATTACATCATAGGGTAAACCCAAGACAACAGATAATGCGGTTTTCCACGAGAATCTACAAATCTTAATTGGAACGCTAACTCTCTTACTAACCACAAGAAAACAACCATTAGCAATAGCATAAACTTTAGGATGGATATTTTCGAAAACAATTTTGTTATAATTTTGGAGAGAAGTCGAAAAATTAGAACAAGTAAATGAAGCACTTGCCCCAGTGTCTAACAATCCTAAACTGGCCTGGGAACAAACATATAAAGATCAACAACAGGGAAGGTAGGAATGGATAATCGCTTCGCTCGGCAGACCCATGAATCTTACGCCGCACTACTATAAGTTTCCCGACGGGCACCTACTCTGGAAATGCCCTAACCGCTGACATTTGAAACAGCGAATTATAGACAAATATCTATTCTCCAAGTTTCACGGGTCAAAGGGGTTCTGCCCCACAGGTTTCGTATCCTGCAAAGGTATACTGCTTCGATTTCTCTGAGCGATGCCAAACTCTCCTGGGATTCAACCCACACATCGATTGTCAACAACGATAGGCGCATTAGCCGCCAAACCACGCCTTCAGAAAGTAATGTGCTATCAATAAGGGAATCAAGGTTATGGAGTTCAACCATAGAACAAGGTTTACTGGCGAAAACAAAATGGTGCTGAGATAAGGGGACATATATTTCAATAAAATGTTGACTACATGGCGCAACGAGAGGTTTAACTCTAACACCTTGGCCGCCTCGGACACGGACACACCAAAGCTTCTCAAGGACTCCTCAGGGCGCTGAAAGCTTTGGAAATAGAACCTACGCAAGTTTTCCCTAGCTCTAGAGGGAATGAGACAATCAAGAATCTTTAGTTTTACATGTCTCCAGCTTAATACTTGTACTAACCTTTAAATTTTTTGTGGTGGAGTTGGATGGCCCACAGCTTCTGGGAAGTGCTTGTTTTAGTGAATTTGGATTTCACATTATAGACACCAACCTAACAAGATGGTGCAGCCAGTGTTCTTCTCAGAAGACAACACGCAGCATATGCTTAAAGGAATTTACCGGCAATTTTCAGAGGTTTTCACAGACCATCTTGGTAAGTTTAACAAAGAGAAATTGACATTGTCTCTGCAGGAGGATGCTAAGCTCAAATTTATGAAGTCTCGTACAATCCCACTTGCGCTTCAAGAGGAAGTTGCCACTGAAATTGAACGAATTTTGAAAGAAGATATTCTAGAGCCTGTGGACTACAGTCAATTTGGATCGTCTATAGTTCCCGTGATGAAAAAGGGTGAGGGAATTCGAATTTGTGGCGATTATACGTTGAAGTTAAATCCATGTTTAAAAGTGGACCAGTATCCTCTTCCTAGGATTGAGGATATGTTTCACAAATTCCAGGCCAGCAAGGTATTTGCGAAGCTTGATTTGTCCAACTTTTATCAACAGTTTAAGTTAGAGGTGACATCTCAATGGCTCATGAAAACAAACACGCCAAAAGGCTCTTTCAAATATACCCGCTTGCCCTTTGGGATCGCGTGGGCTTCCACCAAGTCCCCCAAAAAATGTACACTTTACTTGGTAGTCTAAAAGGTACTGCTGCGCTAGTTGAGCACATTCTAATAGAGTAGAGAATTAGCACAAATCAAATTTCGAATCACCAATGTTTTGAAGATACTCAGATTGTGGGTTGACCTTGTCCATAAAGAATTGCGAGGTAGGCAAATCTTCAGTGGAATATCTCGGCCTCGTGATTGATGCAGATGGTTTGCATTAAACTGATAATAAGATTCGTGCAATTTTAGAAGCTCCCAAGCCGACGAACTTTAAGGAGCAGCAATCATACTTAGGATTTATAAATTATTTGTCCAATCTTTTGCCCTCTCTAGCCACAATTTTGAGTCCCCTGCATAATTTATTGCGTAAAGGCGTGCCAAGAAGCCACTTGCTATCCAAAGCGGAATAATCTTACAACCAGTTGCACAAGGAAGGATCGGGGCTCATTTTTGGCGCTAAAAAGTTTTACACTTACTTATTCGGAAGGAAGTGGACCTTAGTGAATGATAATAAGCCTTAGTTAGCTATCTAGAAGAAAATAACTTGAGTGACCAGGATGACTTAGTGAATCCTTGAGGAGACTTTCCAATTATCAAGATTGGAGGAGCAACAGACTCTACATCTGACTATGAGGCACATAATAATATCTGGTCATGAGAAGGGAGCGTCCATAGCCTCCTACACCCCCAAGGCTCTGAATAAGATACAATTATGTCAATGAATCTGCCGACGGAGTTAAAACCACTTCTCGAAAAATTCCATAAATTCTTCGTAAGGAGGACGGAGAAGCTCAACGCTGAAGAACTCTACCAACACTTTGTGAAGGCAAACGGTCAGATAGCATTCGACTCGAAGGAAGCTTGGCCCAACTGTTATGTGTTTACTAACAACCCATAATGGACTAAAGCGATAATAAATTAAAAATTGGGCAGTTGAATGATATGCGGAGTAAGACCGTTATGGAAGAGATTAGAAAAGTGACAGAGGACTTGAGTTTGGACATCATTTGCGTGCAGGAGCCGTACAGTACGGCAAGTGAAAAAATTCTGCAGATGCCAACAAAGGCGAGAATTATCACTAGTGGTTCGTCGCCAATGAGTGCGATCATAATCTTCAATACACATATAACGGTTACAAGAGTAGATTAATACTGCAACGAAAGGTCACTTGAGTCGATATAATAGCAGGTAAAGGCGCATTCATCCTGATTAACATGTACTTCCAGTACAGGGAAGAGATTAAAAAATACCTGGAGCAAATGGAAGTTATTGATGACGTCTATAGAGGTGTCCTGATGGTGTTCCTCGCAGATGCAAATGTGAAGTCACCCCTGTAATTAAGAGATGTGTTGAGAAGGCCGGATGAGAGGATAGATGGATATAGGGCATATGAGAGAGGAAAGAAGCTAGATAAGAGAATAGTGGCAAGAAGTCTAGAGGTGCTGAATATGATAGGGAATCCACCCACCTATGCGGGGAGAGCGGGAGCAAGTTCAAATATAGACGTCACGCTATGCAGCCAGGAAGCGATTGGGATCGTTAAGAACTGGAAATTACTGGACGGGTTTACAATTAGTGACCATTACTTGATCACTTTTGAGATTGAAGGAGATCTAGTGCTGGAGGCTGAAGTGGGACTAAGACCTAAATTCAACAACCACAAAGCCGATTGGGAGAGATTAAAGAGAGAACTGGAGCTACCAACCGAGATAGAAAAAAGGGGGAAACGTAAATGTGAAAGCGAAGGAGTTTACGAGAGCTGTGCAAAGGGCGATTAGAGTGGCCATCCCAATATTCAAGGAAAAATTAAGGATAAGTAATAAACCCTGGAATGAGAGACTCGGGAAAAATCGAAAGGAATTGAGGGCAGTGAGGAGGAGATACCAGAACGGTCATGATCCTTAGAGTCGTGGTATGTTACTGGATATCTATAGAAGGAAGAAAGAAAAGTATGAATCTGCCCTGAGGCTGGATAAGAGGGAAAGTTGGGAGCGATACGTTCAGGAGGACCTGATAAATAATGCTTGGGGCATACCATTTCAGATAGTGACCGGGAAGGCAAGGCCCCGAGCTGTGATCTCGACGCTGAAGACTAAGGGTGGGGACATGACTTCTTGCTGGGAGGAATCGGCAAGGTTGTAGTTTGAAACGCTGCTTCCAGACGATAATGTGGAAGACGACGAGGAAAACGAAACTGCAAGAATGAACATGTTGAGGAACTACGACAACAAAACCGAGACAGATCTAATAAAACCGGAAGAGATTACAAGGTTGGGAAGAGTAAGAAGGCACCTGGACCTAATGGAATCAGAGTTGAGGTCCTTCAGAAAATCAGTGAACAGGTAGCACCATTCCTAACTAGTTTAATGAATGAATGCATGAACCAGGGCCGAGTGCCTAATGCATGGAAAAAAAGCGAGATAGTCATTCTTAGTAAGGGTGAGGACAAAGATCCGCAGCTTCCTAAGTCGTACATGCCAATCTGTTTATTAAATGTATGTGGAAAACTTCAAGAAAAGATTTCATGCAACAGAATGAGGAAGAATCGTGAGATTGTTGGCCTGCACCAGCAGCAGTACAGCTTTAGGAGAGGCAGATATACGGAGGATGCTATCTGTGAGGCCATGAACCTTGTTGATAGGGCAAGTGGGGACTATGTTATTGGGATATTCGTGAACATGTTGGAAGCATTCGATAATTTGTGGTGGGCATCACTATTAAAATGGTTAAGGGAACTAGTATGTCCGGGGAATCTCTACACAGAGTTTTTATGGACTATTGTAGGGACGGATATGTAACCCTGAGGTGTCCAGGAATATCAATAAGTAAGAAACTTACGAAAGTCTGTCCCCAGTGGTCGGTCTGTGGACCCCTCTTTTGGGATGTAGGACTCGATCCCGGTTCGCTGTAAATAGAAGCCCTCCCAGGTACGGTCAGAGTGGTCGCCTTTAAAAATATCTTACTGATAGTTGTTGAAGCCAAGTCAAGATTGGAATTGAGACCAAGAGTAATGCGGTTCTTGCTGGGCTGGACTCTTGGTGCAAGAAAGGTAAATTAAGTTTGGCACTTGTGAAGACGACGTATGTGCTGTTCAAGGGAGCGCTGAAGAGAGACCATATTATAAGGATTGATAGACAAGTGAATAAACGAAGTGTAAGTACTAGATATCTAGGAGTTACGTTGGATGAAAGGCACGGCTTCATGATGCACGTGGAGAATATATGTGGAAGAGTCTTAAGACTAATGAATAAGATTATACGCATAGGGTAGAGTCGGTTTAGATTGACCAGGCTTTGTATACGGATTTACCATCATGGGTTATGGGGCTAGTGCTTGGGCACACCAGCTCAGACTGGTACGGGTTAGATGTAAGATCCGAAGCCTACAGAGAAATATTCTCTTAAGGCTATCCGGAGCCTATAAAACAGTTGCGACAAATGCATTGTGTGTGGCCCTAGTTATCTGACCACTAGACCTAGAAATAAGGAAGAAAGCGGCTTTGTACTGGCTACGGAAAAGGGAGTTAGACAAGGTTTCTAAACTGACAAGGGAAGGAGTAATAAATGGTATCTAGGTGAGGGAAGCATTGGTGGACTAGTGGCAGACAGAATGGAAACAAAGCACAACTGGAAGGAAAACTTACCAACTCTTTCCTGATGTCAGAGATGGCCTAAAACTAAAATTTGTACAGCCTTCCCTTGGACTAGTTCACTTTATCACTGGTCATGGACCGTACAGGGCTGTTCTATACCTAAGACGCTTGACAGAAGACAGGCTATGTGAATGCGGAAGGGAGGCTACCCCCAAACACGTCGTACTGGAATGTCAACTAACGGTAAAAGAGAGGGGAAAACAATGCAAGTTTCATTACAGGCCAGCGCAATTTATCATATATTGCATGACGTGATTAGGTGGGGTCTTCTAGATACAATCGCGAACGTTGTGTCAAAGAGAGAAAAGGACATATATATATCAGACATGAAGATTAGAAGACAGGTTAGACAAGATGAACAAACGGAAGACAGACAAGGTAATGAGACCAGTGATGACAGTGACACTACAGAAGGTGATGATTCGACATCAGAGAAAGAATCAGAAGACATACTATGAAACTGGAACTACGACTTAAATGAGACAAAACGTAGATCTTACCGGCTGGCAAAGTGTAATGGTACGAGGGACTCCAGGCCATCCGCAGCCCAGCTGAAGAAGGCTCTCTTAGGATGCCAGTAGTGGAAACTGCTGAGGGACCTGAGGCAGCCGAGTTACCAGCTGGGAATTAGAGTAATCGAAGAATATCAAGAGATGGAGGAAGAAAACCCTCAACTCGCATGATCTGGCCCACTTGTCAACAAGTGAGGTGCTGAACTGGGGTGGCGCGGCTTCCGGTCTGTCAAGGTTTCTTCATTTACTGTTATCAGTAGATCAAGAGACAAGTAAGATTATTAAGATGCTCTGTGGCCACAGAGTAGCAAGAAATATATTAGGTTAAGTTAGTTTTAGTTTATATTTTCTTATGTTGTATCATGTTTAGTTTTAGGACCAAGGCAGTGGTCTTAGCTGGAGGTAGGTGGAACGAAATTTCTGGTAGGGAGCCTCCACAGGTGGTGGATAGGGGGATGCTTGCCCCCGCTGGGGCTCGCACCAGTCCGGGGACTAGTAGATCCAGAGGTGGTGAGACACCCAGTGGGGCAGGGTATCGGGGGCGTAAAATACCCGGGGTGGACCACCTAGAAGGATAAAATTAGATGGGGAAATAGGTACACTTATATTAGGAGTTATGATCAACTTCAAATTAAGTAATATGATTGTAAATGGGATAAACTAGTAACTAGCGGAGGTAGAAAAACCATGTAACATAGGTCCTGAGTTACAGTCTAGGCCTCAGGACAGAAAGTAAGGATAAATAAATATCTTTGGTACAAAGCATGATGTTCCCGCGTGTGCAGCAAACAGATTGCAGCGATGGGCTCTGATATAATCGAATTACAGATACGATGTCGAATGGGTAAAATCTTCCCAGAATGTTGCTGATTGGCTGTCAAGGGCACCACTGTCTGAGCGACCTTATGTTCAAGAAGATGTAGATGAGACAATTCAC
The DNA here is from genome assembly GCA_039000515.1 of Timema cristinae. Classification (NCBI taxonomy): domain Eukaryota; kingdom Metazoa; phylum Arthropoda; class Insecta; order Phasmatodea; family Timematidae; genus Timema; species Timema cristinae. The sequence goes on from JBCFYV010009882.1 coordinate 31,008,109, forward strand.
TATGTTCTGGACAACAATAATAATTTGCCGCCTGACTATAAGCAGTTATTAACAGTCACAAAGAAAGACCACATAATTATGAAAACCATCAATTATTTAAAGTACGGGTTCCACAAGCAGTTGAGACTAATTTACAACCCTACTTCCGGTGCAAGGATGAACTCCATATTGAAAAAGATGTGTTGCTTCGGGGGTATTGGATTGTGGTACCTTTAGCCCTAAGAGCCGTCGTAATACAAGAACTACATGCAACTCATCTGGGCATCATCAAGGCCAAGGCTTTAGCATGCTCATACATTTGGTGGCTGAAACTATATGAGGTCATTGCTGAACTAGTGAGATTATGTCCAGCCTGCAATGCAACCAAGTATAACCCACCAAAGACTGAACTGATACCGTGGGAATGGCAAACAAGACCATGGGAACGCCTGCACATTGATTAACTAGGAACTTTTTTGGGTAAATATTATCTGGTCATCATAGACGCTCATTCTAAGTGGCCAGAAGTGAACTCAACATTTTCCATGTCAGCAGCCACGACCATCCAGTTTTTGCGGCAGGTTTTTGCCCGATTCGTCCTACCGGTATACCTTGTCTCGGACAACTAGTCATCCTCTTAAAGTGAGGAATTCCAAACATTACTAAGGAAAAATGGAGTCCACCGGAAGCATGGAGCTCCATTTTGGCCAAAAACAAATGGTGCCGCAGAGAATACGGTACAGACAGTAAAGCGCTGTCTCCAGACAGCCCTGGAGGAGGTTCCTTCACCCCAACTTGACGCAACCTTTCAAAGGTGATTATAAAAATGATCCCCATGCATCAACCGAGATTTCACCAGCTCAAGTTTGATGGTAAGGCAGTTTAGGAATCATCTGGACCTGCTTCGCCCCCCTCAAACATCAAGCAGAGTGCAGTAAGCTCAAGGTAAAGAGAGGGAGACCTATGAGAGAGTTAGTCCCAACACTAGTCGTTTTCTGTGGGCGACCAAGCCTGGGTGAAGAACTATAAGAGAAATGAATACAATTGAGTAGGTGCAATGGTGAAGCAAATACTTGGACCACGAAGTATCCAGGTTTATGTTCTACACATGAATATGACCTGGATTCGACATGAGGACTGATCTAGAAAGCTACCTATAAGTACTGATGAAGAACAAAGAAAACCACCGCTTACAGCCCAATGCCCAAATAATGTTGAACCCTTTCCTGAGGACACACCTTGTGATCTGGATCTGAAGCAAGAACCCCAAGCCCCTGCAGCTGTTGACCTAACTAATGAGGACACTTTTGGTATGAGTCCCCTTGGAAGAGAGCACAGCTTGGATGTGCGCATTTCAACTCCACCAGCTTCGCGCCCTCGACGGGAAATTAAGCCGGCGAAGAAACTTATCAAAGTGTTGTGAAATTAGAGGGGGGAAGATGTGAGATATTACAGTGGTGTAGTTGGTAGCATTGTTTTGGCTATGAAATGGTATGATGGTCTGTGAGAGGTGTGACTTGGGAGGTATTGTGCGATTTGTTAGACAAGATAAGTGTTAACGGTAAAATAGTGACGAGTATTTAATAGTATAATAGCGACTGAAAATTACTAAAATAAAAATAAGCCCAGAAAATAAATGCCTTCTGTGTTGCAAACGCCTAATTATAGTATCACTATTTTAAAAACTAATTCTGTTTAATAAAACAAAGTGTTTATTCTCTAGGGCTGACATAGCTTGCATACGATTGAAGGGCCTCGGCGTACGTTCCATTCTTCCTAGCGCAGAAAGATCCACGTTCAATCCAGGCAACCTCCTTTTTACTGACCTTGACTACATACTACCTATTTTAATTAATCTCTGCTCAAGATTAAATATACTCTATTTCGTTTTGTCAAAGGGAATTTAGTTGTTGGTAGGTATACACTTTTAACATGAAATTACATAAAACCGATATTAATTCAATGCCTTTATGGTTCTTGTCATTAACTTTATGTAAAGTTTACCTAATTCTTCTTAATTAGATTTTATTGTTTGTAACTCATTACTTATTTAAATAGGTTATTGTGTAAGGATTCGAAGGAAAAGCTTATTAAAACGTCTAGTGTCAATTTATTAAAGTTGAATGTTCACAAACTCATGTCTACTAGTAAATAACTTATGTTATCTGATACGCTATTAACCATGGTATGGTATCATTTATGCTGAATTATCTCAATTTCCACACCTAATAAACTTCATACTTGGGACAAATTAATTGATGTGAAGTGAAAAGGTTTTACGCAAAGATTTGCATTACATTAACAGTAGGCTGTGTTGCCAAAGCTAAGATTACCGGTAACTAGCTCTATTTAGATAAAGCCATTCTTTTTACACTAATAACATAAACTATATTAAATAATCTATAAGTTAAATCACTAAAATCATTAAAAAATATATGAATTAAAATTGATAACTTTAAGAGCAAGAACTATTCTGTTTTTAATTTGTGCATAGTGTTTAATTTCGGAAGGTAAGTAGTTTGTGGCATCGCGTCTTGCTACCAGTTTGGGATAACCGCATATTTAGACCTATCTATCTAGGTTAAGAGTGAAAAGAGCTTAAATTCAAAGGAAATGTGCCCATGGGGAGGGTGCGCAAAAACCAGTACATAAGTCACTTTTTTTTTTCTAAAATGCCAAATAGCTGTTAATTTAATACCATACTACTATTAGACTTGCAAAGTAGTTTTAAACCAAACTCACCAGGTACTACTTGGACATATTTTTAAAATTGCACAACTGAAGAGCCAGGGTTATCTTATAATGTACTAACATCACACCTTAAAATGTTACAACCTTAAAACTACGATAACTTAGTATGAAAACAGATAAGTGAAACTTAAAAAAAAAGTGCCTTTAAACAGAAATTCCACTCTACACTCCACTCCACTCCTTAAACCTTAAAACTTTATGTAAATGTAAAAAATGTGCAGAAACATGAACATATACAAATTGTCTAGAAACTTTTTTCGAACTTAAAAAGTATCTACAATTAGCACATTTGGCTTTTTTTATGCAACTAATTGAGCTCATTGCAAATGGATAACAACTTTCCTTCATTATAAACTAAATAGTTCTGAATATTTTCTAATGATTTTATACAAACCGGACTATCACACACCTCCATTTAAATTAAACTGTAAAACTGGCTTAAAACTTACCGGAAACACACACCAGAACTCGAATAGTAAACTAAAATCTTTAATTAATATTATATCAGTAAATATGTATTATTACAGTACAGTACAAACTAATAATTTACCTAACCTAACCTTTCTAACCCTCCATAATTAATGTATTTATTACTACAGTATTTAGCAATAGCTTAGCTTAACCTTTCTAATATTTTATGCATAAATAAATTAAAATTTCAATCATGAGCGATCAAATAAACAATAAAATGACATTTGTAAGGGATAAGGAGTCAAACCACATGTTCATCTACTATGTTTATGTCTGGATTTAGAGTTTGGTGAGTTGTCTAAATGTTGTAAAAATAAAATTTAAAATAAATGGAATTATAACTTTTAATCATTTGATTCATGGTTTCCTTGAGAGTATAGTGATAGCGGTAGTGTAAAATTTCTAATAATTTGCTATTATGTATAAAAAGTGTTTTATATGTAAGTTATTCGTTTTTGTGCACTATTCCCTATACCCGCATTTGCATGGAGGGCAAATAGGAAAAAAAATTCTTAATACACAATGCACCCAACCGGCATTTGAACCCCGATCTCACTGTTACCGGCACTTCCGTTTATTGGGACAGTGACACCTTAGAAAGGTGCGGGTATAGAAAAAAGGCCCAATATACTAGACCTATTACATTTCTCTGTCAGATGAAGTTTTTAACAATGATAATCTTGTGTGGGGTTAATAACCGAGGAGGAGTTCAGATGGTGTTTGTCCTTTAGTTATGTGCATTCTATAGTTGTATGGAGTGTTACAGTACACACACAAAAGTGCATCCAAATTGTGTTGCATCATCCTATGCCTACTTTTTAAATTGTCTTCTATTAGCTTTTTGAACAGCCATTTTGTAGTTTGAACTGCTCTCTCAGCTAACCCATTAGAAGCAGGATGATATGGGGGTGAGTACACAGGTTTAATTCCCTTTTTAGTAAGAAACTTGTTGAACTCTAAACTTAAAAATTGCAGACCTCTGTCACTTACTATAGTTACTGGTAACCCGTAGGCTACAAAACATGCTTCAACTTTTCAAGTGATTTACTTGTTTATGTTGAAGTCATTATGAAAACTTACCTATTTTTAGTGGCTAATATAATAAAACATTTGATATTATTATTTTGTGCTAAATCAATATGTATTCTATGCCATCTCAAAACTTGGCCACTACCAAGCATGTATTGCTACTTGAGGGGTGGTCTTCTGGGTGATTTGACACACAGGACAGCTTTTGAACAGATTTTCAAAAAAATATCATACATTTCTGGCTACCATACATAACTTTTTGCCAAGGCTTTGGTTTTGGCCTGACCTTGGTGAACTTCGTGCTGGGTCATTCCTTCTCAATTCATCCAATATTCAGAGGAAATTTAACTCACCATTTTAGATTTTGATAACATTTTGCACCAATTATTTTTTAATGGTTTTGTGATAATGTTTTAAATTTTTAGACAATCCAATAGTTTTCAATTTATGGAGGCCCAAATATAACCTAAATACATCAACAGGTTTAACTAGGTCTATACAAAGAAATGATGTTTGGGTGAAGTTGAGCAACATTATTTATGTTCTAACACTATGTAACTTTACCACTGTTACTGGGAGAACATACAACATTACTCAACAGAAAAATACAGAAATGTCACTAAAGTTACAAGCACATATGAAGAAATAGGCTTTCTTACACACTTGTTGACAAACAAAAACAGGCCTATGTATTGAAGTATAAACTAGTTTCTACTATAACTCAAAAGCGTAGGCCTAATAGTTTATTTTATAGTACATCTTGCATAGTAGTAAATTTAATATAATCTTAGAAACAATTTTTTTTTTGAGAAAAGTTACACTGTGAAAAGGGGAAGAAATGCATTTAGCACAACTTTTCAAAAAAAAATATGATAACTTCATCTATTTTAAATTCTTGTTACCATTATAAAATGATTAGATTATAAAATAATATATTTAAGCCATTTTAGGCCTATTATACTATGTTTACACATTATACATTTTAAATATATTTGACATCCTGACATGAACATCAGCACTAACCCCAAAACAAAACTTACAAGTTTTACTAAGTACTAGTAGGATTATCCCTGGCCAAAATTTCAATTGATCTTCAGGTCCCCCTTTGGAGATATTTGACCTGAAATTCACAAATTTTGTAAACTTTCCAATTTTGGAATTAAAGATAAAGGCTTAAAACCAAGGATTTATTTGGCCATGGCTGGAAACCCTAACTGTCAAAGCTCTTGCAAAAAAATCCCATCTTGGGGTTTCATACACTTTTGATTTTATAGACCTTTAAGATTGGCCAAATTGCTCATTTTAGCTGCTAAATTTAAGCCCATTTAAGTCCAAGTTACCAATGTCCTATCTCACATAGGCCTATATACATTTTCTGAAAGGCCAATATCTCTAGTTTAAGCCAGTGAAAACCAGAACTACCTATTGTTATATTTTAGACAATCCACTGGAGACTACACTATACATGATACGAACGTGGAAACTGATGTGTTCTAATTTGATACTCTGTAATGAATACCATTCACCTTCCCTTCCCTGAATCACAGTGACATGTGTCCACACCCACTGTGACCTTCACGACTCCGTTGTATGACCCAGTGTAGCCAATCACTCCACACTCACATTTCCTCACATTTATAACACTCCTCTCCCCTAAGTCTGAACCCCACTCCCCCTTCAACCAATGGAAAAACACCTGACATTAACTTGAACTGAACTCCCTGAGAGAGAGAGAAAAAAACCGTTCATAAAATTTCTTCTCTTCATAGGTTGAGCCTTGCAGGTTTCTTAATAATTACGCGAACACTCGTAGTAGAGGTCAATCGAGCTGGCATACTTCTTGAAGCTGACTCTTCGTTGATGGGCTGCCTCATCTCCTGGGGTAGGTCCAAAGGCTTATTCTGGGTGAGATTCTTTCATAAGGAGGGCTGGTTCTCTTCTCTTAATTAGGTGACTCAAACTGACTCCTGGGCAAAGTGAACGGTGCTGATAGCAATGGGGTTTCAGTTGGCTCAACTGCTATTGACCTCTTAGATGGTCTCTGATTCAATCTTGTAGTCTGGCTACCATTTGTGTTCATATTTTGTCTATTAAGTTCCTCCCCCACTGGCCTCATCTGATCCACATGGCAGAAATAGGTGCTATCCCCTTGTTTTATTAAATAATGTAAATTCACCCTTTTTTTCTTTGACAATTCCAAACAGCCACTTTTTCTCTGGGTCTTTGTAGGAATGAGAGATCCTGTAGATTTTAATTTTTGTCGGGAGTTTTTGAAGGCTTATCTATCACGTTTACAGTTCCTAAAAGTTTTGTCAAATTTAACTTAAGGGTTCATAACCTCCCAAGACCCACTATGGTGGCAAAATTTCCCCTCTTCTAAGTATAAATCCAATTTATTTCCATTAACTAGAACATTAGCTTTATCCAACAATGGTATGTGTGTGCTAATATAGGTACACCATTTTACAGTAGTGAGTAAAATTTCTTTATTTAGAAACTTGCTCCTTAAGAGAGCTTCATTTACTAATGTTTTTGTACCATGATTTTATTTAGGCTTCACTGAATCGTTAATATGAAAAATATTCGAGAACATGCCAGAAGTTTCATTTAGATTGATACTTTCTCCATCAGATGTTTGATCCTTGGAGCATACCTAGTATAAAACCCTATTCCTTTAGAGTAACTCACTTTCTTATCTGGATAAGTACTTCTTGTGTTACAGGTAACCTTCTTATCACATGCAGGACTTATATGGCCTTTGACCCCACAAATATGACAAGCGTTTCGATACCAGCAGTTACCAGAATCATGATTTGTAAAATTACAATGTATTCAACGTAATTTTTCTTGCTGGATTTAAGTAGTCTTTATTTTTTTAAACTTTCCTCTGAACTACATCGACATATGTAGTACAAATATCTTCTTGTGGGACCAAAAGTCATAAACTAGAGTAAGAACTAGCATACTCAACAGCAGACCCAAAATTAACTGTGGGGAGCTCCATTAGTTTCAACTTCAAATCTTGAGAACGCAACCCATGCACAAATAGAGCACAAAGGGTATCATCAAATCAGTCATTTGGAAATTTACAATAAAGCATAAGTTTTTTAAATTAAGCTGCAAAATTGGTAATTCCCCTTCATTTTGCAACCAGTTTTGAAACTTAACCCTTTTGTAGTTGACTCCCCCATGCACCTCATGCTTAAAGACACGAGTAAAAAGTATTTTTTACAATACTAGTAATATTATTGCTTTGATGGACATGATTACCTCAGCCTCACTTCTGAGCATTCAGTAGCATCGCGCCTGACTCTGTATGTTACCCACCGTGATGCATGCAATAGCTTGAACGCTACCGGGCACTAGGCTAGACGAGCGGGGAGGCGCAGGCCTGCCTTCCTCCCCTTCTACCCCAGCCCACACTTACAGCTGGCCTTGCATGCGGACTAGAAAACGCCACACACATAGCAACCAGCTAACAACATATTCAGTCTGGGCTTGCTGCACTTACAATTATTTTGTGAATATGGTGTGCATTGTGTTTCCTTTATTTTAGTTATTAAATTAATTTGTTCATCAAACCATTTGTAATTTAACTTTATGGTGGGTAGAGTTATTTTATTTAGATGAGTGAGATATTTCTATTGAGATTTAGAGTTGTGTTATGCATTGTGTTAGAGAGATAAATTATATGGATCTTAATTAAACTTTTAAGTCTCCATATTACGGGCTTTTCCCAACTTCCTAACCGTGCAATTACGAAGTGGTTATTTTCAAAATTTAACTACAAAACATACATAATAGGTCACATTTTTCAACATAAAATTTCAAAACTTCTGGGGGGAGAATCCTCCGGACCCCCATTTCATTAGTCCCTCACAAACGCATTCCTGGAGTCTAAGGTCAGAAGTTGCCACTGGCCTTTATGTATTTAAATGTAAATGCCATTTTATAGAATATTTGTTTATCACTGCACACAATTTGATAGAAGCTTAATAAAATAAAACGGACGGACACCAAAAGTCCTTAAATTTTTGAAGAAGAATTTGTATAGAATTTGTTAAGACTGATATTTTAAGTTTGTCTATTTATTCTGTATGCTAGCTGTGCTAAATCATGTTCACTAAATAAACGTCACAACAACCTGCTCCAGTGGCCAAATGTTTTATGGTGTCATACTCATCTTAGACTGGTCTTCTGATGACAGGAAGATCAGGGTTCGAATCCTGGCCCAGTCTACTGAGAATGTTTTTTCCTAAATGGTTTCCCACTCTCATTCAATGCAAATGCAGGTAGGTTATATATAAAATGCTTCCTTCCTCATTCCTACACCATTGTAGTAATTATCATACGAGGGGGGACCCAAAAGAAATAGGATTGAAAGTGCATGGCTATTCCTAGGTGTAATAGAGAGTTCTCCTGCTAGGTGGGTGTACTAGAGACCTTCCCAAATCAGTTGCCCAAGCGGCGTCTGCGTAGAAGGTGACGTTTGATTGTAGTGTTGTTTTTCTTAACTGTTCTTGTTTGCTGCCTGTGAAATCGTTATGGCTGATTTAAAGGAACAATAAATGTGTTTGAAATTTTGCTTCCTGCTTGAAAAATCGGCAACGAAAGCCTACCAAATGCTTCAACAGGCTTTCAAGAAGGATGCTATTAGTCTCACACAAGTTTTCAATTGGTTTGGACGCCTTAAACGTGGCGTGATGATTGTTGAAGATCATGCTCATTCTGGGTGCCCTTCATCATCTCGAAACGACAAAAAAATTGAAAAAATCTGCCAAAAAATCAACAAGGGTTGTCATTTCACGATTGACAAAATTTCAGAACAGACAGGAGTGAGTTGTAGCTTGTGCCAGCGGATTTTGACTGAGGATTTGCAAATGAGACGTGTTGCTGCTAAGTTTGTTCTTCACCTGCTCACACATGATCAAAAAATCATTCGTCTTAATTTGAGCCAGGACTTGAAAAATCAGATTAAAAGTGACACAAACTTTTTGACCAAGGTTATTACAGGTGAGAGTTGGTGTTACGGATATGACCCCAAAACCAAGTAAGGGTTTAGCCAGTGAAAGACCCCCAACTCCCTGCGACCAAAGAAATCAAGACAAGTGAGGTCAAATGTTAATACGATGATCATTGTTTTTGTCAATGTTCGTGGAATTGTGTACCAGGAATTTGTCCCCCCTGGTCAGACTGTTAATCAGCACTTTTATTTGGAAGTTTTAAGACTTTTGAGGGAGGATGCGCGAAGGAAACACCCGGAACGCTGGCGATCAGGTGAATGGTTCCTTCACCACGACAACGCCCCCGCACACACAGCCTTGTCTGTGAATCGCTATTTGGGCTCTCAGGGGTGGGCTATCGTTTCCGACCCTCCATATTCGCCAGACCTAGCCTCGTGCGACTTTTTTCTGTTCCCAAGAATGAAAAAAATCTAAAAGGGAAGCGTTTTGATGATGTGGAGGCTGTAAAAACAGTTTCGCAGAGGGCACTGGACAATATCAAAGTTGAAGAGTTCCAGAGGTGCTTCAAACAGTGGGAAAAAAGACTGGACAAGTGCATCACATCCAAAGAAGAGTACTTTGAAGGAGACTGAAAGAATTTAGTAAAAAACTTAATAAATTGAATTTTTAGAGCAAAAGTCTGGTTTATTTTGGGTCCCCCCTTGTATATGTGTATAACTTGAACAGGTAGTAAGACGTAGTGTCAAAAAAACTTCACAACTTGTACCCTAAGCCAAGCACTCGGTAGGCAGCATATTTATGCTGAACATGGTTTGACTACACCAGTGTGAGGGAGGTGAACTATAGAGAGTAGTGTTTTTATTTTAGCCACTTATTCGGTAGGCCTGCCATGTCAGAGGCATCAGTGCTCAAGATTACAATAATTTTGTTATATGTGATGTTCCTCTTTTACAGTGCTCAACCTGGCAGTACCTGCATTATGAAAGACAAAGTGAACTCTTGTGTAATGAAGTACAGGCCATTTTTTAATAGAGAATTTGCTTCAAAAAAAAATAACCAAAAAAGACTGGAAAACATGGTAAGCAGGGTAGATACACATCTGAAATTTAGGGAAAACCTAGTAAAGTCAGGGAGTTTGGTAGAGCATGGAAAAGTCAGTGAAATTTTAAAAAATCACTAAAATTTTCAGATATTTTTGAATTGTATTTTGAAATATGAAGTTAACCCAGTGTAAGTTATTAGCTTTACCTCTAATATGTGATTTCATGAATAGCACCGACATACTTATCTTTAATAATTCTTGCCTCATGAATTTATTAGAAAATAGTGATAATATCAATGGCTTTGCATATAAAATATGGGGAAAATGCTTTTTTCTTCATTTGAAAAACCTGGCAAAGTTAAGGAATTTCAAAACTTTGAAAGTGTATCAAAACCAGTAAGGGAATTAATCAAAAAGGTTTGTCTGTGTCCTGTTTGTGTTTATATTGGAAATGTTTATCAACTTTGTTGTTGCCACTACCTTTTATTATTGCCAAAATATTTTTGTACTGCAAAAAGGGTTTGTGATTTGAGCAGTTTCAACATGGGCTATTTAAAAATAGACAAACCTTTCCTAACTCATGATAATTCTAAAATTATATTATTTTTGTTTAACACCCCCTAATTAGCTTCTAGATGATTCATTGGCCACATGGTCTAAGGTGCTACTCTTGCAATCGACAAGACTGCCGAAGATGGAAAGATTGTGGTTCAATCCCAGTTGAGTGTACTGAGGGTGGTTTTTCCTAAATGGTTTCCCCACTATCTCCATGCAAATGTGAATGCACTCCCTCTAAGTCAACCTTTATCATTTTTAGCCTAATTAGTACATAAGCTTATAACCAGAATGGGTAGTAAGGCGTGATGCTAAAAAATTATTTTTAGAGGCACTTATTGTTATAACACATATTCTTTAGTTTGGGCCTAAACCTTCAACTTTTCCCTTATCCTCTACCCTTTATAATTATCCCACTTTTACCCTGATTTTGGTTGGTAGAACAGTTTAAAAAATTCATACTTTTTTTTTTTGCAGCCAACATTGACAACATTTTATTATATTATTTGTTATGTATTGATAATATCTATTAAAAGTGACAACTGCAGATAACATGACTTTTAAGTATGAATGTATTAAAATGGTTTTAGTAACTTTAGTAACAGCCAGATATTGTTCCACCTACCAAAATTAGGGTGTATTTGACAAACACTTTTGAAAGAGTGACACACCTCTAGTTGGTAATGGTTCTGAAAGTATTTCAATTTAAGAAAGAACAATTTTTGGATTAGGCACTAATGCAAAATAAAGATTTATAAGATAAAATAGAGGCTATAAAAGTATAAATACATAAAAATTAATTTGAAACAATTTTTTTAAATTTCTCTAGCGAGTATTTTAATGTTTCTTTTCTTACAAATCAAATCTGACCATAATTAAAGTTTTAAAATCATTAAAATTACTACAATTTAATCAAACCAGCCTTTCTCAACATCACACACCACTATTTTATTTTTTTCAAAACCCTTTATCACAAGCTTGAGTAATGTGGCTCTTGTCATTTGTACATTGAAAATATAAATTAAAAATATTACTGTAAAAGAAACAGTTTTTTTATACAAAGCATGTCTCTTTTTGTTTTTATACATAAATAAATAGGACCTTTTTTCTAGATTAACATTAGGGAAATGATTTTCTACATTAGAAACAGAAACAATTAGTTTGAGTGCTTTTCGTTCAAATTGCTTAGTGTGCCAGTACATATATTTTTTATGACTTTATAGCCCCTATATTTCTTTGAATTTACAAAAAAAAAATTATAACACCAAATACAACTAATTTAAATATTTATGACAATTTTCATAAGATTATTTCCCCCAAAATCTGCCTGTGTTAATGAATACATGTTTGTTTCAATTTGTTTTTTCACTAGGAAATTTGGATACATGGTAATCCGTGAATATTACAAAATGTTGTTTGGAATGTTTGGAACACTCAGGGTATTTTATATTTGAAGACCTGTAGCCATTCTGTTTGTAAAAATGGATGGATCTTTAGTTGGAACGGACATACCTAATATAAGGGACAGTCTGCTTTTGTTTTAACTCGAATGAGGGCTAGCAGGGAAGAGGTGGTATTAAATTAAGAAATATTAATAAAAACCAATGGACAGATTGGGGTGAACATGTTGGTTTAATGGTGTTAATTGACTAAGGATAAGAATGAGAGGCTGAACAGGAAAATGGATGGAAAAAATTTGAATCTATAGAACAAAGAAGTCAAATCTCTTTCCCCACACACCATGGTACTCATACCTTAACATACAAAGCAAGAGTGTGAGAACACATTTTATTAAAGTAAATAATATGGAAAAACTAATAGCACTCGTTATAACAATTTTTTAAAGTTATTTTATTATGGAATCCATATAAAAATCATCTTTAGTTATTATAAAAACATAATAACAAACATTAGAAAACACTACTGCCCAACCTACCTTTAAGATAATCAGCTCCATAATTCAAAATCATATCTCCACTGTATAACAAATGCAAGACAATTTTGGCAAATATGGATATCATTTAACATTTTGACCACTTAGCTTGTCACTAAATTAGCCTTTAAGGATATCTTTGTTTCTTAGAACTGAAAGTTTGAGTAACCTGTTAAATACTAAACCAAATATTTAATAGGCTAACCTAATTTATAAGGGTGACCAAAAAGACATTACATTAGATATAAAATGGAATGTATTTTAGATATAAAAAAATGATAGGGAATGAGCTGTTAGAATAAAATTAAATCATATGAATGAAGATATTTTAACTTTCTCCTTTAGAGAAAATATTGTAATTGGGAAGATGTTCAAGATATTTATTATGTACCCCTATACTATAAAAAAAAATACAATTCTCTGTGTTTCTCTGTACCTGTGGCTACGATCTTAATATTTGATGACTTTAATTCGTTATTGAAGTAAATATGTTATATTCTCATGCTTAGGCAAAATTGTAATTTTGATTCTAGCCCTGAAATTAACGGTCGTTTATTGAATATTTAACATTTGAAATTAAAAAAAATCGCTTTAATGATATTGCTTAAAATCCATATCTGGAATGTGTTCTATATTATAAATAACACTGTAAGTATGTCCAACTTTCGGATATAAATTAATCTAAGAATAGTTTACAAATCACAGATTTTTGAAATTTAAAAAAAATAGCTTTCAATTTTGTTCAAAATTTGCATCTGAAAAGTGTTTCATATGATTTACAAAATAATGTGTTTGTAATAAAATTTGATAGGGTTTTTTTGTTTTGTGGGCTATCATTTTATCATATGGGCTCGAAACTAAAGTAAACACTTTAGAACTATGTCATTTATTTTTGAGTAACCTTTGAATGTAAATAATGGTGTGTGGGGATATGATGCTGATGTCCCTATGGGCGCCTAACCTATATATGTATCATGTTTGGTAAAAATTCTGTGGTTACCCAAAAAAGAAGAGAAACAGACCCTGATTTTTTTTTCTCCTATAGAGTCAAATAGCCTATTAAAAAAATATTAGGCTCTTATTTGCACAACATCATATTCCTCTTGTTTTTTTTCCAGAATGTGTGGTGTTGGGCTGAGTTGTATAAGCTAAACACAGGTGTTAATATCACCACGTGTTGTAAGCATGATGGAAGAAGACACTGATTGCCACAAGTGACCTCTGTGAAGGGTTTGATTCTAAGCAGAACAATGGTTTGTGCACTGTTGCTAGCTCTGTTTGCCGAGTACATCACTGCTCAGTCAGGTAACATTTTGGCTAGGGTAGAAGTTTTGTCTTTATTACAGGGATTCAACAAGTTTAGCTTTTGTTGAATTAACGTAAAACTCAACCTGGCCACCATAGAGATGAAATATGCAATAATAAACTACAATGCAAATTTTCTTGTTTTTATTTTTGGCTATTAAAAACATTTGGACAATTATCAGGTCAAAGATACCTACTAACAATTGTGGGTGTTTTCATTTAAGAAAATTGTTTGTATTTCAATTTAAAATTTGTTGTTAATTCAAAGCTCTTAAAAGTACTAAAAATGGGGTGCCACATTTTAATTTTAGTGTCTGGAATATCAGACTAACATACCAGCAGCACCCATTATGTTATTGTTTCAGGTATTTTATTCATTTAAAAGTTAAAAGGCTTGTATTCAAAACAATGCTTAAGTTCATCTTGTATTTTATTATGAAAATTGAAAAAATGACACCTGGACACGTTAATCGAACCCGGGTTCTTTGGCTTAGTACTCCAATGCTATTTAATTTCTTGTTACTTTTTCCAGGTGAAACAGGCTTGGTGCCACCAGTTGGCTATTGTGCTCCATATAATGGCAAGGTGTGCAAGCACTTCTTGAATGGGACTGGCTCTGTCTGGTTTAATATATCACATGAGTATGCAGGGGGTTGGCTCAATGAACAGATTACTGCTGGTTTGTGGGACGAAATGATTACCAGTCTAAAAGAACCATGTCGCAGTGCAGCAGAGGTGAAGCTCTCTCTCTTATTACAGTAGCACCTACTTATAACTAGAAGGGAGAGGGTGGGGGGAGGTTGATTAGAAAAAATAAAGATTTTTGAGAGGCATCAACCTCTACATAATATGCCCATTTAAAATCAAAAGGAAAAAAAAAATCCAACAGCAACTCTTTCATGTTTTACTTTAAATATTTTAAGGAGTATATTATTATTAGCACCGCGTCTTACTACCCGTTCGGGTTATACGCACTTACGCTAATTTGTAATGGTAGGATGATTGTGAGATGAAATGAAGGACTTACAGTTTAACGTGGAATCTGAACCACGGTGGAGGCCTGGCATTCCCCACATTCATTAAGGAGTATAATTAGTTTTAATTATTTCTTAAACCTCATGTGTAAGATATCCATTTCAGTATTTGCAGGCATTGTTCATGCCTATTACTACAGCCACCATAAAATTATTGTCTTTCCCACACAGATGGTACGAGACTTACAATGTGATATATTTGAATACTCTTGAAACTGAGACACAATGTTAATTTTAATATTTTGTAAAGAAATAAGTGGTTCATAATTTTTTTTTTGTAGTTTATCTTGCTTTTACTAAATGCATCAGTGAATGTTATCTACAATAGGATTCTAATTTTATAGGAATAACAATGTCTATTTTTAAGCTACAAAATGACAACTGCTGGATAGAAAAAAATACAGTGCTTGCTGGCAAACCACTGGGTTAGAAAGAGATTGTAATTGTCCATTAGAGTTTGTACTGCAATTTAAGAGTGAAACGGCTTTTAGATGCTATTTAAGAGTGGTCCTCCCAGCAAATTTTTGAAATTTGGAAGGTCCTATAAACTATTAGAATGCTCCTTACCTGGTTATTTTATGAATATTAGATGCCTTTAGAAGCTATTTAAAGTATTCTTCACTTGGAAATCTTTGAAAATTACATGCTTCAAATAACTATTTATAGTAGTTCTTTCTTAGCAATTTTTTGAAAATTGGTTCCTCTAGAATACATTTGGTGTTTTATATAAGGCTGGCTTTCAACTTCATATATGAGAATATCATAGAGTGAAATCAACATAGAAGAGGCATATTTATTCAAGGAGGCAATGCCTCCCTTGAAACCCCCGGTTATACCAATACTCATTCTAAAAATATTAAAATCCTTAAATTCTGGAGGATATTTGGTAGTCAAAGATTTAAAAAAATGTCAAAATGAATTATTATATATTTATTGTAGTCTATTTTTTTGAATCCTAGGATATTAAATATAAGTCAATTGAAATCTTATTTATATAAAATACACAAATATTGAATTGAAATTTGTTTTAGAGCTGGTTTTGGACCAACATAATAACACAAACACGACCACCAGACCACAAACTATTGATTTACCACTTAAATGAATGAATGTTATAATAAATGCATTGTAACACAAAATGTTAACACTTGATTATTATTTAACAACAAAATTAGTAGGAAAGAAAAAACACATAAATGTGGTAAAGCTAACAACCAACACTGTACACCTTACCCTACTATCAGAACTACCATCTGGGTAAAAGAAAAATAGCACAAGCGTAAATAATGTTAGCTCTCCCGAAAATTTTCAACATTTACTGTTGCTACTCCTTAGTTGTTCACCTTTAGCTTGGAAAACTGTCGAATGGTCGTTCAGGATTTTGTTAAAGGAAAGGTTGTAGGCTGAGACTTAGTTAAACAAGTAGAACTTGCATTTGGTGTTTATTGGATAGTACTTGTATAGGTAGTACAATGACAAAAATGTGATGATAGTCTATGTATGGAGAATAATTTAAACAGGCACTACTTTAGTGTCAGTAGTCTATGATTAGTAAATATATCGCATATTGTGTCAGTTATGTTAGAAATGTTGGTCCTACCTGGCCCTCCACAACAAGTGTCCTTCCTCATGGCTCTTATACAGCACTTCGCTTGAACCGACATAATGCTCACACATGACCTTACTTAGTCACAGCACTGGACACTTTAAGTCCAAATAACATAGTTGTCTATACAAGCTGTCTGCACACTGCTTCCCCTTTACTTTTGTGTCCTCAGACTCTTCAAAAGGGAACCAGATCCTCTGGGGACGATAATTTCATTCTTGTATTTACTAAAGATGACTATACAATGAGCTCATTTGACACATGGTGTGTTGTTTGTCAACTGTTATAAGTACTGGTACTAAATATGTATTCAGCAATGCTTCATTACATAATTATGAACTAGATCAAAGTATTAAAACAGGCAAGGATTGCGTAGACGCTAACAACAATAAATTATTTTAGGATCTCCGTACCTGGGTCCCTAATTTTGAAACATGTGGGTTGCGAGTCGTGATAACGGATTTCTTCTCAACCTCAGATTTGGAAACAGGGTGGCCAAAACTCACTTTTCAAATTCTCTGACTTTTCCAGGCAAAAATTAAATTTTTTCCCTGATTGTTTTTTACCCGTTTATATAACTGTAAACTACTAAGTATAGATGGACTGCCAATCACCAACATGGTTGAACTAATATAATTTATTTGTGACCTGTACTGATCAATATGTTGACAACGGTATCACTATCATTTCTAGTTTATTGATGATGGGGAGGTCAAGGCTCAAATTGTGACAATTTGAAATGAAGTCTTATCATTAATATTTTCCCACACTTCCTCTATAAATTTTGTGTTAACTCCTTTGAAATATCCTTTTCTATCTATAAAAAATATTCTCAGAACCTAAATAGCTGCCAGTGTTTGACTTGCTTTAACAATGTTATAAATTTGTATATGGGACTTGCTTTGGTGGCCGCATGGTCTAAACCCTAAAGCATCACTCTCACAATAGACTAGACTACGGATGATAGGGGGAGCGGGGTTCAAATCTCGGTCTAGTGTACTGAGGGTGGTTTTTCCTAAATGGTTTTAGACTCTCCGTAAATGCAAATTTAGGTACACTTCCTCTAAATTTAATCTTCCCTATCCCTAACTCACTAGCATAGTTAGTACTTATGGGTATAACCTGTAGTAATTATGTTACATTATTTTGAATAAACTACTAACCATTAAAAATCAATAACAATGTTAAAAATCCATAAAATTGAATGCCACCATAATCATATGTTGAGTATTAGAGAGACTCATGATAAAATGATTCAATAATCAATATAATCTTTTCGAAATAGAAATATACAATAATCTTAGTGCAGAATGAGTATGAACAGATAACATAAATAGTATTGTTGTTGCTTTTCAATTTCTGTTTGTTATTCCTGCAAGCAAATGTAACGAAACATTTGTGTGGATATTATCTAGTGAATGGCATTTGAGACATAGGGCTTTCTTACATGTGCAATATATGACTTTAGTTGAGGTGAATAAAATAATTAAAGCAACACAATATTACCAAGATTGATTATTATTGACCTCAACTGCCGTTTACATTTTTGAAGAGGATTTAGCTGAATATAATATTGAAGTTTATCTTTTTTTGATTTAGTTTAGATCAGGCATGTCAAACACGTAGGCTGCATATGGCCCACCAACAAAAGGTCTGCAGCCCATTCTCTGACCCTTGAAAATAATAAAATTAATATTTGTTACTGGAATTTTGGACTGATAACTTTTCACAGTCATTGCACATATACCACTTTCAAGGGTGTTTACAGTTTTGCTAAACTCTTTAGCCCAGGAAAAAAAGACAAAAAAAAAGGGGGCCCCAAGTGAAATTAATTTATAATTAGATATAAATTTGAGGGTTTGCTCTAAAAGACGTGTAAAATGAAATCCTAAAAGTCCCCTGCAGTGCGATGTGAGCTTCCATCAAAAATGGCGGATTATTGATGGCTGCCATACAACAACCGCCTCTCCTCAAGTTTTACCTCATATCTCTGTTAAAAACCCAGATATTTCAAATCTGAAAAAACATACTTGTTCATATATGTCCCTCTGTCGTCATGTACTATGAATGTAGCCATAAAATTACTGTGGTAGGGAAACTGTCTTGACATTTAAGGATGCAATATGGTGAGTCCTGTATGATGCGTGGTATGAAAACAGGGATAGCAACGATCGCAATGAGAGAAATGGCAGTGTTTTAATGGCAGCCAAAATTATACAAGAGGACATTCAGTTGCAGGTATTCAATAGTAAGTTATATCCACAATCTGAAGACATGTTTAGTAACCAAGCTACAGTCATTCTTGAAACTCTGAAAATGTTAGTAGGAGTAGTTACCAAAAGTAGAAAATACATGAAAAAGGTAGAACGAAAGCAAATCATGGTTTGCCAGCCAATCATTTCAATGACTAGGCCAAACAGTTTTATATCTCCCATCCAACTTGCAGCTGGAGCCTACTGTCTGTCATTTTGCTTCTCAAAAGCTTGTTGATATTCTCCACAGTCTTGGAATATGCGCTAGCTACAGAGAAATTCGGAGATTTGAGTTTTCATGCATGTGCTTTTCTCCTGTCCAGATGTTATCTCATCTTACAGAGTGGGTATTTGATAATGCAGATTTCAATACCAGAACTCTAGATGGTCATAATACATTTCATAATATGGGTAGTAGTTACTTCACTTGAACAAATTATTACTGACACTCGTGTGCGTAGACTCACAAATCCACCAGCATAAACTGTGGCAGCAATGGCTAGAAGAGAAATAGTAATATATAAGAAAATAACAAATATCGTCCTTTCAAATGTTAAAATAAAGAGTGTTCTTCCTATTAACGAAAAAGTTGTCCTAAGTCTTGAACATGCTTTGTTTACAAACCATCTATGGGTATGTTTACATCTTGTGAAAAATTCATCAGAACCTTTGTGGAATGCATGCCATATACAAGAACAATGGTACTTCAAAGTTTGATACAAGTAGTGTTGTTCCTATTCCATTCTTCATTAGTCCATATTCTGACATAAACACCATATATTCAACTCTCCTTTATGCAGTAGAGGAATGTAACAACCTGGGACAAAAAAAACAAAACAACTTGTATAGCCACGTTCAACCAAATATCTTTATTGGAAAGCTATGGAAATAGTTTCTGCAGCTGATCCAAACACGGATTTGTCAAAAATTATAGTAAGACTTGGTGGTTTCCATCTGCTGATGTCCTACCTAGGCACACTTGGGTACTTGATGTCAGGTAGTGGAATCGAGGAGATTTGGGGTGTGTTGTATGCCAAAAATACTGTTGTAAAAATTATGAGTAGGCATGCATATTCAAAAGCATGAGAGCACATTTTTTTTGACGATCATAGCCCTGCATGCTACAGTTTTGGAACATTTTCAAAAATTAGATGAAGCCACAAAAAGTAATATATGAGACTTCATTCATGACGTTATGCTTTCAAGAAAAGACAGCATTGAGGATCTTAAAGCAAACCCTAATATTCAACATTTTATTAAAGTGATTGAGGAAGTACCAGAAAATCATGAAGTTTTCAGAACTGGCCAACTGTGGTTGCAATACATGGAACAGGTTAAACTTTGTCTTTTGTACATTCAAGCAGATATAATCGGTGATTGGGATTTACATTTGTATTGAAATAAATCTATTTTCCCTTATTTCCATCCTGCAGGACACCTGTTTTTTGCCAAATGTGCTCATTTATATGTTTAGAAAATAGAAGGACTTAAAGAGAGAATGGATAGAGTTGAGTTTGCAAAATTTACTGAAGGGTACTGACTGACTTAACTTTATCTAGATAGGTTTCAACATGCCCCATTAACATGGAGATATCAGAAGCGCTGGAAGTTTTTTGTGTAAAAACTTTGTTTCAACAGAACAACACGTTGAATTTCGGCCATCCAGTCAATCTCGAGATGACTCAGACTAAACAAAGCTTTCTAATTGTATGTTACTTCACAATCCCTTCAATGATTCATCTCCAAAAGGTGTGCTGATGAACATTGCTAGTGGCCTGGCAGCTGATAACAAAACTAACTGCCACCAAGCAAAAGAACTTGGCCAAAAGTTGCTGTCCTCTGTCACTGATGGTTCGTTTGGTGAATAAAACTTCAGAGAAGAACGAAAGCAGTTCCTACATCTGCCACAAGGAATACCTAG
The DNA here is from genome assembly GCA_039000515.1 of Timema cristinae. Taxonomy (NCBI): domain Eukaryota; kingdom Metazoa; phylum Arthropoda; class Insecta; order Phasmatodea; family Timematidae; genus Timema; species Timema cristinae. The sequence goes on from JBCFYV010009882.1 coordinate 31,028,951, forward strand.
AACATCAGACATGAAAGGGTTTTTATCAGTCCTTTGCAGTTGTTCAGCAGATTTGCAGCTGTGCTTCAGACCAATGAAAAAGGAAAGCTTCAAGAACATTTTAAGTATGAATTATTCCCTGAGCCCCCTCACTGAGACAAAGTTTCCATGAGGAAAAATGAAAAATCAGTTCTAGCTACCATAATTGGATCTGTTGAGCCGTGTGTCCAAAAACCATCCACATGCTTCTATGTAGTAGATGGAGGATTCCTTATGCATGCATTACTTTGGGCTAGACCTGAAACATACGAAGATAAATGTGTGAAATATGTCAACTTAGGCAAAAGACGTTTTTCTCAATGTGTAGCAGTAGTTTTCGATGGGTACACATCTGTATCATCCACTAAATGTGTTGAGAGGCAAAGAAGAATGGTTTCGAAAACATCAGCAACAATTGAATTTGACTAAAACATGTTGGCTACTAACAATCAAGCTAGCTTCTGAAAACAAGTCATGGCTGATTCAAACGATGTGGCTGTATTTCACTTCTGAAGGGGTACGGGTGAGGCAGAGAACAATGCAGATGCGTTAATCTGCACAACTGCTATAGATGCTGTGAGAATTATGGCAAATCAACTGCAGTGGTGGGTACTGATTTCAATCTTCTGGCGATCTTGATAGCACTAGAGACTCCAAATACGTCATTGTTCTTCCTGCGGCCACAAATCGCTAAGAATGGGGAGAAGTTTTACTTCATCACAAAAATACAAGAAGCTCTTGGACCAATGAAGGAGTCTTTTCTCTTTTTGCATGTAGCCACTGGTTGTGATACAACTTAAGCAATTTATAGAAAGAGGAAGAAAACAGCTTTCAAATTAGTTACAAAAAAGAGTGATCTTCTTTCTACTATGTCATGGTTCAACACACTCCACTTCTTGCCTTTAAAAAAAGTTGTTGAAATAGGGGAGGCATTTCTAATACAACTTTTTGGAGGAGGACAAAAATAACTTAACTGGATGAGCTATGATATAACTACTACAATAGAGAAGTCATTAAAAAAAAACTTTTTTTCAAATTTAATCTGGCGAATATTCCACCAATCAGTACAGCTGCTTCCCAGCATTCGCTTCGAGTTTACCTTTAAGTGCAACAGTGGCTTGGAAACTATTTAAATCCTACCACAAGGGGATGGATTATGATGGAAGGCATCTTACGCCCAATCTTACGCCCAGTACCATCAACTATACCAGCAGCTTCCGAAGATCTTATTAACATGAATTCATGTAAAGGCAAGATAACATCCAAGTACTGTGACGTTAAATCTTGCAAGCAGGCGGGTATTCATGGTTCCAAGTTCTGTTCTTTTTGCCTTGGGGGGTCGTGTAAGAATTCAGCACCTCCTGAGGACTATGATGACGACGACGATGAATGACCTTAAAATATTCATACCTCTGTACTTTTAAAACTTTTCCATCGTTCATGTGGCTCACTTTTTTTTTTTTTTTTTTAATATCTATTATACCTAATTTAATTTCAGTAAAATGTCTTTTGAAAACCTACATTTATTGAGGCTTGATACTTTGGACCTTTGAGTTATTGTATTCAATTCTAGACACATATTACAATAGGTACCAACTCAGTGAAATATTTTCCAATTTACTCATCAAATAAAAAAGTAATAAATAAAACAAATAAAATCAAGTAACGATGAACAAAACTTATTTGGTCTTCAAAATGAGAGAAGTTATGACTCTAGGCTTGGTCATGTCACAACAAAAAATTGCATATCTCCATCAATTTTTGGTGGATTTGAATGATTTTGTTTCCAAACAAACCTTAAAATAAACTTGTTAAAAATATATATTGATTTTGTTGTTGTTTTAAAGCTACGAGGCCAAATAAGCAAACATTAAGTGTTGAAATTTCAAAACTTAAAGATTATAAATTGAATAAAAAATGTAATGCAATTTTATGGCTACATTCATAGTATATGATGAAAGAGGGACATCTATGGAGCAAGTATGTTTTTTCAGATTTAAAATATCCGGGTTTTTAATAAAGAAATGAGGGAAAACTTTAAGAGAGGCGGTTGTTGTACGGCGGCTATCTTTGATCCGACATTTTTGATAGAAGCTCACATCGCACTGCAGGGGACTTTTGGGATTTCATTTCACATGTTATTTGGAGCAAACCCTCAAATTTGTAGCTAATTATAAACTAATTTCACTTGAAAGCCTTTTTTCCCTGCGCTAATTGAGAAATCCTACTTGCATAATGTTATTGTAATTAAAATTCTATGTCTCCTTGTGGCGGCTCTATAGCAAATATTGTTTATAAAAACACGAGACCAAACGTCAGGAAACCCAACCCTGCTATTGGCAGCGTACTCGACCACAATATTACCACCTACTGATATTTTGTCATTGCCACTGGACTGGGTTATCACTACACTGATACCACATTCTGCTGCTTTTTATTTTGGATCACAGTGACAAAATTCCCATCAGTCATATGAGGAGAATTGTAGTGAGTGAGTTTTGTGTTTTATTTGTCTTTAGTTAAACTGGTATATGATTAATATGATGTCTATATATAGTACCATCCGTATGCTAATTATGTTCAGGAGCACATATTTATGTGAACATCCGTTTTCTTTAATGAAAAATAACAAAACTCCAAAAAGGTCAAAACTAACGGACCAGCATCTATATATCTTCAATCTTGAACATTTAGTCAGCTCAAGACACTATATCAAATTTTTATGATTTTCTATCTGAAAAATGATAGCAAGAGTTCACTAAAAATAATATGGTATGAAAAAATTATATATTTTTTTATGTTTAATTATCTATAAATGTAATTTATGTAACCTTTTATTATAAACAAATGTTTGTATTGAAATATTTTTTATTTTAAGTATATTATGTAGTCTTGTGTGTGTGAACATAATAATATCGGGTATTAGACAGCACTATGTATTTAAAATAATACTAAAAATATTGTATTTTACTGATTTTTAAATCTGCCCTTCAACATAATGCAACTTTTTTTATGTGGCCTGAAGTACAAACTGAGTTTTACGTGCTGGATGGAGATAATGCCTAATTTTTCCGGTTTCATGGTCTAATTCCTGATTTTTTTTTTCTTCTCTTCCCCCTCTTTCTTTCTCTCTCTCTAAGTTCTCAAATTCCCTAACTATTCCAGGTTCTTCCGGTCTGTGGGCACCCTGGGAAAGATCTACTATTTAAATGTGTATAATAAGTTGCAGTCATAAAAAGTGACATTCTTCATTTTTTCCTTATATTTGAGGTATTTAACGTTCATTTTCTAAACTGACTTATTATATCAGCACATGAGAATTTCTATGAGTGAGATCAAAACAGTTTAACAATTTTGCCGAGAAAGGTATTTTCACATACCTTTAAGGATTATTTTACATTCCACAACCGACATAGGGCTGACGGTTTTACTTTCACTATGAAGGAAGTTCTGCTACATATTTTAATCGCTTAAGAAAAATGTCAACCTCGGCCGGGTTTGAACCTACGAACATCGGATCCTGAGGCGAGCACTCTACCATAAGACCACAGAGGTCAACTTGCTGATTGCAAGAGGAATAAACTTGTGAAATTACAGTTTCTGTCTATTTACCTGAGTAACACTAAACCAAATTAAACCTGCTTTGCGGCCTGCATGATCTAAACTGTTATGCTCACATTAGACTAGAATGTTGATGAGGGAGAGATAGGTTTGAATCTGTCGGGTGAACTAGGTGTGGTTTTCCCAAATGGGTTTTCCACCCTCCCTCCCAAAAATGCGGGCAAACTTGCTCCAGATATAACCTTCCTAATCCTTAAAACCATGAGCTTAATTAGTACATAGGCATATACCTTAACAGGTAGTAAGACGAGGTGCTGAAAAAAATGAATGCCCCTTACTTTCTTTAATTGCAATGGTTTGATAGTAATTTTTGAAAGAAATGCACCATTATTCAAAATATGTAAGCAAATAAACAAACTGAAGAATGAAAATGATTGATTTGCTTCATACATTTGAGTATCATTCATCCGAGCTCAATTTGCGATGTAATTGAGTACCAAGTCAAGTATTACGGGTGACCTGGTGGTCTAGGGGTAGGGTGTCGGACTTCTGTGCTGGGGTCCGGGGTTCAATCCTCGCTCCTGGCACAAATTTATCTGATTACCAAACCCTTCCTTTACCTCTGACAAGACATCTTGTGAATGTGGGGAATGCCAGGCCTCCACCGTGGTTCGGATTCCACGTTAAACTGTAGGTCCTCCATTTCATCTCACAATCACCCTACCATTACACATTAGCGTAAGTGCGTATAACCCGAACAGTAGTAAGACACGGTGCTAATAATAATATTTTTTTGAAATATCATCGGCTTTCCGGTGTTGTCCGATTGAAAACTCTTGTCGCTCGCAAGTATCCCACATTCTGTAATACATCAACTCACAGTACAATAAATATATTTCAAAATTAGCATTTTTTTGTTTCGTCCTATGAGACTCAAGATCACACCTTATGATTTAATTCATGAGTTTTTTTTTTCAAAAGTTTCAAAATAAAAGGCACTGGGATCACAATGATGATTATATATAACATTAGTCTTTTAGCCATAAAATTGAAAGCATGAAAAGGTGATCGCAAAATTACAGGTGTATGCATTGAAAGCTTCTTACATTTTTTTTAAATATCAAATTGATAATAATTTGATTTGGACAATGCCTCCTATTTCGTCATAAGCAAAGTTTCCTCCCCCCTCTCCAGTATGTTTGAAAAGATTAAATCTAGATGGACTTATTGATGAGCTATCTTAAAACTCAGTTATATAAGCATTGTATTTGTGGTGTTTTATCTTAGGAATAATGCTTAATTTATATCTTGTTTGTTTTCTTGGTGAACACAGAAGTTGCTCTGCACATATGCATTCCCTCAATGCGTGCTACGTGATAGTTATCCAGTGGGGCTACCCCTCTGTGCAGAAGACTGTGTTGCAGTGCGCCAACTTTTTTGCTATAATGACTGGGCCCTCATTGAAGATAATAAACATAGAGGAATTTATTTCAAATCTCGAGGACATTTTCAGCTACCCAACTGTGAAACTCTACCTGGTTTTCGTGGCTCAACCCAATCAATTTGTTCAAATGCTCGCCTCACTGAAATGAAGGTCGAGGAAGTCACATGTAAGTATTAATTTATCATTAATTTATTACTCATCCCAAATAAATTTGTCAGAAAACACAAGTGAAGATTATGTTCTGACCGTGACTAATTTCATTATAGTGGGTTGCTAAAATAAATTTAAATCTTTGTGTATTACATTATGAATAAATTAAATTAATTAGTTAGTGATCATTTTATATTAGCTTTCAAACTAACTTTTGAACCACATGTAAATAATAGTTTTCATTGATTTGTCAAAATGTTAGAATTTGCTAAGAACCTTTAGCTATTATAGACTTTAAACATAAATTCAATTCTTTTTCATTCTAATTGGCATTTGTGTATGTTTATTTTTAGTAAAACTAGTTAGTTCATGTCAGCCTTACAACTGTGATATTTTCTCACTCTGTCAGTTGCTGTTCTTAAAGGGGCTGTGGTGCTCCAATGATCCCCTAAGAATACTAAAAATATTGGAAAATGTATTGTTCTAAACATATTAATATATATGTAGTGTCTCCATTGTAAATTTTGAATCACTAAAAAGCATTTTTAATGTAAGTACATGCTCAACTAAGATTTTCTAAACTCAAAACACCTATACATAGGGTGTTTCATACCAGGTGTACCATGAAATATAATTGATGTATCAAGAGTGTGTCACCTTGATAAATAGGATGAGAGACACACACAACCCAAAGGTAGGAACACTTGGAATCGGTTGGTAGACCATCTGCTTTTTAATATTAGGGTCCCTAGTTTAGTTACCATTGAGGATTGATCACTTTTAATTACGCTTGTAAGCATTCACTACGTAATACGGTAGTAAATTAAAGTTTTAATATTAAGCCTCAATTACACAGGGCGAGATTACTAGCTACTTGCTTGCGAATTAACTTGTGGATAATAAACTCGCCTAATGTAAGCGTGCTGGCTAGTAAACTCACCGTTCACTTTACCCCAGCGAGTAAAGTTGAAGGCCAGGCTACTTTATTTGCTTGGTATTTTACCTTCTGGCTAGTAAAATTGCTGTGTGTAACTAAAGGTAAGCTAGTAGTGGCTGAGATGTCAATAGAATAAGTTTGTGCGGGAATTGTTGTTGTTGCCCTTTTAATACAAATATATTCCCACATCCTTTTAATTACTTCTTCTCTTAACTTGACATTAACATAGTCTTTATGTTTGATATTCTACAGAACAGAATATTGTTCATAAATTTGTTAAAAGGTGACAATATTATTGATTCTCCACTTGATTGCAGACATTAAGATTAAACAAATAATACCCTGATAAAAAAATACTGCCTGCCACTCTAATTGGAACAAGCTCACTCCCGCAAGAGTCTACAAGCCAGCGAGTAGCTAGTAATCTCACCCTGTGTAATTGAGCCTTTAGCAAGCAAAGAACTAAAGTATTAAAAAAAAGTTTAAGCAGCAGGTGCCAACTTATAAAAATAATGGAGGGCAGGGGAGGGGCAAGTAAATCCCTACCTAACTTCACGGGGCCTTTTAAGTATAACATTTTCTATATCCACCCATAAATATTCATTAACCTCAGTTATAATGCCTTATTTATTTTGAATGAGCTGTTTGTGTTCTCAAACACCTTTGTTTTTGTTCACTTATGTTAAAGAATTCTGGAAAACACTTAAACAATTATATCTAATATGTGATTAGCAATAATCAAGGTTGATGAATAGCGGCCGCAATGACTAGATTTTGAAGAATACTGAGACTAGAAGCAATATTTTTAAATAGTCACTAAATAATAAAAATTTGTGTCTTTATTTTAATTCTTTGGTAAATGTGACGGCATATAGTTTATAAATTTCAGCTCATATCTTTAGAGGTAAGGTTAACTTACAGATCTCTATCTTAGATATGAAATCATTAAAGTCTGTTTTTAAGGAATTAGTATCATCTGGTGAACATTCAGATTAGTAAGTTGGTTCAGGTGTTTCTGGACCATTGTTGATTTATGGTAGGTTCTCAGTCTTCTTAGGCTTGTAATGATCTCTATGCTGTGGAATTTGACATAGGGATCATCAGGAGTCTGACAAACTTAACCCGCTTTGGAAGCATGTCCTGCATTTGCGAGCTTTTATGAAGAAAGTCATTCACAAATGCGATGCTGCCGGCCCTTCATATATATATATATATTTATTTATTAAACCACTCTTTCTCCATCAATATCATCTTTAAAAGGTTCACTGAACTCCTGTTGAAACTCATTTCTCATATCAGTAAGAAAGTGTTTACCATGCAGTTTATAAGCTTAGACTTGAATCTGGTGCTGATGCATTCTACATATCAATGACTTAATTGAAAACACTGGTGAGTGTAAGAATGTATATGTTGCTTGCATCATCTAATCAGTGAGGAATTCTCCTTGGTAAGCTCAGCTGTGCAACACTTAGAATTTCTTATTTTGAGTTTGTATTGTTTCTAAAAGTTTGTGTTCTGAAATTTCTCAAGAGGTCAAGCAACATAGCATTCTTTTCTGAGGCCTACTGAAAGTGAATTGATTTCTTTTGAAGGGCGGAAGAAAATATCGATAGTTTCTATATGAATGATAAAGCCACTGGCTTTGGCACCAGTATCTGATTTTTCTGATTCTCCTAATTATTCCATGAAGTGTAAGAGTTTGTTGTAATCAGAGAGGACAGACGTAAGTGATTCATTTCGAAATGTCCAACGAGTTGGGGAAAAAGGGTCGGAGACCTGACTTTAAAGGTTTTTGAAAACACAGTTTATGGAGAGTTTTGGAAAAAAAATTATATCTTATACCAGGTTTAGTGCATTACGTCATTGGTTAACCAAGTCCTCCACAGTAAGACTCAAAGAATGAGCCATGCAATGTTCTAAGATCGCTCACACTTCTACCCTTTTTTATCTAATCTGTACACCACTAAAATATCTTGCTACCATCTGAGCACCATAAAAACATTGACCTCTGCATTGAGTGACAGTTAAATTGAATCTGTGAAGAGCATCCAGGATAATATGGAACAGCCTCTCAGACTAGCTAATCGTTATTTATTAAAACAATAGAAACATTTATTATATTTTGAGATTCTCCATGACATTTCTGAAGCAGATGGAAACTGGTTCTTGGACCAAAATATTATATGTCTTGTCCACGATGATCACTTAGTTTTTTGCATCAATACTTTGAGAAGTCATAATACCTGTCACTAGATTCATTATCTCCAAAATCTCATTCCAAGCTTAATGAGAACACCTTTTAAATTAATTCTGATCCATCCATTTATCTAAAATTGAACAGTCTTCACACCTTGGCCTTAAAAGTTAAATAAAGTTGCTTGACTTTTCAGTGTGCCCACAAATTGTAAGACCTATGATGGCCAAAAACCTGAAATATGACAGTATCTTCATCAAAGCTATCCTGTTTTCTTCCATCTATATTTTTCTAGCATTGGAAAGCTATCACCCAACATTCACATCATCCTTCGTGGAGCTCAACTTTTAGTTTCTCAGTGGCGTAATCCAAAGCTTTACTTGATGTCAACAGAACAAATTTAACCCTAAAAGGGAATAGTCGCTTTTCTAGGCAACTAAAGAAAATACCTATATTATCCCAAAAATATGACCATCTGACCATACCCAAGCAATGAGTAAACTATAATACTTAAAATGTACTTACAAGAACAACCATCAAAAATTGACAGCAATACACAAGTCTGAGCTTTCCTTACTCGCCTAGGGATACGTCATTGTTTAACATACAAGCTCTGTGAAGCGGAAACCAGGCTAGAAATAAACTCTAACAATGTTCTTCAACCATGTACAAATTATCCCAATGCAACAATTATAAACTAACGACCATAACAGATCCTTTAATCAAAACATAAGATTACAATATTCAAACCAAATAATAAACTAACATCCTAACAAACATTATTTACGAACTTAGCTCTAGGTTTAAAGTGTCCCGCCAACTCGTGGCAATAATACAGATATAATAATGAAAGTAAGTTACGTTACTTATCTATAACTATCAAAAGGTTGGCTCTCTATAGGCAGCAATGCCATTTACCTAGAAAACTTATGAAATGAAATATACAATTACATTAAAGTGTTCTGCCATCCAACATCAACTTAGTTGAATTGGAATAAGTCCACTCGGTAACCGACGCTATCTTTCCAAATGCAAGATGACCACCAAGAACTAACTGTTAAGCGGATGAAACAGAAACAATACTAATTGTAGCTCGAGGTAAAAATACCTTGAGAGAAAAATCCAAGGTGGAACATGGCTTTATAATAGCCAGAAAAATGAGAAATTTACTTAATCATTGCAATAAAGTTAAATATTACCAAACAATGGCTTCATACAAATAAAAATCACTAGATTGAAAAGTTAATAGCCTAAAAATAAAGTGATTTAATTGAAATTTATTGCTTACAACTCTGATCATGCCTTGGACTTTTTTTAAATTAGCATAGAACCCAACACTTTTTTTATGTTTGAAATTTTTAGATAAATCATTTAGTAAGGATAAAATTAGGCCTAGAATATATAAATGGATAAAAATTGCTGAAGACTATTAAGAACACAATAGACCTGACTGGATAAATAGCAATACTATATTATTAGGATGCTTCCTCATGATACTGACAGTGAATACATATAATTAACACCCGCCTTGGTGGCGTAGTTGGCTAACACGCTTATTGTGTTGAGCTCGACTGCTAAGGACGGGGAGATCGAGGTTCGAATCTTTGTCGGGTGAACTGGGGGTGGTTTTTCCTAAATGGTTTTCCACTCTCCCTCCACGCAAATGCGGGTTCACTTCCTCTAATTCAACCTTCCAATTCCTAATCCATTAGCGTAATTAGTACTTAAAGCATATAACCCGAATGGGTAGTAAGACACGGTGCTAAATATTATATTATATAATTAACTAATAAACTTGCGGGAGGGGGGTGAATGTATTTGGATATAACTGGTGGGCACTTGCAAGCCTATTACATGAAGAAATGAATCCAGGTGTTTAAAAAGAAAGAGAGGAAAATCAATATAGATAGGGTACCCGCCTCGAGAGCGTAGTTGGCTAACGCACTAGTTTCGTGTTGAGCCAGACTGCCGAGGATGGGGAGATCGAGGTTCGAATCTTGGTCGGGTGAACTGGGGGTGGTTTTCCCTCAATGGTTTTACACTCTCCTTCCACATAAATTTGGGTGAAATTCCTCTTAATTAGACCTTCCCAATTTCTAATCCATTAGATTAGAGTAATTAGTACTTAAGCGTACAACCCTAATGGGTAGTAAGACGTGGTGCTGAATAAATAAATATAGATAGGAAATGGTCAATAGCTCAAAGGCTAAAACCCTAACTACTTTTCAATCTAAATATAGATATGTCTTTTAAAAGTTTCTAGCTGGCCTGAAAATGAGTCTTTAATGTGATTGAATAAATGTATTCTATACACCCATTATATATATTAGCCCTACATTAATCTTGACACAAGAATTAAAAAAAAAAAATCTTAAGCTAAACCACTATTAAGGTAAAGCCAAATACTTGAAACGTAAAAGAAATTAACAGAAAAACTATCAATAACACTGCCTGCCCAAAATACATTTTGGTGCCCTACAAGGTTGACCTATTCTTTGGTACATTTGACCCGCTGATTCCAAAAATGGCATCAGTTTTACCCTATCAGCTATAGTTTTGGTGATACGGCATAGTCACCTTATATGCCGATTTTCACTTGTCGTTCGTCAACAATTGAGATCCTTAATTGCATGATCTGCTGTTTTGATATGATTTTGACATATTGTTGCTATTAATATTATATACTCTACTATTAATACAACCACATATTATTAACTCAGTTTATTTCAACCCATAGACATATGATGAATTTACTGATAAATAAATAGTTTCATATCAGATATTTTGATGCTATTAATATTACATACTATTAAAACAACCAAATATTACTAAATACACTTATTTCAACCAAAGATCATTATCAAACTATTTTTTTATCAGTCATCCAACATGTAAAAATGTTCTTTTATAAGACTATCTAGGGTGATAACTGCCAGGACAGTCCCACTGAAGGTTCCAGCAGTAATCTGCCATCATGTGTGTATCCCACCTTCCTTAGTGTCTGTCTTCCATAGTTTTTATGTCCTGGTGAAATCTTTCTCCTTGCTCTTCACTTAAATCGCCAAGGTTTTCTGGGAAACAATCTAAGTGGCTGTGCAGGTAATGGACTTTGATGCTCATATTACAGCCAAGCTTATTAAAATTGGTAGAGCATATCCTCTACTAATTCGGAGTAGTTGCCTGTCTTATAATTGCAAAGAAAATTTTTGACAACTAGAACAAACGAAGAACAGGAACAAGACTCAATATTGTTCATTGGATCTATGAAATGTGAATACCTTATTAGCTGTCTTATCTGCGGACCATCAAAAATCCCTGCTTTCAGTTTTTACATGCTCAGTCCAGGGAATTTACTTGATAAATAGCAAGAGCACAAACCATCTTTATTCAAAGCCTTCACAAATTGCTTCATCAGCCCAAGCTGGTAATGTAATGGTGGCAGAATTATTTGGGCTCTTGTCAACCAAAGGTTCATTGATGACAATTTGTTCTCCAACTGCCATCCATTTTCTCAAAGGCCACTCTTTTCTTATCCAGTGGTCTGCTGTCCCAAATACATAAAAAGTAAGGATATTTTTGGAAGCCACTTTGCTGGCCAAGTAGAAAGTTCACCATATTTAGGTCTACACAAATCACCCATTGATGGTCTTGATATTTTATCTTTTCCAAGACTAGTGAGATTGTCTCGTACTTCTCTTTCATACTGGTAGAATGACCAATAGGAATTGAGCCATATATGTTGCCATTCTGTAAAAGAACACATTTTAAATTCCGCTTGAAGCTATCAATGAAAAGGTGCCATGCATTTGGCATGTATTCTGGCAAACCCATTTTCATTAGAAGGCCTCTGATCTTATTGCAGAACACTAGGTTGTTTTCCATAGAAAAGAAGAGTAACAAATTCTTTTCTCTGCTATGATAAAACTTAATGTTGGTTCCAAAATGAAGTAAATTATTTTCATTCAACCTGGAGGCTAGCAATTCAAAAGATTTATTTCTATGTGAGGTTCAGATCCCTGATGAGCTCACTCAGTTATTGTTGGTTTAAAAAGTTGAAAACAGTTCCAGCATAATCACTATCACTTTTCACACTTGTGTTATCTTGTATTTCATCATCAGACATGCTCAATTTAATCTCTGGGAGCTCTGGTAGTTGGTGGAAATCTGGAACGGGTACCTCATCTTAGTGTGGATGAGGGAGGTTGTCTTGCTGAATCTAGGTCAGGATATGTCCACTTGCTTTGATTATTTCGAATGATGCCCTTGATGTTGACAAAACAAAAATAAGCCATCATGGTGGTTTTTAGATTCCCTCCAAACCATTGGTATCCCAAATTTCAAGCAGCTCCTCTTTCTATTTGTCCATTGCCACAGATGCTCCGTGCACGTTTTGCATGCAATATGTGGAGCCCACAACTTATCTTGGTCTCCAAGCTGGACACCAAATTAACAAAGATATGCTCTCCTCACAAATTCTTAGATAGGTTTTCTACTTTATTTCATGGTGTACTCGCCACAAATGTAGCAAAAGACAGCTGGATGGTTCAAGCAGCTTCTTTGTGAGAAATCCATGGTGTCTACTCAAGCTGAAAATTTAATAAAATCACATTAGATTCTCTTCTTTTATAATCCCTGACTTTACAATTATAAATTGTAATATCACATTCATATATCATTGATAATATGGAAATTATTGTAGACGTATTGCATAGAATATACACTAGCATATAAGGTGGATATGCTTTATCTCTAAAACTATAGATTATAGGGTAAAACTGATGCCATTTTTGGAATCAGCGGGTCAAATATACCCAAGAATAGCTCTAACTTCCAAAGCACCAATTATTGTTGTTGTGCTGTGATATTGCTTTAGCTGGCCAGAGGGATTAAAAATGCATTGCGTTACTTACTAAAACTGCTGGGTAAACATTAACTTCATTTTAATGAACACAAGTTGTTCAAACGTTGAAGCGTTGGTATATTTCTTATGTAAGTGCTTCCAATGAACGGTAGGCCATATTAACAATTTAGCTAGACTAAAGGCCGGCCACTTGGTCTAGTTGTCAGCATTTATGGCTACTAATTTAGAGGTCTGAGGTTCATTTCCCAGTGGTAATATAGGTATTTTTCCCGAAGAGGATTGTTCATATGGTTGCCATGGTCTGGATTATTTGGCTAAAGTTAGGTTTAAGATTTCCACTGACACCACACATTCATCATCACATAATTTCATCTAGATGAAGTAACCACACCTACATGGTATCTTAATCTCGGAAGAGAGTTAGTTACATATCCACCTCGGCCTGTAGAAGACAATGAATATCTAGCCGACGAACCCTGTTGGTATACTTTTTTTTTTTTTTTTTTTTAAACTGAAGCATGCACATTTTACTTGACAGTAATTTTGTAATATATAATTCACATTGATTGATTGTTGCAAATGTTTAAATGTTGAGGTCTTACCTAATTCCATTTAATCAATTTCAAGAAATAAAATGATTATAAATAGAATAATAATTTAAGTACTTTCTTGACACTGATTAAATGAAACTATGTAATGCCTCAACATTTGAAACAATTAATCATTTTTGAAATAAATAAGAAATCTTTCAATAATGCTGTGGCAAAACTCTCTTGTATGTTTGTTTAGTGTTTGCCTTTGTGTTCTAGATGACTGTGTTATAGGTCGAGGCCGGTTTTACCAAGGTACTGTTAATGTTACCAAATATGGGCTACCTTGCCAATACTGGGATTCACAAGAACCCCATTCTCATTACCGCCCTCCTGATGTGTTTCCTGAGATGAAAAATGCTGAAAACTATTGTCGTAATGCTGGTGGTGAAGAACCATCTCCCTGGTGCTACACATTGGATCCAGCAGTGCGATGGCAACGTTGTGATATTCCTATTTGTGGTAAGCTTTCATTGTTGTTATTTATACTGTTATCATTCTAAAAGGAGAAAAAACTATTTTTATTCGAAATGTGAGATTTTTTATTTTTTATTGTTGTTGATACCGATTGTTTTTAGCGCATAAGGGTGAGGACATGTAGAAAGCTGGTAATCAGCAAGAGTGCACTTTGCAGGTAGCTTCCCACGAGGAAATATTTCTTCAAGTTATGATAAATATTTTTGGTCAAAAATACCAAAATCAAAATTTTGGATAGATCGAGTATGAGTGCATGCTATTAATCGAGGGTGGCGAATATTTGGAGAATACCATACCTTTTTTATTAGTTGAAAATGGACAAGAAACAATTTTATAGCCATGGTCAGTTTTATTGCAGTTTTCAAGATTTTTTTTTCCTCAGTAGAAGCAAGACTTTTTTTGAGTTCACCACATTTATATTACATACTCGATAACATTATGAACTCCAAAGTTCATTGCCACACTTAAAAAATCTTGTGATGAGTGCAGGGTATGTAACTCATCATTATGTAACCTCCTCCACTCCCAGGTATCTTCCTAAGCACCTTGTTTTCGAATACCCTTATTTTTTATTGTCATGTAAGGTAAGATACTACGTTTCACACGCATTGAGAACAACAAATAAAATTATTGTTTTGTATATTTTGAGTTTTACATTCCTTTACAGCAGGTGAGATGACAACTTACTGACAAGCAATAGCTTGCATTTCCTGACTGTATTCTTTCCTAATTTAAAATATAATGTTGTTATTGCTAGTTAAAATTGTTCCTGACTATTTAAACTCATTAACCCTGTAAAATGTTATGTTGTTTGAAGTAATCTTTAAATTATCATCCTCAATCTCTGTTCTCTGTGTGCTCATATATGTAGTCTCTTTAGCGTTCATTCTAAACTTATTTCCTTAATATCCCTACTAGCTGCTAATAACATTTCTGCATTTCTTGCAACAGCTTATTTAATATTGCCCAACAAAGCTAAATCTTCTGCATATCATAATAGCTGCATGCACCATTTAATGTCAACCCCTCCCTACTCTCTTGCATTACCCTAATAGCACTCTCTTAAGGCTAGATTAAAAAGTAATGGGAAAAGTTCATCTCCTTGTCTTATCCAATTATATATTTTGAAAGTATCTGAAAAGTGACATCCAACCCACACCCTGGCATGCTTATCAGTCACTCTTACCTTAATTAGCTTGACAAATTTTTTGGGTAACCCAAACCACACAAAAAGTCCATACACACTGTTTCTTCTAACTGAATCATGGGCCTTTTTAAAATTACTATGTACGGAGTCAAAATTGTGGCAATGGCAATGTTTTTTGTTGATTTATTAATGAACTATACACAATATTATTTTGTATCATGCCACAACACCTCTGACCATCCAGGTCCACCGCTCGACCAAGAGTCCTTCTGGGTTTTATAGATAGACATGGTTGCCACTTCTTCACCTAGTGACGACATAAAACACTTTATCACCAAGGACGAAACATGCTGCCCACCTTGAAAGGAAGTACTTTCAACAGTTAACTGGATATGCTTGACAAAACAATCCATACAAAAGCTAAAAGTAATACACATACCAATAAATGTAAACAAGCACAAACAAATACAAACAAACACAAATACAAATGGCACGAACAACAAGAACCATATCCCCTTTCCTCAAGCTTGGTTACTCTTTGATCCATTTGACCTGTGGCTGGGTGAGATATTTTTTGGACCAGCGAGTCCAGAGTACTGCAGTATCTGTTGCACTTGCTGCCAACTAGAGAGTCTAGTAATGTTTATTTGTAAGTCTGGCTCCACCACGGTGGTGAGTGCATTCCTGATTAGAAAATATACTAGTGTTGAGGGGGGCAGGTCATTGGGATCAGAGGACATGAGAGTTAAAGGGCGGGTATTAAGACAAGCCTCTATTAATGTTAGACAAGTGTACATCTCTTCAAATGTTAATGAAGCAGTTCCCACAATGTGTTTGAAATGATACTTCACTGATTTAACTGCAACTTCCCAGAGTCCTCCAAAATGAGGAGATCGATGGGGAATGAAATACCACTTGATCTTGTCTCTTTCCAATAAATACATTACCTTCTGTTGATGAATCTCAGATGTAAAAAAAATTGTGAAGTTCTTTAAGTTCACGATTGGCACCTACGAAGTTTGTTGCATTGTCTGAATAGAAAAGAGAACATTAACCCCGGTGAGCCATAAACCGTTTTAAGGTCCCAAGGTAACTTTCTGTGGTCAGATCGCTTACTAATTCTACATGCACTGCCTTTGTTGCGAAGCAGACAAAAACTGCTATGTAGGTTTTTACTGTTATATTGCCACGTCAACGACTAGGTGGGATGGGATGTACATTGGCCCACAATAATCAACTCCAGTATGTAAGAATGGTTGCGTTGGTTGTATTTTATGCTTTATTAGCTCACCCATGAGTTGAAGTGTGGACTTAGGATTAGCCCTGAAACATTTGACACAATTATGAACTATTCATTGCATTAAATTGCGTCCATTTGGTGGCCAATATACTTGTTGTATGGCTGCAGGTAGTGCCTGTGTCCCAGAATGTAATTGTTTCACATTCTCATGTTGTACGATCAAGTACATTAGTTTATTCTTAGTGGGTAAGACAGTTGGATGTTTTTGATTGTATGGTACTAGAGCCTTTTGAATTCTGCCTCCAAGGCTGATGAGTCAATATTTATCGATTAATGGAGACAATATTTTGAGTGTACTCTTTGGGCTAACTTGCTTGGAATATAATGAGTCACATAGCTCTGCTGCAAACTCAGTGTGTTTAACATACTTAAGCCAATGGTTAAGAGTGCTATGTAGTATGGTTTCATATTTCTTATAGCCCAGAATCAATTAATTGTTATTCACTGCAATGTAATCAACAACGAATACTTGTAAATCAAGGTTTGATGCTCTGTGGCTACCATTGTAACAGTCAATTTATGCCTTTCTGGTAGGTTGACTGAGTCTTCTAGTTGGTTGGTTGGTGTAGAATCCTGTTCATTTACTAGCCAAGGTGGTCCACGCCACCATAATTCTGCATTAAGTATTTGTTTGGGTGTCATGCCCTTGGAAATATAATCAACAGGATTGTCTTGAGAACGTACATGTGACCATTTATACGTCCTTCTTAACTCTTGAATCTCTGCTACCCGGTTAGCTATAAATGTTTTCCATTCGTGGTAGGTGCATTCAATCATGCTAAAACTATGATTGAGTTAGACCATAAAGTGCATTTATTTGCTTAGTTTGCAATTAAGATAAGCAAGTGTCTTGCGCATTAGTTGTGCCAACAACAATGCTACACAAAGTTCAAGTCTGGGCAGTGTCACCTTCTTGAGTGGTCCAACGCATGACTTAGAACATAATAGATTTATGGTGGTGTTTCCTGCATAATATATGCATTTGATGTAGATGCACGCACTGTAGGAAACCTCTGAAGTGTCGCAAAATCCATGAATTTGAACGTCAAATTGCTGTTTGCCTGATGGACTCTTCTAGGTACATTAAGCCGATTGAGGTGGATTAACTCCTCCTTGTATGTAGTCCATACTGTGAGATGAGTTGTGGGTAAGGTTTCATCCCATCTTATCTTGAGTTTTCACGGTTGTTGCATGAAAACCTTTGCCTTGAGTATTACTGGCACAATAAGTCCTAGTGGGTCAAAAATATGTGCGATATCTGAAAGTACAATTCGTTTTGAACTCTTGTACACAATGTTGTCTTGTCCTATTGAATAATGAAAATAATCTAAAGTAGTATTCCACAATAGACCTAGTGTTTTGATATACCGTCTATCATCCTTATGGATCCCATGATGAGTTGCTTTCATTTTCATGTCAAGATAAACTATTATCACTTAATTGTTTGAACACCCTTTTCTCAATTGAAACCCTCCACATTGAAGCATATATGTGAGTTGCTCTTGAAGTGCCCGTGCTTCAGAGTTTGCACCTGTTGTCACATCTACATAAAAGTCTCTCATTACTACCTGGGAGGCCAATGAAAAGTCATATTGTTCATCTGATGCAAGTTGATGAAGACAGCATATCGATTAAAAGGATGCTGAGCAGTACCACAAGTTACTGTTGTAAGCCGGAATATCTGGATAGGTTTCCCAGGGTTATCTCGCCGGAAGATTCTTTATAGATGAGTATCTGCTGGATCCACCTGTATCCGCCTATACATCTTTGTTATGTCATCAGTTATGAAAAATTTGGGTAATCTGAATCTGATCACTATTTAAAATAGGTCTTGTACTGTTGGCCTGACCATAAATGCGTCATTAAGAGAAACTTCTGTTGAAGATCTTGGGATGCATCAAATACCACGTGGAGTTTCATAGTGCTGCTACTCTCGTTTATTACTGTGTGATGTGGTAGTTAATACTCCCTTCCAGGAGAAGTCAATTTCCTGATTTGAGACTGGTTGCATGGGATTTAGAATGTCATACTCATTCATGAAGCTAATATAAGTGTCTTTGAGTTTGAGGTGTTTTGAAAACTTCCTCTCTAAATGTTGGAATCGTTGTACTGCATTGTTCATGGAATCACCTAATTGAGTTATGTTCTCCTTGGTTAACAATTTGACTGAAGCGTCCTTATGAATTTCTCTTGAAGTTGTTCTTAAAGTGTTCCTCAAATAATAACTCTTAACTAGACTGACATGATATAGAAGAACAATCTTCATACTTCCAGAATTGCTGTAGCTGTATGTCAAGATTATCTGTCATGGTAAAATCACACAATGTGTTTGTATGAGAGTGTGTAATTGAAGTTGAATGTGGTTCTGAAGATCAGTCTTGCCTGACACTATCAAACCCAAAATTGTCTTCTGCAAAATGGATGCACCCTTTGAACCTCTGATCTATGCACAAAAGTTCAAATAATAGTTCTGCTCCAATTAACATTTCCACCCTACTAGGTACGTTGAGGTTTGGATCCGCAAGGTTAACTGTGGCTGGTATTGACCAATGTGATATGTCTACATGAGTAACAGGTATATCTTGTGTAATTTTATGCAACACTAGAAAAAAGAAATTAGCTGAGTATCAGAATTGCTATTTAAATTTAATCTTAAAATTGCCGTATTTATATGTTTTTCAACACACTTAATTTTGCCTTGTGAGGCCATGTATTAATTATTTACCTCTGTTTTGCCTTGAATAAATAATTCATATTTTTCTTGAATTTGCAATTGTTCCTATTTTTGGTTACATTAAGACCCTTGTTTTTTTCTACCCACGGTTACTCAAACAAAGCCTGCATGTGTTTGCCCACAATAACTCTTTTGTTTTTGTATCACTCTTCCAATAGAGTCCAAGCTATATCATAGTTGTTGTCTGAACTTTCTAAATATTGAATGACCTTTGCTGCATCAACTTTCACCGATGCTCTAAGATAGTGAAGGTTCTACATGTTCGTTAACTCACTATTGGTGTGGATAAGTGAATGAAATATATCATAAAAACCCAACCATTCATCGTAATTTCCTTGAAATGTTGATAAATTAACTACTGGTAACCTAATGGCATGTCTTGAATGCATGTCTGCTGAAGCTGCAAGATCGAAATATGACGTGTCTTCAAATATCTCCCTTTCATGTGTATGTACTAATGAATCGTCAACTGATTCACTTTTTAATTGTAGATTTTCAAAATCTGTCCAAAATTGTTCTAGTTTGATAATCTTAATTTCAATTGAATTATTCATTGATTGTGATCGAAAATTTCAAAGTATGTTTTAAATCTAGTGACTTGTGCCTTTATTTGGCCTCTTTTTATATTTAGTTTTTTGATTTCCTCATCCATGGTTCATACACTTATATTGAATTACTATTTACACATATATTTTTGGCTTGTCTTAGGAAAGGATTCAAAGGTAAATAATGAATAAGTCACTTGTTAATTATATTGAAATTGGATTTGATATCAATGTTGTTTAGTGTAAAGCTGTATGGAAGGAAATATGAATGCATTCACTGAAATTATATTGAATAACACTAAAATTGACTTTGTTGTACTTGCACGTTTTGATTGTTGCACATATTTGATTGTGTTTATCTTTGCTCACTTTTGAGATGCGCTTTAAATGGTTGTTTACACTAGTTGATTTCTGTTTGGAGGACCAATGTTTTTTTGTTGATTTATTAATGAACTGTACACAATATAATTCTGTATCAAGCCACAACATCTTTGACCCTCCAGGTCCAGGTCCACCACTCTACTAAGAGTCCTTCCTCCTTTTTATACACAGACACAGCTGCCACTTCTTCCCCAGTGGTGACATCAAACTCTCTTATCACCTAGGAAGCAACGGGCAATAGTTACGGTTTTGATCAATTTTTACCAACGACAGACATTCGCCTAATAGGGGAAAATTTTTCCTTCTTTGTAATTACTTCTGAAAGTAGTTGAAAAATTGAATACTTTTCTTTATTGGAAAAGACTTAAAATAATTCTCATGTATAAACAGAAAAAAAATATTGAAATCAACTCTTAAAATATTATAAAATACATGTTTAAATTATGTAATTATTAGTTAAAATTACTCATTTTTACACTCACTCTATACAATAGGATTTAACTATGTGAACTTGACCAATATAAAATTGTTTTGGATTTTCATTCTAAAAATGTTCTTTTAATTATGAAAATGTAAACATTATTCATTCTGACATTTACCTTGAGGGTGTCTGCAAGCTTAATATGCGCAAGAAATAAATGTTTTGAACATTTTTGTTTGCTGATTGGTGCTTACAGTGAGTGCTGACAAGTTCGAAAAAGCTTCCTTTGTGTATTGGCACACTCGAAACAATGGTGACAGTGTTATACCTATTCTTTCCCTAAGACTTCGATTTGAAAAATATGAGTTTCTTGCAACTTTTTTATTTTCAGATAATTCAACTGAACCAGATTTGAATGGTGAATTTGACATAAATGACCTTTCAATGGAGACATTTTTCACACCCGTGTTCATCTTAATCCTATCAGCGGTGGGATTTGTTGGAATTGTAGTTATTTTACTGCTATTTCTTCTTTGTCACAGAATATATAAACATCGGCTTGGCTACAATCCCACAGCTACACATGAGGTAAGTTAATAGTCTACTTTGTGTATCAAGTTTAAAAACTCTCCACAGTTAAGTTTGATTTTCATTGTCATTCATAACAACATATTTAAAAAATAAAGATAGATGGATAAGTACTGTTGATTAAAACTAAACTATTATTTTATATAAAATCATTCAATTGTGGTTGCAGCATTTGTTTTTATTTCAATAACATATGGTATGCTGCTACTCCCATTTATGTAGAATCAAATAACATTTTTTTTACTAGCAATAATTTTAAATACCCAGCATAAAATGACCACCATTGTTAAATTGATTATATTTGACCTAAAAATAGTTTATCTTGTAACATTTTAATTGGTTAAGATGTACAGAAAAATTTGAAAAACATACATATTTATAAACTTACTATTTATTATTCTACTCACAAGTTTGTTTGACAAATTTTATGACAAATGTGAAACCCCATAATAAAAGGTTAACTTTAATTGTAAATGTAAGAAAGTTGTTAACTAACTTTCAGAGTTGAATACAAACTAAATTACTTGGAATGACATTAAATGTTTGGTTAGGAAAACTCACTGGAATGATCGAATAATTACCTATCATAAATTGCAATTATTTTAAAGTACCATCACTTTAATGGGCTATAGATTTGAGTTTTAAAATTTTACACTAATACCAATGATATCTCAAAGGGCAAAGGGAGAAGTGTTTGCCTTTAAATAACTATTTAGATTAAAGTTTAGACCCACTTCGGTGGTTGAATAGTCATGTCACTCACACAAGATGCTAGACTGCTGTTGATGGGGAGATCAAGGTTTGAATCTCAATCAGGTGTACTGAGGGTGATCTGTTGGAAAAACCGTAAGGTTCCTGTGATTTTTATATGATATTAAATTAATGTGGATTGCACACATCAAAAACCTGAAAGGAGTGTCAAAGCCCTTAATTTGTTTAAAATATATAGTGGTCTCGCTTGGGGTGCCTTTTTAAGATCTAAGCTAGACTATAGCAGTATTTTATATGGCTCCGATCAACCTTCGGTGTTTAAATATGCTAGATTATCCAACTGGATAATTGTGATTTCTGTACCAGTCCAATCAGCATCTGTGCCATTGCTGGTGAGAACCCTTTTTCTTACCGGTGGTCTTACCTTTTAGCAGCTTACGTGTGAAAGCTCCATTGAATGCCAAGGCATGTTGCTTATCATCCTGTGTTCTAACCGCCCAATTGTGTCTTGTTTGAAATGAAATGGCAGAGTACAAAGCCAGTGGAGATTTGTATGTCATCGGTTTTTGACATGTGTGGGCTAGTCCTTTCAAAGGCTATCAACATCTCTTCAGGTCAAGTTTCTCCCTGAAAGATGCCACCTACCTCTATACCATCTTGATCATTTCATTTTTCTAAACGCAACAACACAACATATTATGTAATGAACTGGTGGACCAGGCAGCCAATAAAGGAGTTCATCTCCTCCTGAGGCGAGTTTGGGTTTAATATATTTAGACCTAAAAGATTATGGATTAAATAGTCAAGCTATTATATTTATTTAGTTAAAGTTATAGCCGCATCTAAGTATTATATTCTTTTAATTGAATAATGACACCTGGACACAGGAATCAAACACTGGACCTTTAGCTTGGTACGCCAATGCTCCCTCTAACCACTGAGCTATCTAGGAGTCGCCCCATACCCAGGGTCATTCTTCACTCATATTTTAAGGCAAACTGTGGTGGACATGCAGAAATTGTCAGTTACATGTTTGTGATATATTAAGATCATGAGCTATCAGATAACACAACCATCTTCAAATTGGAAGAGCTTTATGTTGCTAATAGTATAATGACAATTGTATGAATTGGTGCAAATCAAGATAAATTAAATAACCAAGCTATTATATTCGTTAATTATGGTTGTAGTCGCATCTAAATATAATATTCTTTAAATTGAAATTGGACATGGGAATCGAACTTTGGACCCTTGCCATGGTACGTCAATGTTCTAACCACTGAGCTATCCAGGAATCGTCCCGTTCATATGATTGTTTTCCACTCATATTTTAAGGCATATTCTATGATGGATGTGCGGGAATTGTCAAGTACGTAATATATGATCAATTAAGAGCACGAGCTATCAGATAATTCACTACACTGGTACATTGACAACTGTACAGATTTGCACATTAAGATGGATTAAATAGCCAAGCTGTGGTATTAAACATTATTGTAACCACATCTAAAAATAATATCCTTTAAATTAAAAAATAGCATCTGGACATGGGAATCAAACCCGAGGCCTTTGGCTTGATACGCCAATCTTTTAACCACTCAGCTATCCAGGAATCATCTCGTGCCCAGGGTAATTCTTCACCTGTGTCCAGGTGTAATTTTTCAATTTAAAGAATTTGATATTTAGGTGTGGCTTAAACTAATTAACAAATATAATAGCATGGCTATTTAATCCATTTTGATATTCACACTCATACTGTTGTCATTGTACTATTGGCAGCATAAATCCATCTTGAGTCGAAAGTGGCTGCATTATCTGATAGCTCGTGATCTTAATTGGTCACATATAATAAAACTATATATATATATGACAATTTCCACATGTTCATCACAGACTCTGCCTTAAAATGAGTGAAAAATTACCCTGGGCACAGGACAAGTCCTGGCTAGCTTTGTGGTTAGAGAGAGCATTGGCGTACTAAGCCAAAGTTCTAGAGCTTGATTCTCGTGTCCAGGTGTCATTTTTCAATTTAAAGACTGCTAAAAGATTATGTTTGGCATGGGGTCTTAAGCACCAGGCATGAATAGTGGGTTTCAACACATGACCAGAACAAACTGCAGTCAATTAGGGATTGTGTGACGGGATGGCCATCTTCTATACGGAAGTCTAGACAGGAGGTCGTTGTGATACGACTCACCGTTGGAAATACTTCACTGACTCATGTTTTTTCTTTTATTGAGAAAGGACCCACCTCCTGTGTATGAGCTTTGCGATGCTACCCCTAGTGTGTACCACATTTTGGAGGAGTGTCGCAATATTCACCCATATTCACCTGGTTTTGGATTTTAAAGATGAACTTAGTCTTTTGTTAAACAACAGTGTGACTTTGAGTTATTTGTTTACTATGTATTATATGCCAGGTGAATATTTTAAATTCCATTTGAGTCTCATTCTTATAGACTGACTTATCTGTTATTTCTCATATTGAGATTTTTTTAAATATGTTAAGTACATTTTTATACATTTGTATTGTCCCTTTAATTGTATGTATACACTTGTTGATTTTAGCAGGTGTCTTATTTCTTTTATTTCCCCCCATTGGGATTTTACCAGGGTTTTATCTGTAAACAACACTAAAGACTCTTTTGGGTCGACACGCACCAAAACCCAAACTATAATAATATTACTGAAGGCGATTTTCCTAAATGGTTTCCCACTCTCAATTTAAATGCAGGTACTGACCCTAAACAGTAGCCAAAATGGGGGGGAAAAAAATCACTAATCCTTCATACCAACATTGAAAGATGTAACTTGTGTCCACAAACTTTAACCCATGGGCGACATCAAATTGCAAAGCAGGATGGGAGAGTTAAAAGCATTGGACTGAAATTTTCTTCTCACTTGAAGCAAAATGACATCTTTATATCACTGATGACTGGAAAAGAATGTGTTTGTGACTAAAATATTACTAACTAAACATCTAAATTTTAAATGGATTTTAAACTTAATTAGCAAATTTTTAAATGTCAAATAAATGTGCTTTGATGGCCTACTAATATTTAATTTTGTCATTATTAATGGATATAATGGATTGAATCTGATTAGGGTGCATGAGGATGGAAAAGGAAAGGATACCAAGAGAATGATGGAGCTGAAGTATATAGGGGAAAAAACCTTAATAGAAACCAAGAAAGAGATGGAAGGAACAGATAACAGCAGGTGTGCAAATAAAAAGAGAAGAATTGTGGAAATACAGAGAAAGATGAAACTATTTTATGAAACACACAGACTGTAAGAAGTTAATGTTCATGTTAATGTTGATGGGGTTTGCTGAAGGGGGTTTTTTACTGACCGGAATCAAACTCATGATCTTCCCAACATTGGTAGTCTAGGTTATTGGGAGAGTAGAGTCTTTGGCCATGTGGCCACTGATGTGGGTTTCTACAAGTTATGACAAACTCTTGGTTTGGCCAATCATTACTACCTTGGATGAAAGCCTAAAATAAACTGAAATGGTATAAATAAAAATATTTGTTCATTTAATAATATCAATGTCTTTTTTTTAATACAACATAGCTATATATATATTTTTTTGTGATCAAAGGGCTAGGAAATTAATTAAACCTCAAATAGCCACAAAACATCTAAAAGAATAAAAAATTAAGCAATCAAATCAAATAATTCATATATAAGGTTATTTCTTTCTACTGTAAAATTACAAAAATTGATTTAATGCCTTGCTCTAAGCACTAATTCAATTAACATGCCTACTCAGTGTGGCCACAGATAGAGAAAACATGGACTGGTCAAAGAGTTTGAAAAATGAGGAAAAAATCAGCGGAGAGTCAAGAGAATTGACCAATGAAACAGAAAATTAGACATTATCTACAGTAAATAAAATCAAGTGACACTTATCTATTAAATTAGTTAATGCTTCAATATTGTAAACAGCTATTGAGGTCAAGTAAACTAATAATCCTCCTTGTGTGGCTTCGATTATGTTGACATTGATTTTTATGAATATTTAACTTTGATATAATTTGTTTAACGGCAGACATAAATAGTTAATCTAAAATAATGTAACATATGTTATCAAAATTTTAAGGTATAAAACTTAGAAGCACATTTGAAATACCATGTGTTATTAAAAAACCTGTGAATATTGTGTATCAAATACAGAACTTCCCCATATTTGATAACATTGATAGTCAAAGCAAACACTACCAGTTATATAGTTGTTGAACGTTTTTTAAGGGTGGATAAGGATAATTCAAAGAAAATACAATATAGAGAGAGTAGGAAACCATTAAGGATAAAACTCTTCATTACACTAGGTTGAGGTTTGAGTTTCGACTTCCATCACCAGGAAACCAGAGATGAGACTTGACTCTTTTGTCAATATACTCATAATTACAGGTCACAAATAAATAATATTAGTTGAACAATGTTGGTCATTTACAGTCTATCTATACTTATTAGTTTACAGTTATATACACGAGTAAAACATGATCAAAGGGAAAAAAATATGTCTGGAAAAGTTAGGGAATTTGAAAAGTGAATGGTTGTGGCCACTCTGTGACTGATGAAACTGTGAAATTTAGAATAACACACATTTCTGTAAAATTATGACATAGGATAAAGAGTTGGTTTGTTTTTTGTTAATTTTTTTATATTTTGTGATAAACTTTTTTTAAATTTGCACATATTCAATTGTATAGATAAAAATAACAACAAATGTTTGTGTTTGATTAGGTTTAACAATGTAGGGATGTGACCCTTGACTCCCTAAGTCCATTCAAGATTTTTTTAAATAAAGGGTTTTCTCAAAATGTTTAATTGGAATTTGTTTTAAAGCTCTAATACTGCTTGGTGGTTCAGCCTCAACACAATTATAATAAAAACTTAGTAACCAATTGTTTATCATCCAACTGAATATATGAATGTAATAATGAATGCATTTGTTTTTAGCAATAAATGTTGAACATTTAGCTATTATTTATATTTTATAATATTATTCTGCTATATTCCTATTTTCTCTTATGTATTTATAATATTTTCATGATTCAGATTTGTAAAATAATGGATTGGACACATCTCTACTATAATATTTTGTAGCTGAATTAATTTATGCTGTTATTTTATTACCTCTAGAACCATGTCACATTTCGTTAGAATAAAAAAATACTATTAGAGAGAAAAAAAACACAACTAAGTTTGTTTTGACTGTAATTTATGTATATAAAATATGATCTTACTTTCATAATATTTTTTTAAATAAATATTTTTTTTAACTTTTGAAAAAAAAAGAGTTATTTTACTCTTGATAGGATATTTGAAGCGTGTGGCTGAACCAGGGTCTATGTTACATTTAAACACATTGTACCGATTTCTTCTCCATTGCAAGTATTGTTCATAGTTCTAAACTAATCTAAAACTAACTTCTGGTTTCAGTGATAAAAAAAATATTGAAAAGGAAACCAGTAACAATTTATTGTCCTTACTACCCGCCTCGGTGGCGTAGTTGGCTAACGCGCTTGTCGTGTTGAGCTCTACTGCTGAGGACGGGGAGATCGAGGTTCGAATCTCGGTCGGGTGAACTGGGGGTGGTTTTTCCTAAATGGTTTTCCACTCCCCCTCCACGCAAATGCGGGTTCACTTCCTCTAATTCAACCTTCCCAATTCCCAATTAGCGTAATTAGTACTTAAAGCGTATAAACCGAACGGGTAGTAAGACGCGGTGCCATTATTATTATTATTATTATTATTATTATTATTATTGTCCTTACTGGACATGTTTGTTATCTTGTGCAACCTTAACCAAACTTCCCTTTTTACAGAATAAAACTATATACTTAGACAATTAATTAAAAGGAATACAAATTATTTATACCATAGATATTTTTAGCTCAAACCAAACTGGGAGACTTCGCCTGGACTGAAAGATAGTATTACAAATCTGAAAGATTTAGAATGTATTGATTACAAAACAACATGTTACTATTAATTTAAGAAAAAGAAGAAAAGGTATACATTCACCATAACTTTACCAATCTGTATAAAATGTTACATTATTAAAAAAATGGATTTCCTAGTAAAATACAATAGAAAACAAAAATGAATAATAATAGAAATAGCGGCCAACCATAATGCCCAATGCCCTTTAAATTATAATCTAGAACATGTGGTATATAGGATCCTGACAGTTATATAGTAGAAAACGAAAACCAGGTCCCATTGTAGATAATGGTAACGTTACATAAAGATTACCAAAAAGATACAAAATAAATATAAACCAAAAAAGCAAAATTTGTGAAATAAAACTACACGGACCTTTACCCTATAATATCAAAAATAGAAAAGAAAGCGATACATGCTAAATTTAAATTAAACCACAGGAGAGGCCAATCAGAGATAAGAACGCAAGACAAACAAGGACCAATGGCATTATAGTTATTACCGCTAACCTATACAAAATACATTAAAACTAAATATAAACAAAAGGAACCAAAAAGGACAAAATCTCCCATTATTACAGTTGAATTAATTACATTAAAAAAATATGTACATAGAGATTCACTTATTAAAAAAGATTATTAAAAATTTAGTTCCATTAATTTCCGTCCAGTGTGTATAACCCGAATGGGTAGTAAGACACGGTGCTAATAATAATAATAATAATAATTTCCGTCCAGATCGCCATGTACTAAGAAACTCATACAGAAACCATTTTTAGTTCAATCCTTGCCAGACAGGCTTCGCTACTCGCCACTACCAGAAGATTCAAGGTCGATCGAACACATGGTCAGTCTTCATTTGTGACAATCAGTACAACATGTTGGGTTTTTGGTGGAAAAGAGGTCTACATAAAGTCCTCTTCATTCTCAATAAGGTAGTTATATTATTTTCCATGAGATGTCAGCACAAAGCAGTGTTTGTTTTCAAAACGCAGCTTGTATTTACTCTGGAATAGAGTCTATGTGCAGTAGTCACATTGTGCACCCCGAGTAGGCTATGTTATATTTTTCCAGCATGTTTCCTTTACTTGTAGACAAAAAGTTCAGTACTGTGTAGTACTGTATTGCTTCTATTAAAGGTGAGTGCATTGATATCCCCATTTGTTGCTGCCTAGTGATTAAATTATTATTATTATTAGCACCGCGTCTTACTACTCGTACGGGTTATACGCACTTACGCTAATGTGTAATGGTAGGGTGATTATGAGATGAAATGAAGGACCTACAGGTTAACGTGGAATCCGAACCACGGTGGTGACCTGGCATTCCACACATTCACAAGATGTCTTGTCAGAGGTGTAGGAAGGGTTTGGAAATCAGATAAATCTGTGCCGGGACCGAGGATCGAACCCCGGCCGCCAGCATAGAAGTCTGACACCTTACCCCTAGACCACCAGGTCATCCTTAGTGATTAAACAAACTGAGAAAATATATTAGCTGTTTCAGACTCAAAAAATTAATGTTTTGGCATTCTCTATTATTTTTTTGACTTTATGTACGATTAAAAACTCAAAACTAATTATTATTTTATTATTATTATTTTTTATTGTCTTCAATAAGCCAGGAGCACTTTATTATTAGTTACTATTGGTTATTCTTGTTTGAATATTTTAGTTGGTGTCAAAACAATATATTGCATTAGTGTACAATATATTTTCATTTTCTTATGTTAAAATATAACTATAGTAAAGTATTGTGTTAGAGAGTATTTAGAATGTGAAAGAAAAGCATGACATTGTCTTCATCCTGGCCTCATTCATTCTTGGAAACCTGGCACTCGGAATGTGCCTATTTTATGTTATTTATCAGATGACAATATTTTAAGGTGAAAAAATATTGCACTAAAGTGTTTTCGTTGTACTGTGGAAAAAGGGTCTATGTAATCTGCTTGGATGCTACAGACTCTCAAAAGTTTGGAAATGTGTTTACTCAAAACTTACCAAATGTAACATAGACTCTTATTCGGCCACAAGCTTCATTTATTAGTAAATAACGCACATGAGACTTGCTGATTTCATATTGAAAGTTTTGATCATAACCTCATAAAATAAATTTACTCATTGATGATTGTATATCATTGGTTTAAACTTTCAGGAAGTTAATATAGATTTGGACAAACTGCCAAGTAATATGGCATATCATAGGACAGGAGCTGCACTAAACCCTAAACTTGAAAAACTAGAATTTCCAAGAAATGACATAATATATATTCGTGATCTTGGCCAAGGAGCATTTGGCCGAGTATTTCAGGTATGGAATTATTTATTAAGGTTTTAGTACATTACAACTATACATATTTATAATTACTTCCATTTTTAAAATCTGAAAAAATATATTTGAAACACTTAACACATTATCGGCCATTAAATATGAATATGTTCTTTATATTCTATGCTAATGATTTAATTATAATATTAAAATATCTACAGTGGTGTCCTAGTGTGTCGGTTCACTGCCTTACTTTTTAGTGGTAGTGATAGGGCAACAGTATAATGGCTGGCAAGGCAGTCTCTATAGTAGGGATACTGGTTTGTAGGAACAGTGCAAGCATGCTCAGGGTAAGCCTTAACGTTTGTACTTGTGGTATACTGCTTAAATGTGCCAACACCAATCGATACAGAATTTTTACCATAAGCCGTGAATACTTTTATGGGTGTGGGTACAATTAAGCCTAGTAACCTGATCTACTCTAAACTGATTAGTAAAAGACACTGTAAAATATTAGCCTCGGATGACTAAAGCTATGATGGGCAGCTAAGGTTAAAACTGAAGGACTCAACTGTTGACAAGCTGTCGAGAACATGGACTATTAGAATGTGTAATGTGGGAGGAGTGTGTGGTAAAGTGAATGAACTGTTAGAGGAAATGATTGGAAGAAAAAGGGATATTATGTGTGTATGTGAAACCAAGCAGAAAGGGAAAGATGTTTTTATGACAAGTGATGGTAGCCTGGCACTAGTCAAATGCGTATGAATAAGTAAGGTGAAGTCAGGGAGTAGGTTTAATATCAAGCACAACAGCTAAGCTATTTATGAGAAGGTATGAGTTGGTGTCATCTAGATTTCTTTGGGTACGTATGAAAATAAGCATTAATAGAATTATGTTGGTTGCTGATTATGCTCCAGTGGAGGGTGAGGACGAGAATGTGAGAATATGGTTTTGGAATTAGATAAATGACGTATTGAATGCATGTAAACGAAAGATTTATGATGCAAGGAGATATGGATGGGTGGATACTAGGGTTACCGCAAAAAATCGATGTCGGAATTTTGTTCGTCTGGACCCCACAAAACTATTCCCCTTTCCAGATATTGAGATAGCCGAAATTTGAGCTCGATTAAACGACGTTAACCCGTGCCGCTTGTCGCACAAAGTTTGAAAAAATCCAAATTTTTGGCCAAAAAGCTGACATATAAATTTGAACAAAAGGCTCTTTATGTTTGAAAATTGAGTTCCAAAATACTTTTTAACAAAAAATGTTAATTCCGAGATACATTATGTAAAAACCCGTAAAATTTTTAGAATACTCCCAAACTGGCTCCTAATGGTACCAGGTCACGTTTTTGGGGCTAAAGGCTGTTGTAACTCGGTTTGACTTAAAATAACAACAATTATGTATAGAATATAAATTTTGAAGAACAACATTAGCTTTCTTTTGAGATATTAAGCGTGTTT
Organism: Timema cristinae; assembly: GCA_039000515.1. Classification (NCBI taxonomy): domain Eukaryota; kingdom Metazoa; phylum Arthropoda; class Insecta; order Phasmatodea; family Timematidae; genus Timema; species Timema cristinae. Next base: position 31,060,699 of record JBCFYV010009882.1, read on the forward strand.
TTATTATTTACCGTTCTGGAGTTATGGCTCCATATGTCAACTTTTTGGCCAAAAATTTTGATTTTTTCAAACTTTGAGCTACGAGCGGCACGAGTTAACATCGTTTAATCGAGCTCAAATTTCGGCTATCTAAATATCTGGAAAGGGGAATCGTTTTGTGGGGTCCAGACGAACAAAATTCCGACATTTTTCTCCTCCTCTATGAGATCCGGTCACGCTAGTGGATACCAAGAGTGTGTTAGGAAAGTATGGTGATGAGAGGATAAACGGGAATGGTAATGAGTTATTGAATCTGGGTTTTTTGTCAAACATATGATTTAAGCACAAATATATTCACTTATAAGCATGGAAAAGGGGTGATTCTAAAATATTTGATTTTGTGGTGTATGATGAGAGCCTTAGAAGTTTATTAGAGAATACTAAGGCTGTGCGTGGAGCTGAATGTGAAATGGATCACTTCATAGCATATTGTGCATCTGGGCTATCTCATTAGTAGTCCAGTTTGTTTATATATTAACCATTACTAATTACCATTGCCCAGAGGACGCCCCCAATATACTAAATATATATCCTTTCTGTGGAGACTCTTTCTATGTCCTGATGAGATGAGGTCATGGTGAAAGTTAGTATGAAGGTGTGTAACGAATGGAAACACTTAACCTAACTTAAGCCTAGTTAACCAAACCCTGGTGACCATTGGGATAGTTCCCCTTTCGAGAAAAATACCTAAAGTACTGTTGCCCTGGGTATGTTATTATTATTATTAGCACCGCGTCTTACTACCCGTTCGGGTTATACGCACTTACGCTAATGTGTAATGGTAGGGTGATTGTGAGATGAAATGAAGGACCTACAGTTTAACGTGGAATCCGAACCACGGTGGAGGCCTGGCATTCCCCACGTTCACAAGATGTCTTGTCAGAGGTGAAGGAAGGGTTTGGTAATCAGATAAATCTGTACTGGAACCGAGGCTGGGTATGTTCTAATGTACTAAATATACATCCTTCCCGTGGAGGCTGTTTCTATGTCCCGACGAGGTGATGGTGGTAGTATGAAGGTTTGGAACCAATGAAAATACTTAAACCTAACTAACTAAACCCTGGTGATCATTGGGATAGTTCCCCTTTCGAGAAAAATACCTAAGATACCAGCCAAGAATCACACCTGGACCTCTAGACTCCTAACCAGGTACACTGTCCTGTAGTTGAATTAGGTAGGTATTTTATGAGTTAGAAGAGCAAGAGTATTAAGCAAGTAGGAGTGAAAGTGGAAAAGTTGCAATTAAAAGCGTGAGAGCGCAATATGAACAAATACTGGGTGAAAAATTATTTTTTCAAGAGCATGAATGGATTGTCGAAATAAATATCCATAATATGGAAAGGAAGTGCTTATAACAGAATAAGAGGTTGTAGTTGAGTGTGTGAAAATGCAGGTGGATCTGCGGTGGTGAGAAACTTAAAAAGAGATGTGTGGTGAAATGAACAGGTGAAAGAATGAAAGAAGCTACTAGAGAAAAGAAAGACAATAGAATTAATGTTGTGGATATTGAAACAGAACATAAGAGATTGTGGAACATATACAAAGAGAAAAGGATGAATGCAAATTAAGTAGTAAAGGATGGTAAAGAACAAATGATATTAAAAGAAGAAAGAATGCAGAATGATTTTGAAGGACATAAGAAATTGTTCTGGAAGGGAATAAAGAGAACAAAACAAGGAGTACAAGGAAAGACCTATGCCATTCAGAATGAATGTGTTGATATGATCTGGGAAGAAAACAGTTTAAGAGAGTGTTGGAGGGAGTATTTTGAGCAATTGTATGGTCAAAACTTAAACAAAGTGGCAGAAAATAGTTAAAATGTTATGATGAGTGAAAGAATATATGATGCTGAATTGTTAAAAGCTATGAAAGGGTTAAATAATGGCAGATCTGTGGGCGTAGATGAGATCACAAGTGAAATGCTTAAGTGTGAGGGCATGATGATACTTGCCACATTATGTGAGCTGTTCACTGTGTGTGCTGGGATTTCGAATGTTCCTAATCACTAGAAGAATTCTGTCATAATTCCTCTGTTTATTGGCAAAGGCAGTTTGAGTGAATATAAGAATTTTAGGCCAATTAATTTGTTGAGTATTCCAGGCAAAGTTTTTGAGAGAGAGTTCTAATTTAGAAGGTGCGTCAAAAAACTGTGGACAAGATTAGGGGCATGCAATGTGGTTTCATGCCAGGTAGAGGTTACACGAACCAGATATTTGCATTGCAGCATGTGATTAAGAAATGTATGGCAGTAAAGAAAGAAATTTATCGTGTATTTGTTGATATGGAGAAAGTGTATGACTAGGTGAATAGGAGTATGATGTGGATGTATGGTTATTGAATGCAATTGTGGTCGTGTGTGATGGAAATAAAAGGTGTGTTAGGGTGGATGAAGCTTTGAGCAAATGTTTTGACATTGAATAGGGTTATCTTTATAGAATTCAATATGAAAATATTTAGAATAAATAAGTATAAGTGAGAAAGAATTTTTGTGAAATTACAAACTTTTACTATAGTTAGTTTATATAGATTAATTAAAATAGAATAATTTATTGATTAATACACATAAGATTTAAGCTATCAGAACAGTATTAAAATAACACATTTAAAATGTGAGTCAAGGTCACATAACATAACAAGTAAAAATATAACGAAAACAACACAAATAATTTAACTTAATTAAACTATATAGATAATTAGTAACAAATGACTAGAGGACTAATGTTTGGTTGTAATATAATTGAAAAGAAATTTTAAGAAAAATTGAAAAAATGTTGAATTATATAACAGTTAATTGAATTCTATTATCTTATCTGAAAATTCCCTTGCTCCTTTTTTTAACCATCGTAGAGACAGCCTTATAATTCTAAATGTTTCGGCACATCTACGGCGCGCCATCCTCAGGACTGAACAAAAGAAAAATATGCAATAGGTTATGGTGCAAGTAACTAGGTGTTAGCCAAGTAAGAGAAACAGAACGAAAAATGTTGGGAATTAAATATGTAAATAACCAATATAAAAATGAAATATCATATTTACCATTTGACTGTGCCTGTGTGAGTTGCTCCAGTGAATACCAGAATCAAACTGATTAAAATGAGAACGGTTGTGTAATTGAAAGCTAAGGTTATAATAGTCTAGATCATATGGAAATACATAGATGACGAAAAACAGCAAGGAGGTGTGAGATGAAAAAATGTAAGAGTTGAAGATGTTATTAGATAGATGTGGTGAGATAAAATAAGAGTAGTGAAGGAAAAATAGAAAGAGTAATGAGAATAGGAAAACGGAAGATACAAATCTTCTCGACACTTGCCCCAACAGGTCATTAACTACCGGAAGGAGGGGCAGGAACATAGGTTACTTTTATTTTTTAATCTGGTGTGTTGGGGTAGTTTCCTTAAGGTCATTGGACCATCAAAATTGTATTGCATTATTTTAATAAGTGTATAAATATAAGCTATAAATATTGATTTAATTATCTCAAATCATTATAGTTATCGAGTAATAAGCAGTCAAATTTGCTATTTTATCCATTTTACGTACTTATTTTAAGGTAACGTAGTTAATGCATAGGGATTAAATTTATTCTAGCTATACATGCATATGAAGTGTATGCAATGAAGTAGTTACAAGATCTTAAATAAATATAGTTTTTAATCTATAAGATATTTAATAATTGTAAATTTACATCATTTTTAATCTTATAAAAGTACTTTTCATTTTATACCCCGATACTTCTATTTTATATCTTTTTATAGTACATAATGTTATTTCAATTTTGTTTGGTTTATTAAACTAACTATACTCTTTTATTTTATTTCTAACACCGAATTGATCAATGCAAATGTAAATTTGTTATGTCTACTTCCTGAAACTTCTTTCTTTGACTGTACCTACCAATAACACAAACTAGCCGAACAAGGCAGGGTCGGGTCATCTCGACTAATGACTCATCCTAGAGTGTTTTATTTTTAGCACCACATCTGAGTTCTGACATTTATTTTGTCTTTTTTTCCTTCCTCTAGTAATATGGCACTTTGATAATATTTTACTGAGTTAGTTTTGTTCTTCAACTGTCAAAGGAACTCATAGCTTGGTGCATCAAAACGCGTCTTGATTTTAAACCTATTGCTTATCTGAATATTACAATTAACTTCATGAATGTATAAAAATATATGCGTTTCACTTTTATTACTGGTTGTAAATTGAACACTAAACAGTACATACAAATCTTAAAAGTGATAAAAAAATTAGTTTCACATGAGTACTGCATTTCTTTGGGTATTTTCTAAAGAATAGTCTAATTTTGCGTGTTTATTGAACATGGCTAAGTTCAACCTTAAAAAGCAACGTGCATCAAGACCAAGAAAATGAAACAAAAAAGCGAAATCGCTCAAGAATCAATATAAACTTAAAACAAAGAAAGGTTTGATCTACGATGTTTCCAGGTACGTAATATACTCATAATCATAACAAACGTAGGAGATATATATGTGGTGTATATGACATTTACTAAAGGCATAACCTGCCTCTGTGGCGTAGTTGGCTAACGCGCTAGTCGTGTTGAGCTCGATCGCCGGGGACGGGGAGATCGAGGTTTGAATCTCGGTCGGGTGAACTTGGGTTGGTTTTTCCTAAATGGTTTTCCACTCTCCCTCCACGCAAATGCGGGTTCACTTCCTCTAATTCAACCTTACCAATTCCCAATTCATTAGTGTAATTAATACTTAAAGCGTATAACCCGAATGGGTAGTAAGACGCGGTGCTAAATAATAATAATAGTTGGTAAGGAACTTTATCATACATTTAAATTCATCATAAAGAGTTTTGAGTGGAATTAAGGCTTCCTTAAATAATTACTAATGAATATCAACACATAAGCTGCAAATAATTTTAATCATGTGAGTGTACGTATGGTGGAGAATACATTTTAATTAATTTAGATTTGTTGAAAAATGATACCTGCGCACTAGAATAAAATTGATTCCAGGATCTTAGTGCGTCAATGTTCTAGCAGTGAGCTATCCAGGATTCGTTCTACGCTCATCTATAACTTATGTAAATATTATAGTATAGGCCTTTATCAAATGTACAACTGTAGATCAATTTATTTGATGTAAGAATATGTTAACCCATTTCTAGTAACTTTTCTAGCTGTCAAATAATGATCTTATTAAAATCAGGGTCTAAATCATACATTCATCTTATCCACTAAAAATTTTAGTTTAAATCACAGCTTCCGCTCGGAACCCACTATTGTTTACTGTACTGGGGCCTGGTTACCAGTGGTTGATAATATTCCATTATTTGATGTCCCGGCGCCTTGTTGCACTGGTTCATAATCTGCTATTGTTTGATGTCCCGGGGCCTTGTTACAAGTGGCTCATAATCCAATATTGTTTAATGTCCCAGGGCCTGGCTACCACTGGTTCATAATCTGCTATTATTTGATCTCCTGGGCCCTTGTTACCACTGGTTCATGATATTCTATTGTATGCCCCGAGGCCTTGTTACCATTGATTCATAATCTGATATAGTTTGATGTCCCGGGGCCTTGTTACCAGTGGCTCATAATCCAATATTGTTTGTGTCCTGGGGCCTTGTGTAATTTTCTATACCAGTACTTCACATCTTGTCAAACGTCTGGGATATCCACCTAACTTAACACCGCGTCTTACTACCCGTTCGGTTTACACATTTATGTAATAATTATGCTATGTTCTTAAATCAAGTACAAACACAACACCCCCCAGCCCCTAACCATTGACTCATCACTATGAAAGGGTAAACCCACATTTCACAAATTATAAATTTTTCCACCATGCCGGGAATCGAATCCGGGACCCTTAGCTCAGCAGGCGGACACGGTAACGACTGAGCTAAGAAGTCTGACTCCACCTGACTAATTGTGGAGGGCAAGTTACAAAGGGGAAGAAAGACAAGTGATCTACAGCAGGAGCAATGTGGATCAAGTGGCCGACACAAGTAGGACATGGCTTATACCAACTGGTTGAACAAATGCATATGCAAACAAAATGATTGACAGTAACCTGGTTGACCCAAAAAATACAACTTAGAAAATTGATTCCTTACTAATGATGATTTTAGTCGACAAAAATTAGCATATAACCCGAACGGGTAGTAAGACGCGGTGGTAAAAAAAATCCACTAGGTATTTTTTTTCCTTAGCTTCTCACGCCCACTTTGAGATATATGCCAGATAAGCAATTAGAAAGGAAAAATTTAAGAAAATATGCACTCATTTGCGTGGAGGGATAGTAAATAAGCTTTTAGGGGGTAAATACCTCTACTTATGACTGGAATTCTAACCCCAATCTTCTCAACACTAGTAATCCAGTTCAATGGGATATTGACACATTGAACCATGTGACCATAAATGTGTTTATTTATTAGAGTTTTAAATTATATTTTTTAAAAATTCACAGACTTTACTTGTTATTTTCCGTTTACGATTTTGTTGTCAATCACGTTGTTTGCAATGTATTAATGTGTCGGTCAATTGGTTCATTGAATCCATCTCGACTTATGTATACCAGCAGGTCCTCTCACGTCGAACAGTTGTATATCTAATCACATGGTCCTAAACGTGTCGCTCAATTGACACACTCAAAGCTTTGAAATATTTTTATTTATTTGGTAAACCAGTTGGCTGTCGATCACTTTGCTTTCTTATGCACGTGGCATTCCAACATTTTTACAGCTTGTCGGCCAATTTGAAAGGGACTCATCATGAGCTCTGTTAACTATTATAATTATAAAGGAAAGTAATACTTTTTATACTACTCTAAAACCTGTAATGGTACCAACATGGTCTCTAAGCCATCACTCTCGTCGTAGATCAGACCATTGTTAAGACAGAGAGATTGGGGTTCGATTATGATCGGGTGTACTGAGGGTAGTTTTATTATAAATTGTTTCCCACTCTATGCAAATGCGAGTGCACTTCCTCTAAATTTAGCTTTCCTAATTAATAACTAGTTAGCATAATTAGTACATATAAGTATACAACAAATGGATAGTAAGACTCGGTGCTAAAAGAATAATAAAAGCGCCCTTAAACTTTTATCACTCAAATTATTTAATTAAATTGCTTAGTAATACTGGTACTTATTTTATTCTTCTAAAAACACATTTTATAAATATGGGCTTAGTAGTATTCAGTACAATAAATACTTTGTGACACGTGTAATAAGTTCATTATTTTAAATTATTAATATTGTATGAATCTTAGTAGCCAGGTTTCAAACTCAAGCCACAACTCCCAGGTGAGCCATGCGGTGACATTTATTTTCTATCAGTGAAGTTCCTTAGCGCAAAAAAGAGGTAATGCTATGACAACACTTGTGAACAAAGCGCTAGCATTCTCGCCTTACTTTCCAACTCCGCCTGCCCATCCCTCCCCTTTACCCCCTTCACAACACAACACCCTCCTTCAACCATGTTAAAAATTCCCTGTCAAAATGTTATAGCCAATCCATTCTAGGAGAAGCTTGCTGGTCAAATCACCTTAAAGTGTTTATAATGGTTTGGTTTTCAAAATATATTTCTTTGTTGAGGACATTTTTGTTATTGAGTATTACGGTTTGGATGAAAATGTTTTCTGCAGTGTTCATGGTTGTTCCTTTGGATGAGCTGTGAATTAATTTCATGCATTTTTCCATGGGGGTGGGTTGATGACCAGAAATTTTAATATGTTCAGAGAATTTGGATTTGTTCCTGTCATATTTGAAGTCACTTATGTGCTCAGAAAACCTGGTTGATATTCGCCGACAACTTTGGCCAATATAAACACTATTGCATCCACAGATGAGTTGGTAAACACCACTTTTTTGATACTGGCTGGTTTCATTCAGATTGGAATTAATATATTTTTTGATATTGTTATTAGTACTAAAAGCTATGTTAAGTTTGTGTTTTTTAAAGCTATTGGTGATATTATGGATTTCTTTTCCAGTGTAGTTGAATTTAATCCATTTGGTTTTACTATTTGACGTGGCATTGGGATGAACTAGAGTAGTTATGCAGTTTAACTGAGCTTTTTTTTCTGAAGGATTCGGTATACAAAAGAATGAGAGTATCCATTAGTAATGGCAAGCTGGTTGATGATATTAAGTTCTAGTTTGTAGTTCTTTTTATTTAAAGGTATGTGAAGTAATATGTATATAAGACAGTTGAAAGCAGCTCTTTTATGAGTGGAGGGGTGATTAGAATCATTGGGAATAATTATATCAGTGTTATTGGGTTTTCTATAAATTTTATACTCAAAGCGGTTATTCTTGTTTCTGGAAATGGAAATGTCACTGGAGCAACTCACACAGGCACAGTCAAATGGTAAATGATATTTCATTTTTATATTGGTTATTTACATAGTTAATTCCCAACATTTTTCGTTCTGTTTCTCTTACTTGGCTAACACCTAGTTACTTGCACCATAACCTATTGTATATTTTTCTTTTGTTCAGTCCTGAGGATGGTGCGCCGTAGATGTGCCGAAACATTTAGCATTATAAGGCTGTCTCTACGATGGTTAAAAAAAGGAGCAAGGGAATTTTCAGATAAGATAATAGAAAGGGTGACCTGGTGGTCTAGGGGTAAGGTGTCAGACTTGTGTGCTGGCGGCCGGGGTTCAATCCTCGGTCCCAGCACAGATTTATCTGATTACCAAACCCTTCCTTCACCTCTGACAAGACATCTTGTGAATGTGGGGAATGCCAGGCGTCCACCATGGTTCGGATTCCACGTTAAACTGTAGGTCCTCCATTTCATATCACAATCACCCTACCATTACACATTAGCGTAAGTGCGTACAACCCGAATGGGTAGTAAGACGCGGTGCTAATAATAATAATAAGATAATAGAATTCAATTAACTGTTATATAATTCAACATTTTTTCAATTTTTCTTAAAATTTCTTTTCAATTATATTTCAACCAACCATTAGTCCTCTAGTCATTTGTTACTAATTATATAGATAGTTAATTAAGTTAAATTATTTGTGTTTTTTTTTTGTTATATTCTTACTTGTTATGTATGTGACCTCGACACATTTTTAATGTGTTATTTTAATAATGTTCTGATATCTTAAATATTATGTGTATTAATCAAAACATTATTCTATTTTAATTAATCTATATAGACTTACTATAGTAAAAGTTTGTAATTTCACAAAAATTCTTTCTCACTTATACTTATTTATTCTAAATATTTTCATATTGAATTCTATAAAAATAATTTAATATTGCTTCCTTATTACAATATCGTCATGCATTTCAAAAATTGAATAGGGTGTTAGACAATGTTATGTCTCCATTGTTGTGTAATGTATTCATGGATAAGTGGATGATGGATGCTTGTGAGGATGCGGTTAGTGTACAAATGGACATTGTGAATGTTATAAGAGTGTTGTTATATGCAGATGATGCCGTTGGTATGAATGGTTGAGAATGCAAGTTTCTTGCATAATGCATTAAATCATTTGACATTGGCAACAGGCAGAATGGATTTTTACATAAATGTCTCCATAACTAAGAGTTTTTTTACTAGGCGGGATCAGGAAATGATTGTCAACTTAGTATTAATGAAAAACTGTTAGAATGGATGATATTTATCTGGCCAGAATGTCCTAAATGGAAGGATTAGATAGTGAAATCGACAGACAGGTAAACGAGTAGTTAGATGTATGAGAACTATTGCAAAGAATGAAGTAGTATCAAAAGAGGCAAAAATGGCACTATATTAAAGTATGTTAACACCCACATTGTTTTATAGATGTGAAGCATGGGTTTGTCAGGATAAACAGGAGAGAAAGGTGAATGTGGTTGGAATGAGATATCTAAGAAATGAATTTGGAAAAATCCATATAGACAATCAGTAATGAATGGGTACTGAAGGATTGTGGTTTGAGAGGGAATACAATAGGTAATTGTGAAAGAGGCATCTTAAGATAGTTTGCACATGTTGAGAGGATAAGTGTGAAGGGAGTGACGAATCAAATATATGAAGGTAGAGTGTGTCAATCAAAAGGAAAGGATAGGCCATGTAAGATGTGGTAGACAAATGTGTTAAAAATGAAAGTCATTTAAGATTTTTAAGAATAAAAGAGCATGCATGCATGACTAAGTTTTATGGATGTTCTTGAAGCGAAGGGAGTATGCGTGGATAGGAAAGTGTGGAGAATGTTTGTGAGGATGGTTTAAATACAGATTTGTTGTTTGTTTTAGCTATATATACAGGTTCTTGCCTACTCCAAAAGGGAACAGCTTGATTAGGTATGTGTGTGTGCGCGCGCGCGCATGTGTGTGGTCAAGTGGTCTAACAAGTTAGAATTGCATTGCACTTAAACAACTTTTGATGTAAAGGTCTAGGTTTTGAATCTTGGCCAAGTGTAGTAACGAGTGATTCACCACAAATAAATTTCTCATTCACTTTGCTTGGTAATGTGTGTGTATTTTCTCTAAGTTACCGTCTTCTGCTATATATCTTAGAATAAATTGTCATTAACCATTGTGCTAGATGTTTATAGAAAAATAATCTTTACAAACAACTGTCCAGTTGTGCTCATTAAGCCATCAAACTTGGGAAAATTCAAATTTATGTGGATCATCTACCTGGAGTGGAAACAACAGAAAAAAAGATACTTGTGTTTGTTAGTAAAAACTTAATTCTGTGGAACACCAAACCTATAAAGCTTTTAGCATGTTATACTTAAATGGATGACCAGCAAAGTCTTACATATGCCTTACATATCCAATATTTTATATGAATTAAAATTATATATATATATGAATTAAAATAATTAATATATATATATATATGAATTAAAATAATATATATATATATATATATATATATATATATATATATATAATAAACAAATTTTTTCTTTCTATAATTCAATCTCTTCTTTATTTTAATATTACATTTAGAAAATGTGTTAATTTACAACAATTTATTTTTTTAACTTGCATTCTTTATGATGAAGTGTGTGTGATTTCCTTTAAAGAAACGCACACTTATTTGGTCTGATAGAAAATTACATTTAATTCATGTCTAATTGGTAAGGAGTAATACTTATTGATAGTAAGGTTATATCTTCTGATTTATTATTTTTATTCCCTTCTCCTTATTTTATGTGTGTTTTAGTTTTCCTTCTATGACGATGGCATGTTTCGGTGATTTTTCACTATCTTCAAGTCTTTTTTGTATTAAAGATGATTGATTTTACTTCACAATATTAGAAAGTTTGTGAAATTTTACGGGCTTTTATATATACACACAGTACATAAATATGTATATTAATGCAAATTACCTTATTTTTAATTTTCTAGCTGGCTGGAACAATAGATCAAAGCATAAAATACACCCTCTCCCATTATATTTAGTAAATAAAAAACAAAAAACTTACTGTGCCTAAAAGGGCTGTGGAATCCTTTATTTTTCTACTGTCAGACTCCGACTCATTCAGAAATGGCCTAAGTATTAGTAAATAACAAATTTACTACACTAAAAAGCTCAGCAACAAATTACTTCATGAGAACTTATTTGACATTATGAATTTATATTTGAATAAATTTGTCAAACAAAATTACTAGCATTGGTTATAAAACATATAAAAGTATAAATTTAAAACTATATAATAAATTAAATAGTCAATCTATTATATTTGTTAGTTATGGCTGTAGCCGTATATAAATATAATGTTCTTTAAATTGAAAAACATGATATTTAGATACCGCTGTAACCGTAACTTACAAATATAATAACTTGGCTATTTAATCCATAATCCTCAGGGCTAAAAACATTACACCCAAACTCGCCTCTGGAGGGAGATTAACTGCCTCCTTGGCTGCCTGGTCCGCTAATTAATTACTCGGAGGCCAGCATGACCAGGGATCCAGCAGAATAGGAGATGGATGTTTAAATTATTGATATTAAAAATCTGTTCATGGATTATCTGCATGGGAGGGTTCTAAGAATACAAAGTGGAAAGTGCCAACAAAGAACTCGTGGAATCCATGCGGATAAGAAGCAGAACAGTGACAATTTCAATTTACAAAGCAAAACATACTATAATTATCCTAAATAAAGGCAAATAAAGGCTCATTAAATTATTATGCTTTTGGGAAATATTTTCACCTTACTCATACTTTTGTTGTATTGACCACATGACACCTTCTAGCTGCAACTGTTGGCACTATCTTCACCAGTGGCCACTCAGTCGGTAGTTTGCTTCTATGCTGATGTTATGGAGATTTTTTAGTTACTATATTATAGCTTGAGGACAGTGTAAATGTAACCCATTTGCTAAATATAGTAGCAATTTTTAAAACCAAAGCAAAATAAATTTATATTACTCCATATCTTAGCTAAAACATTGTCTATAAGAATTTAAATTCTTGCTTGTAAATAATGGTAATGTACTTAAATAGTGTAACATTACTTAAGTTGACTATTTGATTCAGTTGTTTGTTTTAGCACTAAACGAGCTGAGCTAAATCACTATATTATGAACAAAGTTTGGCTACTAGTGCCTAAAACTTAATGATTACAGTAAACCTTGAACCATGTGCCTGTTCTCATTTCAGCTGGGGTTAAAGGCATAGAGGATTGGTAACAGTGCTAAGGCACTTTGGGTCATAGTAAATAATAGTATTATAAAAGTTAAACTGTCAATTTATTTTTTCTATTTTGTTTTACCAGGCAAAAGCACCAAGTCTTGTAAAAGGAGAAGAATTCACAATGGTAGCTGTCAAGATGTTAAAGGATGAAGCCTCAGAAGATTTACAAGTAGATTTTGAGCGTGAAGCTTGTCTACTAGCAGAGTTTGACCATGAAAACATAGTTAAACTCCTTGGTGTGTGTGCAATCGGACGCCCAATGTGCCTATTATTTGAATACATGGGCCGTGGAGATTTGAATGAATTTTTACGCTCGTGTTCCCCTAGTAATTACATTGTTCATAGCTCTGAAGGAGATGGTGATATGTTCAAGGATGTTCAATTGAAGCATGTGGACTTAGTAAACATAGCGAGACAAGTTGCAGCAGGAATGGTTTATCTTTCAGATCGTAAATTTGTTCATCGTGACCTTGCTACCCGTAATTGTCTTATTGATGATGAAATGGTTGTGAAAATAGCAGACTTTGGTCTTTCACAAAAGATTTACCTTCAAGATTATTACAAAGGTGATGAGCATGATGCCATTCCAGTGCGGTGGATGCCTCTTGAAAGTATTTTGTATAATAAGTACACAGTGGAATCAGATGTATGGGCATTTGGAGTATGCTTGTGGGAAATATTCTCATTTGCTTTACAGCCTTATTATGGAATGACTCATGAAGAAGTTGTCAAATACATCAAAGAAGGTAATGTACTACATTGTCCTGAAAACACTCCTAAATCTGTTTATGAGTTAATGAAACTGTGCTGGAATCGTAAACCTTCTCTACGTCCTGATTTTCGGACAATTTACCAAAGATTAGAAGATATACAAAGTGAGGTAGAAAGAGCACAGAACTGTGTTGCTGGACCTTTTCCCCATAGAGTTCATGTATGAATGTGTTATTTATTTTTATTTAAGAAATAAGTGTCTTGTGTCCATTGGAAAATATACATATAAAAAATGAAAACCCCAAAGTTTCTAATCACTTATAATATTAGTTCTTAAAAGATTCAATAAATATTAGCTCTTTTCAAAGATTGAGATAAGCAAACGTTTGTACAGTTAATTGTACATCACTAGCGAAGCTTAGAAGAAGAAAATTATATTTTAGTTACAGATGTAGTCATATCAGTTATGATATTTAATTCCTGTGTCCTGGTGTCATTTTTCAATTTTATGAATCTTCAAAATATTTTATTATTGTTACTTTTTTTAGCAGTGTTTTACTAGACCCTCAGGCTATATATACGCCTATGTACTAATTACACTAATGTGTTAGGGATAAGGGAGGTTTAATTAAAGGAAGTGCACCCATATTTGCCTAGAGAGAAAGTGGAAAACCACCCTCAGTGCAGCTGACCGAGATCTCACCCTGTCTCTGGTTGTCTAGTCCATTGCAAGAGTAGCACCTTAGACCAAACAGCCATGGAAGTGGGTTATTTTTACTATTATTTAGGGTTGATATATGTAAAGGCAAGGGCGTGACTGAGAAAAGTTATGGACATTTTTAAAGTTATTGGAATTTTGAGATATTTTTGAAATAAACTTTAATATACACAGTGAAGAGCATAACCCAGTGTAAACTATTAGTTTTGTAGACAATGTATGTAATTTTACAAAGCGAACCAAAATAATAATTTTATCTAAAGCTTTGGATATAATATACTGGGAAAATTCTTATTACTTTTTCATGAAAACTTGTGAAAAAAAGTAAAATCCAAAACTTGAAACAAAAATGTATCAACCTTGATATTGTAAATTCTAAACCTATTATATCCTGACTGATAAATCTCCATCTATTTTTTACTTTTTTTGTTAAAGAAACCCTGCAATATTTCATAAAATATACACATTGAGGGAAAAATTAAAACAGGGGAGGGGACAACAACTTTCACGGGGGTGGTTTTTATTTTTTAAGGTCAACACAAGTTGTTAGCACCTATGCGACTGAACTAAGTCCTCAAAAGTATTTGTCTATAATAAATTTTAATGAAAACTTTGAATGATGCTTATTATTTGGGAAATACAACCATGCAGATTAAACACTAAATGTTTTTGTTTATTTAGGACTTGCCAATCTTATAGTGAATATATTAAAGCAGTTAGTAAAGTTAATTAAAAGATCCTTTTCAATATACATTTAACAAAGTCAAGGCACAAAGAACTGCAGTATTTTTTACATCTATGAACTTTGTCTTAACTTCTGTTTATCTGAAGGTATGTACAAACACCAAAAATATTTTTAGAAATATGTAATAAAAATTTTCCATGAAAAGTTGTGTGTTTAAAAGTGAGAACAATTTATTAGTTAAATATCAACCTGAACATTTAGGAAATTTTCAAACATACTTTAGCTGTAAACTGTGATATAACTAAAGAATGCCAGGGGATGTATCTAAATAAAGAATTTATATGTTCAAGAAAAGCTTCCACTTTGTCTTAACTCAAACATTTCTTGTCTCTTAATGTTCCTAAAACCACAAAGTAGCCACTGAATTCTGATTTAACTTTGTAGCTGCTACAACATACAAATTGAGATTTCAGATGTATGTTTTTACTGGATAGAATTAGATTACTAATTTGAAAAGCATAAAATAAAATTATATATGAACTTAACATATTTTGTTCTCTTAAATTAGGGACAATATAGTTGAAATGCAGAAATACTGCTTAGAAGCAAAATGTGTATTTTTTGTAATTAATAAAGTAATTGGCTTCATGCTTTAGGGTTTTGCTTATACATAATTATTCATAGTGTCAAGTATAATTTTCAAATGTATTGCTTAAGCTGCGTTTATTTTTGAGATTGCGACACACAATTTTGAATAAGATTAATATGCATTTTCACGTTTTTATGATTAACCAAAACCATGAATAAAATCAACTTGCAAATTAATATTAGTTATTTGCAATATTTGAACAAGATGGAAGTTCTTTTTAGTCATTCTCTTTTAATCAACTGTAATAAAAAAAGTTTTTATTATATTAGAGGAAATGCTGTAAAAATTGTTTGCTCTGAGTCAATTCTTTGTTTTTAATATTTTTTTAAAATCTACAATACTTTTTTTAAACTTAAGAGTTTAGAATCTATTCATATCTTAGAATTGCAGGGTAATGCTTGATTCACACATTCGCCGAAAATAGGGAACAAAATCTGCTTGAGTGGTGCAGTAACTCTCACACTGTGTGTTGAGCCATGATGCATTGCAATGTGCAAACTTAAACAGTTGATTATCAACATATTTTCTTTTCTTTTAAATCATTCTCCCGATAGGTGTTTTCAAATTATAATGCTGTGTCATAGCACAATCCAATAAAACAAATACACACGCCTTCTATTAACGGGTTGTTTCAAATCACCTCACAACCGCCAAAGAAGCTGTCTGCTTGCTTCTGGCTTTACAGGGCATATGTAGTGGAATGCACTGATTTGAGATGGCTAAGTTTGAGATTTGATTGACTTTCCCATGCTTAACATCTCGGGCAGAGTGGAAGTAGAGATAAGTTGAAATTTAGCAGAACAGCTCGCGTCAATGAGGCAGAAGTCTTGTGCTTGGATTAGAGCTCGTCATGTAACCCCGTTTCTGTTCTGCACTTGTTTTTAGGTGAGTGTGTGAATCCATAGTATGATTAAATCTACACGCTGTTTAACCTGAAAGGTAGCAAGATTACCTTGATGTGTTACACTATGACCCTATTTTATAAGCAGCACCATAGTGGAACTATTCAAGATAAGCAAATCAGGGTTAACAAAGTGTACATAACTACTATTTACAATAAAGTTGAAACAGAAGTTTCGTGACAATTTAGTTTTGAGTTTGAGATTTGAAACTACTGATAAATAGATAAATTTGGTTTAGATTATTTAAAGGAAGCGTTGGCAATAAAAATACTTTTACACATGACTTTTTTTTTACATAAGTGTGAAAAACAAATATATATATAAATTTGACTCTTATTAAAGTAAATACAAATAAAATGTAATTACAGTGTCAAGTTTATTATTTTATTACTGCTTCTTGTAAGTGATTACTGTAATAACTTAAACATAAATAGATCTATACAAAATATAAGGGCTGTTGTATAAAAAGTTATCATACATTTTTTTCAATGCCTGTATTTAATGAACATTGAAAGGACGGTGAAAGGACAAGGTCTACACAATTATCAGAAAAATGTAGTAATCACAAGTTTACAATTAGAGCTCTTCTGCTTAAGAAGAAGCCTGATGTGCCCTGAAAGTTACTATAATGCGTGTTATGTTTTAATTGTGAACTTGAAGGCCCACATTTTTCCTTATAAGTGTGTAGGCCTTGCCCTCCTATCCTGTTTTCAATGTTTATTAATCATTTGGCATTTTGATGGTCCTTTTCAAATTAGTCCTGGTTCACTTCAATGCATTGCATCCCCTTCCGAAACACCTCTACCACCTTCATAACTTGCTCTAACAACTGTAAATTTTTACCCCGGAGCTGCTACTTTAATTGAAGGAATAGGGAATTCACAGGGTGCAAGGTCGGGCCTATACTAAGGCAATCTGAGATTGCGTAGTTTCATGGTGCATCATCCAGCCACCTACTTGGAGCTGTTGTTTCCACTGCTGATTTTTAAATCTATTTCTGTTTCCAGGCTGTGATCTGAGTCAGTTTTTTTTATTCAAGTCAAATTTTCCAATACCAGCTTGCTAGGGCTCTTGTAACTTCATATTCCTTATACTCTCAAGACTAAAACAGGATCAGAAGATCCAGTCCCCTGCCGTATGAAAGATTAAACCATCATTTAACCAATGATAAGTTTTTCGGCCATGCCGGTAATCGAACCTGGGACCCTTAGCTAAGTAGAAAGACATGCTACCTGCTGAGCTAAGGTGTTTTCCTCTGATGTGATTTTACAAAATATGGAGTACATATGTGTAATACTGACTCATGGCAGTTTTATGACTTGTCACAACAAGCTGATAAACCATGCTAATAATGTTGAAGGAAATAACCTTTACTGCAGAAGCCATCATAATGGTTTTCTTTGGTGTAGAGGACCATTGAAACCCTCTGTTGTTACTCTTAGGTTGGAAATTGTGAAGATAGGTCTTATCAAGAGTTATCACTTCACTGAGGAACTCTTCACCATCTTAATAAACCATTATTTTCAATTCTAGGTAAACCGCCAATCATACTTGTTAATCAGGCATGAGTGGTTTTTGAACCAAAGTTGCTACAGGTTGATATTCTCACATTTACATGACAATCCTCTCATACATGACAGCAGTGGTAGTGGATGGAGCATCAGAACCACCTTTCTTTGTGATTGAATCTCTTACATCTTTATATATTTTATTACTCCTTTGCTCTGTGTTGTTTGGTAGAAAAGATTTGCCAAATGCCTCCAGCAACATGTTATATGCATCAGCTAAAGGATTTTTGACAGTGATAGCTACATTTCAGGGGAGTATATGGTTCCTTACTTGATCTCAATTGTGTAGCTGAAATGAAAAAGAGGTTTGTTGGTGCCTCCATCATGCTGTGAGAATGTTTAGGTAAAGCAAAATGGATTTGTGCACTATCATGTAACTCAGTTATAATGTATGTGGTTTTTTAAAACATGATTACTTTTTATAAAACAGCATCTGTAAATTTACTTTTGACCAACAAATTAAAATACTATATTTAACTTTGCCCTTCTTATTAGTTGTTTTTAGTGAACAATTCCATTTCAATGTGTGTTTAAATGTTTTGACTTTAACTGATCAGTAAATGCTCTACTCCCTTGTAAACAAGAATAAGAAAATTGTGCCATGGTGGTTTGGTAGGTTTTTATAAATTGCATTTAAAAAAATGTGAAATATAAACAATCATTTTCACCCCCACATTATTCTATAAGACCAATCAGTGTATGAAATATGAGTCTGCAACAGTAATTAAACATACTAGAGCCAATTTCAGTTAAATTACATGAATGCAAAAGTTGGAAAGATTAAACAGTTTGTTATAAGACTTATCCTGACGTAAACAAAGGCACAACACCCATAAGTTTTAAGGTTTGATCTCTAAAAACTGTACTCTGTCTAAAAAAAAATAATCCTAAATCAATAGAATAAAAGCAATCCATTAAGGGCCCGGTCAATGGTCATTGGAAGTGAAGAGTCACATCAGTGCCAGCCCCTAATTTACAGTATCAGAAGAAACCAATTGAGTTTTACCTTGTCTCTGCATTTGATTCAGCCCTACAGTGTTTCCAAAGTTATCAGCACTTTAGAGCCCACCCCTCTGTCCTTCACCGATCCAAAGAGTGAGACTGAGTTAGCAAGCAAATAAAACAAAGCTATAATCCTCTGAAACCTTTATCGCAGGTAGCAATCAATCACTTCTGTATTGAAAGGGGTCAGAGTCCAAACGTGTACAAAGTCTTGACGAGAGCTATTAGGGGCAAGAACCTAAGATTGTCCCAAATAGAAGGCAATGCACTTGTCAAGTGGCCTGGTCTTTCATTGAAATCCTGCCCATGTGTGCCTACAAAGAGTGTATTTTGTTTATAATGTTTCCCATTCTACTTCCACGCAAATGTGGTTACAATGTCTCTAAATTTTACCTTACTATTTTATATACCCTATTAGTGCATTTAAATGTGTGTAGATGAGACAAGTGGTTACACACAATAAGACGCGGTGCTAAAAAAATATATATATTGAAGTTATGACCTAAAATCTCCTAGAAACTACCCGCCTCAGTGGCGTAGTTGGCTAACGCGCTTGTTGTGTTGAGCTCGACTGCTGAGGACTGGGAGATCGAGGTTCGAATCTCGGTTGGGTGAATTGGGGGGGGGGGGTGTTCCTAAATGGTTTTCCACTCTCCCTCCATGCAAATGCAGGTTCACTTCCTCTAATTAAACCTTCCCAATTCCTAATCTATTAGCGTAATTAGTACTTAAAGCGTATAACCCAAATGGGTAGTAAGACGCATTGCTAAATCCTAGAAACTATACCATGCCAGAACTGTGAATATGGGTTAGATTACAAAATTAATAAAATAGTAAATACAATTTTAATGGATCAATAACTATACAAATATTTTAATTTGTTCATTACTAAAATATTATTCCAGACAAATGATGAAAAATAGCAATTATACATTGGTAATATTAATATAATGCAAATACAATCAAAATAGCAAATTACACTTACGAAATACCTATATTATTATTTACTAAATAATTGGAGTTTACGTGTAACAAGTGCTGGTATTTATCTACACCAGTAGGCATGGAGTTTTGTGTGGTGATGGAAGACAAGGAGATCCCGAATAGTTTAATAGGTACAGCAGTTAGCGAGTAGAGCTGAATTATCAGGGTTCAAATCCCTTTTCATGCGTATTTTTTCTATCTTTTCACAATTGATCCAATAGAATTTAATCTGAAAATACATATTAATTATTTTAAAATACTATAGTGGGACTCATCACGCGCATCATTGGGTACGCGAACTTAACGTCAAGTTCCTCTAGTCTGGTTAGCTGTCCACGGCAAGGTCCGCATTCAAATCCCGGGAGGTTTTAATGAGTTTATTTTCCTAAACGGATTATCACTCTTCCTCCGCACAAATATAAATACACTTTCTCTAAACTCTACCTTCTTTACACCCTTTTGAGTATTAACTACAAGTGTGTATAGCCCAAACAGGTCTTAAGACTTGGGGATGAGGGAGATATAAGCATAGATTCCAAAATTTGAGTTTAAGCCAAGGAATATGTCTTTGTAACAGCTTGGGTCACTCGAATATGTAAGCTATCAGCTGAATCAACAGTAAATAATTAATAAATTAAAGTACACAAGGCATTTATAAAAGTACAAAGGAAGTTATGACTGGAATTCAAATCCCGATCTCCCCATCATCGGAAGTCCAGTCACTTGGGAGAGTGATGCCTAACCTTCCATGATTCTACAAATTGAAAGTTCTGCTTTGTTAGGTTGGGTAATATTGACATAGGTCTGTCGTAGTCGGGCTTAAAAACTATAAGTGCAAAAAGAATGCTGAAATGATTGTAAAATACTTCACAATACTTAACACTTAATTATCGAAACCAGTGTGTTTCAAATTGTGTCTAGTGTTTTGTATAATTTACACCCGTGGTAAATTTATTTTGATACATGAATCCAAACTAATAGTTTGGATGCATGCTAGTTTCACATACTGTTTTATACAATATGTAATTAGTGGCAAACCTTGGCTCTAGTAATGAAGCATTATTAAAAGATGTGTTAGATAAGTGGTTCCCAACCTTTTGTGGCCCATCTCCCCTTTCTGGAGGTTGACTAACACCTATTGCCCCCTTTTCATTTTCATTGTATGCCTAATTTTAATTTAAAGTAAAGTGTAAATAATAAAGCAGTTTTATTATTTTAAACAATTTTATTACCGTATATAAAAACAACCAAAGCAGTTTTATCCGGTCACTCTTAAATAAAATAGAAAAAAATAATTAAAATGCACATTTTTTACAGATTTTTTTTAAGAACAAAGAAGTGAAATAATTAACTAAGATCATTGACAGTCATTTAAAAAACGAGTACATGTTTCATTTATAAATTGGAATCTGGAAGAATTAAGAAAGTTGACAGTTAAAATTTGAAAAAATAAATGAAAGTTTGAAAACTTTGTTAATGTTTTATTTTACCTTTTCAATGGCTGCCTTGTGCTTGGTAGATTTCAGTTAAAGCTTGAATATCCGGCTCTATGTTCGTCAAGTTCAGGCGCAAGTCTCCTTTGAGGCAAACGTCCAACTTATTTCTCTGTTTTGTGAGGAGCTGGACAACAGAACTAAATCCTTTTTCAACTAAATATGCTGATGGGAACGAGATGAGAAGTGGTTCAGTTTTTCCCCACAGTTGTTGACAAGTGTCGATAAGCTTCACCCATACTAACTCGTAACTGCTCTGCTTGAATATGATTTTCACCTCACAGCCATACTTCAGATCTAGAAACTCGTTCTGCAAAGAGTTATCAAGCTTATTCACAGCTTCAAATGATAATGGATCTAGAATCCAATCAGGAATTTGTAACTTGGTCAAATCTTTAAATCTTGATTCCATGTCAGATTTTAACTGGTCAAGAAGATCAGTAAAAATTAGGATTTTTTCTTCTGGGAGTTCAGGAGTCTCGTTATCTGACACTGAACACTTTTTAAGGGTCAGAAACTGAATCAGCTCTTTACAGCCAATATTTACCTTGTGAATATCATACTTGGCGAAGAATCATGAAATAATTCCTTTGTCCTTGATAAGGTTCATCTTGTTTCCTTGAAGCCTTATATTGACTTTGTTCATTTTTTCAAAAATATCTGTAATGTATGCAAGTTACAACTTGCGTTGCTTCAAATTCTCACTTAAATCAGGATCAGACGTGTCGAGAATCTAAGTAACTGTGTCAAATACTTCGAAGAAATGGCACAAACAGTTTCCTTTGGAAAGCCACCTCACGGCCATATGTAGAAGCAAGCGTTCGAATTCCTCATCATTTTCATGGCAAAGTTGTCGGAACAGATGGTCATTGAGGGAATTAGCTTTGATCTTGTTGACACTAGTAATAACCAGTTGTAGGATGCAGGATACCACTGAATTTTTTCGCAGCTAAGTGTTGACAATGAATGACACAGTGAATAGTGATGACCTCTGGCACTTCTTTCTTAAGGTGGGATAGAAACCCAGCATGACGACCTGACATGGCAGGAGAACCGTCTGTTGCACAAGTGCTCACGTTTGTTAGGGGAATCTCTTTTTTCTCAAAATAATCTTGCACCACTTTAAAAATCGACGATCCCTTCGTATCAGTGATCAAAGTTCTAGCAAACAACATTTCCTTGGTAATTTCCTTTTGTTCATTGATAAACCTCACATAAGCTAGTAAAATTGCTTTGTTATCAATCACAGTTGATTCATCAATCTGCAATTCAAATTTGCTTTTTTTCAACAAATTGATGAGTTTGTATTCAATGTCTGTGGCCATTTTGTCAATTCGCCTGGAAACATTATTGTTGCTCAAAGGAACAGATAGACTTATCTTATTACTAGGGCCCTCTCCTAGCATGATATCAATAATTTTTTTGGTAGCCGGTAAAACAAGAGTTTTGCCAACTGTGTGAGGTTTACCACATTCAGCAATCAATAAAGAAGTAAGAAGCAAGAAGACCTTTGTAAAGATCGGTTGCTCGTTTTTTAAATAATTCACTCACATTAGGCCGTTTAACAGCTTTAGCTTTGAGGTTTTGAAAATAACTAAGTTCTTTACTCACTTTATCACTGTGTACTCTTGATAAATGATCTTTCATTCGCGAAGGCTTCATGACTTCATTACTAGTAAATGTTTTATCATACAGAAGACAATGTGGAAACTGCACATTTTGTGGTGACGCGATAAAACCGAATTTTAAATACTCAGATTAGTATTGACGACACTTCTTCATTCTTTTTTGAATCCATTGTGCATGAACTTCTATACTTCAAAACAAACGCACAAAAACAGAAAAGACATGCACGAAAACTGATGGTGAGGCACACAAAGGCTAGTGAAGACTGAAGACGAATGTAGGTCAATGGAAAGTGTGTTGTGATGGCAGGAGGGGGAGGGGGTTGAGTCACCAGTCGGCCGCGCTGAGCAACAACAGATGGGCACTGTGGAGAGGGGTGAGTGCTGTGAACTCGCCGGCTGAGAATAGCCAGTGACTCGTGCTACCCGGCAACTTCTACTGTACAGTACTATTTTAATTTTTCCTCCTTTGAATACTCATCGCCCCCCACTTATTTATTGCCTCCCTGATAATCCAAATCGCCCACTTGGGGGCGATCGCCCTCAGGTTGGGAACCACTGTGTTAGATCATAAAAAACAAAGTTCATAGTGCACAGCAATAAGAGTAGTCAAATAAAAAATGTTTATATGCGCAACTCTAAACAAAGATGCAATTTAATTCTTTTAAATAACCCACCCTTTGACTGGAAACACCGCCCCCCCCTTAAGAAGCAATGAGCACACCCTAGCTCTCCCCTCTTAACTCTTTCATGTTTCACCTTCATCACTTGTTTCTGTAATGTATACTTTCCCCATTTATTCACTCTTCCCTAACCATTAAAAGTCTATAGTAGCCTGGGCTATGACCAAATTAGCTTTTGGTCACTTTGCATACCCTCCAACGCACCCCATTCACTGCAACTCATTTCAGTGAAGGGCCACCCCTTCAAAAATTTCCTTGACAATTTCTTATCAGTTACTACATGTGAGATGATAAATGCATGGGTATAAATGAAAAGAAGAGCCATGCCTGTGAGCCATAAATTTCAGCGCCC
Source organism: Timema cristinae (assembly GCA_039000515.1). Classification (NCBI taxonomy): domain Eukaryota; kingdom Metazoa; phylum Arthropoda; class Insecta; order Phasmatodea; family Timematidae; genus Timema; species Timema cristinae. The sequence goes on from JBCFYV010009882.1 coordinate 31,084,749, forward strand.
TCATCTTACCACCCACCCCTGTTACTTTACCAATCCTAAGCACCTAGGCTACCACCCATTCCCTGCTGACCTATGTACCTTGTATAATTACCTTTTTCACCACCCCACTCCCCTAAATAGCTCCCTTTTCTTCCCCTTGCAATAATAAAGTCTACACAGGGTCAAACCATACGCTCCCCCCGTCCCCCCTCTCATTCCCTCATAATTTGTTTCTCCACAGTTGATCAGATACAATTCCCACAACGACCTAAGGGTTGTGACCATTCGATTCAATCTGGTGACTCCAGCAACATTTTCTATTCTGCTCTTACACATAGTTCCATCACCACCACCACCACCACCACCACCACCGCTAATCTTTTAACCAAAGTTTTTTTGGAAACATTATCATACATAACTAAAAATTTATTTTCTATTTTGAGGGCTGCATAAACATTTCAATACTTTCTGTAAATTGTGCAAAGAAATCATGCCAATGTTTCACTTTTTAAATTCTAGGTTATAACAGCCAGTAACTTCATTTATAAATGGCTCCTAAGTTTCAACTTGGAGAAAAGGAGGTGGTATAACTGTGTGGTAACATTATGTATGTATGTTAATGCACAGGACTTATCTAAAGGCTGGACTTCCTCCCAAGTTCAGCCAGTTATTTTTGGAATAGACCAGCTATCACAAGTATTGATACCAGAGAATCTTTCCTCAATGTAAATCTTTTGTTATTAATATAAAATTAGGTTGATGACCCTCCACACCTAATTTGTATTGAAATTGTTTTTTCACTATTAACATGTGTGTAACTATTTGTAAAAAAATCAATTGATATTGCTGTTTAATCCTCCAACATAGTCAAGGGTAAATTTACAAAATAAAATTCACTGACATTATTTTCAAAGAACAAATCAACAGCTTTCAGGTACCGTTTAGTAGCAAAAATACACCAAAAAAGTTATCAAATTAAATTATAATGACGGTCCTTATTTTTTCTGGATAAAAATGTTTGATATAAATCTAGTGAGTTATATAAAATATACTTGCCTAAACTTGTTGGAGGGAAATAATATACTGCATAAATAAACATTAAAACAACTAAAGTAACAATCATTTTCTTTTTAAACATCAAATTTATAACGTTTTGATTGATAGTGTTTTTTCCTTCTCGGCCAGCACTGAAAAAAAAGAGTATTATATTAAAACCATGTAAACAAACCTTTTCTATGACATATTTGAAAAATGTGTCTGTATAGAGAGAACCTTTTATGTGCTAAGGTATTTATCAATATCAGAGATACATTTCACCACAATCTTCTAAGGTACTACAAAATACAAAAACTAAGCACAACAAGCATACAAATGCTATCAATGACTAGTTCACTAATGAGATCTTGAATTAAACATTGAAAAGAGGATAGAAGGGCAAAGCCTACAAATGTTTCAGAAAATTGCAGGTCTCAAAGTACACAACAAAACACATAATTATTATATTTTTGGGGTATCTTTTTTTCAATGTTTAATTTAAGAGTAATTTGTTGCCTATTTTCCTTAATGAGATTTTGAGTGATTGAAAATATGAGAAAATACTTAGAGTTCCTGTTAAATGTTTGTTCAAATTTTTAGTCATGTTTTTATGTGTTAATTTGTTTTGTGTGTGCATGTATATACATAAGGGGTGATTGAAAATTAACCCCTTGACTTACCATTTAACCTGGCTATGTTTCACACCAGGATTACCATTTAAATTCATGTCAAAATACTTTATGCACAAGTTTATTATTTCACTCCCCTCCCACTTATATTATTCCCCCCATGTCCTTCAGTTTATATCCCTCCCCCTTCTTCCACACTATGCGTGTTTTAACTATTATGGACAAAGATTACTTTTCTGGACTGTATATACTTTGTTCAAGAAAAATCAAATTTATTCATAACATTCAAATATTTTTATAAAGAATTGTGTTTATTTACCCCATTAAGTGTTTTTTTCTCTCGATACTTTTTCTTTGTTTACATTTGTTTGATTGTTGAATCACTACTGTCAAAAGAGGGCCTATCTATATTATTATTGCTGACATCTTCAGTTAGTTCACTATCATAGTCATCAGAAAAATCTACATCATTATCACTAGTATCTACTAAATAATTTTCAATGTCAGAATCACAAAGTATTTGTGTCATTTATTCACCAGTTAGCCAGTTTTTAGGCTGAGAAAACTTTCTGTTTACTAGTTGACGCCATTTTATAGCTTGACTGTACTTATAATTGAGTAAATGCTGTCTATGGAAGGAACACTTGCTATTCGTGGGGGGGGGGGATTTAGAAAAATAATAAATAAAACTTTTAAGTTCTATTTATAACACTCCTGCCATCACTGTCAGTAACACCTACAATTCATGAAAGAAATGAGAAAACAAAAAAACAAAAATAAACCAAACGTTTGTCTGAAATATAAGGAATAAAGCCACCAAGTTTTATTCATACAGCTCCTGCCATCTATGAAGTATAAGCAAGAACACAATGTGCGAGCCCTGCTCGTCAAAGTATCTGTATGACGTACTATGTTATGACGAGCCCTGCTCGTCTAAAGGGGTTAAGGCTTTCTAGGCTATAATGCATAAGTTATTTGGGGGTGTTTAATTAATCTTTATGACAAAACTGATGCACAGAGGTAGTCAGCTCGATACATGATATTGTGTGATATTGTGATTATAACTGAGGTTATTGTTTCAAACTGGTGTGCAGTTAGAAACTTGATCTCATGGTGAAGTGAGTGTGTTAAAACAGGTTTCTCCAATGAAGTTCACAGATAAATAATAAAATTGTTATGGAAATGACATAATGACTATTAGCAGGTGATAAATATTGAACATTAAAGCCCAAGCTGTTCCAACAGATCACAAACGTTAAAGAATTCATTTTGGGAACCAACAAGGAAGGTTTAAAAGAACTTTTCCCTAAATAGAACATTTTGTTTAGAACACTATTCAACAAGGTTCATAGAGCACTAGAAATATTAGTTTTCTATGCCCTGGGTTCCAAGAAGTTAGACTGATGAAAAGAAAAGTTGGTGTTTCACAATTTCCCCAGTTTAAATAAATAAATTCATGCTTGGAATCCATATTGATTAAAGACAAGATATCAGGGAGAGTCAGTAAATAGATCACAAAAGGATGTGGGATTTGGAATGGCTATAAACTAAATCTATTGGTTATTAAATTTGTCACTAGGTCATCTTGATGACAGTTTAGGTAGAAGACACATGCTTAATGTAGTGTCAAAATGGTGACCATGCTTGAGGAGTGTACTGCCGAAGAGCAGCGTACAGTTGTACAGTTTTTTTAGGCGAAGGACTTTTATGCAAAGGATATTCATAAAGAAATGTGTCCAGTTTATGGTGAGAAGTGTTTGTCATGTAAAGTGGTGCATAACTAGGTAAATAAATGCACTCATGGACATACAAAAAACGCAGATGATGAACGACATGGTTGTCCTGTAGAGATTGTGACAAAAGCAAAAGTTCGGCAGGTAAAATAAGTGACTAAAGCTGACAAGTGAGTAAAGATAGTGTAGCAATCGCAATAGGGTGTTCTCATGATTTAGCCTACATCATAATGTATGGTATTTTGAATTTTTGTAAAGTGTGCGCAGAGTAGGTACCCATAAAATTGAATTGGGAACAAAAAATTAACCGAATGGGTTTGTCCTTGCAACATCTCTGTTGGTATGCAGATGGAGGAGAATATATACTTAACAGGATTGTTATTGGGGATGAATCATGGGTGCATCATTATAAAACCAAATCAAAGCGCGTTTCAATGCAATTAAAACATCCCAGTTCACCTTCAACAAAAAAAATTAAGTTGATACCATATGCAGGGAAGGTTAGACTTAGTCTTTTCGGATTCTCGGAGAATACTGTTAGCCCATTTCCAAAAACAAGGTGAAAATATAAATGCTTCATACTGTGAAGTTGTGTAAAAGCTTCATGTTACTGCTTCATCATGACAATGCCAGCCCTCATACAAGTCGATTAACCAAGGGGAGAAATGAAGACCTACGCTGGGAACTTCATGAACCACCTTACAGCCACGACTTAGCCCTTAGCATTTTTTCACCAATATAATCCTCTAAAAAACACCTTAGAGGCAAAAATTTCACTGATGATGAAGAGGTTGAAGATAGACCAAAGACTTCTATGTAGAGGTTTTGAGGCACTGGTCAAGAGATGTGATAATGGTGGAGATTGTCAAGAGACAAAGATAAATGTAAATGCAATGATAAATGTTTTTCAAGTTCATATCTCTCATATTTTTTTAGAACCAATTGTGACCTATGTAATTACAGACTTCCTCTCGTATGAGCCATTCACTTCACTCCTGATCTGAAAGAAAAAAAACAGCTAAAGAATAAAGTGGGAATACACGGGCTACCCAGGAAAATAATAATGTTCTGAGGTGAGCCAATTGGCTGGACAAGTTATTACAGCTGTGTTCTAGATTGCAAAAGAGGATATTCGCTTTTAATTCATGGCACATGGAATAACACATGTATATCTACTCTGTGAAGACCAAGATCATATTTGGAAAAAGATACCTCCATTTCATTTCTATATGCCTTTATATCTTGAAAAGATTGTTTATACAATGATCGTAAATATAAATGCATGCATATATAATTTTATAATAACATGAAAATTAATATGAAGTTGGTGAGAAAACAAATAAGTGCTTATAAAATCTATTAGTATAATAAAATTATATTTAAAATACATCATTCTTAAACAATAATAGAGCTAATACAAATATATGGGCCCTCAATATGGTAATGATTGAAATATCATTTTGTTTGTAATATTGGCAAACATTCTTTGATATAATCAGGAATAAGTTTTGTAATAAATATACTATTTATTAACTGCAATATAATTTTATTTATATACAGTGAAGTATTTAACAGCTTAAAATGTGTACATGGCAAACCACCTAGATAAAGTTTGTATGAGTGACTTAGGTTAAGTTAAATTAATTGATAGGTTTTATTTACAATTTATGATTATTTTTTTCACTAGTCAGTAATAACAGTATCCACCCAAGTTTGTTAAAACCAGTAAGTATTTTTTAACAATTGAAATGTTTACCTCTTCTATATTAATATACAAATTGCTTTGGTTCACATTTATTATCAGTTTGAGTTCTTCTAGGTTGTAAGTATTTTCTCTGACTTATCTTAAAGTTCTAATTTTATCATCTATTATTATTTGTAGCTTCTTCTCATGATACTGAGCTTCTGACAATGCCTTAATCATCCAAACCTAATTTATATAATGTCTATCTGAATTTTGCCAGGAAGAATGTACTCTCCATTTACCTTTAGAGAAATCAAGCTTACCCCTCTTGTTTCCACTATGGTGACTTATTAGATAGTGCCATGGCATAATTGGGCAAGGTAAGATGCTACCCTTTAGTGTAAATGAAGTGTATTTCATATGTACTTCTTCAGTGCAGTATTGTGAAAATTCTAACAGGCTATAAGTCATATTTCTGAAAGCCTGGTGTATCACCTTTAAAAAGACACCTGTTGAACTTTTTTTTTTCAATTACTATCATTCTATACAATTATAAGCTATTTTTATATGAATTAAATTTTGGTTAGTTCTTACACAGTTTAAAAAAAAAAGTACTGTGCAAAATAATGACAAATTGCATGGTTTGGCTCAAACTCATTTAAGCCCTAATATTACATATTTATTAAAAATGCTCAGTACTACATACTAAACTTTTCTAATAAAGAAATTTTAGAATGAAACCCTAAGAATCTGTAATAAAATGGCATTCAACTTTTTGCTACATTTGGATGAATCAATTGCCACTCATCAGATCCCTTTTTGTAATAAAAAAAATGGGCTGAAGATAAAATAAAATTGACTATAGTATAAACATAATATTTGAATGCATGAATATACATCCAAACAAAGTTCTTCCTAGATCTCTAATTGGGGTCAAAATTTCAAATTTTAACAAATTTTGTTGCATTAGCTAAAATGAAATTGACTGATCCTTAAAACTTATAATCAATCATGTGATATTTTATTCAATACAGTATCAAATATTTAAATGTGTAGAGAATATCAAAAGTTTTTTGTAAACAATATTAATTTCAACATTAACTGTATAAAATTGATAATATTCTAACTTTCAGCTGTAAAAATTGTCTGAAGCATTTCACTCACAATTAAAATAATGGATTTTGCATTATTATTATTATTATTATTATTATTATTATTATTATTATTATTATTATTATTATTATTACTATCATCTTGATGAACATTTTTGTTATCTATTCCAACAAAATTAATACTAAATTGGCTTTCTTATGTAAAAGATAACAACCGTGAGTTTTCATCAAGATCATAAATAATCTTATTTGGGGTGTGGAACTTTTTTCAACACAAAATAGTTAATATGCAAGAGGCTGAGGTCCAACATACACATACAAGAAAATTGAAATACCAAAAGTTGTAGTACATTTTGTGATTACGTTCATATATGATCAAATATATCAATATAATGTTAGGTATGATGATGTATTTGATTAATTTTATTCTAGGATTTATTATTTAGGGTTAGTACTTTTATGTGACAATCAACGAAAAAAGACAATTTACTTTCAAAACTTTTAGCTGGAACAAAGTATTTTTGTGAATGCTTGACATTATTATTTTTATTTAATGTCATCTTTAAGAAATAAATACCATAAATATTATGAACCTGCAAAAGCGAATACAATATATGAATCACATTCTGCCATTACAACAATGTTTGGAATCTAAATCAATTGTCCAAGCAAAGCAAAATATGCCAGACGGAGGCAATGTGATATGATATCAGACACTTCCCTATAGATCGTACTCAGGCTTTATTATCTAGTCACTGTTGGTCAAACACAAGTTTATATGTTAACACTTTTCAGTACTCTGATATGACAATGAAGTGAACAATAAATTTAATGAATCATTGAATAAACAAGCGTCCAGATTTTCTAACAATTAATATTTAAAACCATTCCAAGATCTGACAAATGAGCCGGTGATTATGATTTGTTTTAAAGTAGTTCTAATAATGTATCCTAAAACTATAATTTATTTTGAGTTATAATGTGTAAAATACATTTTACTTCCTGAGGAATCATAGTTTCTGATTGCCCCGATACAATTAGAAATGTTCCAATAAGGAAACCCCTCAAATAGTCACTAATCCAGATTAATAGAAAAATTATGAACATATTGAAACCATGGAACATTAATATGTCAAATATTGGTCAAATGTTACTACAGTATTATAAAAATTCTGAGAGAAAAAAACTTTAGTGCCACTATTTTATAAACTGGGATTTTAGTTAGATAAAGTAGAGACTCAATTTTCTGGGGAAGTTGAGGGGAGAAGAAGCAGAGATAATACAAAAAAAAAAATCCTTTTTCCCAATATATACTTAGTGAATTAATGAAAGAAGTATTTTATTCATTTGTTCAATCTCTGAGGATTGTATTAATTGCCTTTACTTTACAGTACATGAATTCATTGTGTTTGTAAAGTGTCATCCTGCTTTTCCAAATGTGTCAGGTCAGCACAGCACACATTCCTTAGCCTTCAGTGCCTTGGCTACTAACTAGCTTTATCACCCGAGATAATCTCTTCCTCTACCTCTCCATCTATTTTGCTAGTCTCAGCAGTGTCTTTATGACCTTGAATGTGTGGTACTATTTCCACGTCTCTGTCTGTCTCTCTCTCTCTTTGAGAGATTGCCGCGCATGCGCACTGGTTGGCAATAATAGATACATTCCAATGGTGGTGTATTGTTTGTGAAATATTGAAATACAGCCACAGTTAAGCCACAAACCGGTTGATCTGCCCCCAGTAAATCAAAAGTCTATTATATACTCAACCAATGCCACTACTATATCAATCTAAGCTTGACAAGTTTCCACATTAATAAGTTGAATAAGTTATAAAATATTAATAAATTTAAATATATTTTTTCATCTAAATTAGAATTGAAGGTGAGAAAAACTCATTTCTATGTAGTATTCACTTCAAAATAGTGTATCATTAATATTAAATAAGTCTAATAATTATTAAGACAATACTTTACTGTCAATAATGATTACATTTTTTAAGAAGCAAATTTAAGTTTGATATATATTATGATAGACCAAAAAGTTCATGTTATTTCTAAATAAAATTGTGTATAGTAGTTCACTGTTCCCCAATTAATAAATATGATAATCAACCAATCAAAAAAACTACATACATACCTAATCACACTGTTCCCTTGCGGGGTTGGCTAAAAAAACTGTGCACTTAGCTCAAAAAACTACTACTTCATGCCTAATCTATCCTCACTAACTTTCTCCACACTTCCCTATCCTTGCATACTCCCTTTGTTCCAACATCTTAAAACTCTTAATGTTTCTCTTTTTCACAAATTCGTCTACAACATTTAACCACGTCTTACATGGCCTACCTGTTCCACTTGATCCAAATCCTCTTCCATCATGTATTTGCTTTGTCACTTGGTCCACACTCATCCTCTCAACATGCCCAAACTAACGCAAGATACCTCTTTCCCATTGGATTCTCTTTCAAACAGCACTCCTTCAGCACCCATTCATTACTAAGTCTGCCCATACGAGTTTTTCCACATAAGTTTTTTAGATATCTCATTCCAACCACATTAACCTTGCTCATGTGTTTCTCCCGACAAACCCACACTTCATATCCATGAAAGAATGTTGATGTTAGCACATTTTTATATTATGCCATTTTGCCTATTTCGATACTACTTCATTCTTTGAAATAGTCCCATACATCCAACTACTCTCCAAGATGCATTCACCCGTCAGTCAATTTCACATCCATCTTCCATTTTTACTAAATATTCTGCCCATATACATAGAAAGCATTCTCTTGTTCTAACAGTTTTCCATTTATGATAAGCTGATGATAATTTCCTGATTTGTCCTCATCATAAACCATCACCTTAGTTTTGGAGACATTTATACGGAGAGCCATTCTGCCTGTCACCATATTCAAAGAATTTAATGCATTCTCAGCTATTAATTTGGCACCATCTGAATATAGCAGCACTCTCACTATCGCATTGTCCATTTGTACACCAATCGCGTCCTCACAACCATTATTCATACACTTATCCATGAATACATTAAACAACCATGGAGACATAACAAAACCTTGTTTAACATTCTGTTCAATGTCAAAACATTTGCTCAAAGCTACACTTACCGTAGTGTATGCTTTACTTCCATCATACACTGACATATTTGAACTTGATTATCATATCTCCATACCATATACTCTTGGAACATTCAATAACTTACTCCTATTCACCCAATTGTACAATTTCTATAGATCAACAAATGCACAATTAACTTTCTTTCTGCCATACATTACTTGATCACTTGTTGCAATTAAAATATCTGGTCCATGCAACCTCTAACTGGCATGAGACCACATTGCACACCCTAAATCTTTTCCAGTTTTTTTCATCGCGCACCCTCTCAATTAATAATAATATTATTATTAGCACCGCGTCTTACTACCCGTTTGGGTTATACACACGCTAATGTGTAATGGTAGGGTGATTGTGAGATGAAATGAAGGACCTACAGTTTAACGTGGAATCCGAACCACGGTGGAGGCCTGGCATTCCCCACATTCACAAAATATCTTGTCAGAGGTGAAGGAAGGGTTTGGAAATCAGATAAATCTGTGCCGGGACCAAGGATTGAACCCCGGCCGCCAGCATAGAAGTCTGACACCTTACCCCTAGACCACCAGGTCACCGGCCTCTCAATTAAGACTCCCAGACACTTTCTTGGATTAATCAACAAACTAATTGCCCTAAAATTATTCTTACCTTCACTTTTATCACCTTTGTCTTTGTATAAAGGAACAATGACATCATTATTCAAGTCATTAGGAACATTTGAAATTTCACCCCACAATGAAAAACTCACACAATCTGGCAAAAGGTAACATGTCTTCACCTTTAAGCATTTCACTTGTGATCCCATTTACGTCTGCAGCTTTGCCATTCTTTAACACTTTCATAGCCTTTATCACTTTAGCCGTGGTCTTCACTCATCCTAACACTATCCATATTTTCTGCTAATTTCTCTATGTTTTCAACATACAATTGCTCAAAATACTCCTTAAATCACTCTGTTATACTGTGTTCATAATGCCATAGAGCTTTCCTCATACTCGTTTTGTTCTCCCTACCCATTTCCAGAACAGCCTATTTTCTTCAAAATCATTCTTAATTATTTCTCCTTTTAATCTAATTTACTACTTTCTTTGCAGTCATCTTTATCTCTTGGACTCTGTTTCACTCTTAACAGCAATCATTCATTTGTATGCTTCTATATTTTTTCTCACAGCTTCTTTTACATGTTCATTCCACCATGCATCTCTTTTTAAGTTTCCCCCCCACCACCACAACTACACATCTTTCACGCACCCAACTAAAGCCTCTTTTATTCTGTTCCAAGCACTTTCTATATCATTAGCATTTATTTTGACAGTTCATTCATGCTCTTTTAAAGTTAATTTTTACCCCGGCATTCTTTCACTTTCTCTCACACTTTTATCCTGCAATTTTGCCACTCTCACTCTTGCTTGATTTGCAGTGCTTTTTCACAAAATTCCTACCTAATTCAGCTAATGAGATCACTAGGAAGTGATCCGTTCTACATTCAGCTCCTTGCACAGCCTTGGTATTGTTTATTTAACTTCTAAGTCTCTCATCATACTCCACAACATCAATCATATATATCCGAATCACCCCTTTGCCATGTATACAAGTGAATATCTTTGTGCTTAAACCATGTGTTTTACATAAATAAACCCTTTTATAAACAGAGATTCACGATCTCATAATCATTCTCGTTTACCCTGTCATCACCTTATCTTCCTAACAATATAATTCTTTCACCCAGTTCACATGCATTCAAGACTTCATTGAGATCATGCCAAAACTCCGCTATTATTTTTTTCTTTACCCTCCACCTGCTATCTCAATATAAAATGTTGTAGTACCACATTAGTATTTAAAATATCAAATAAACTATTGACCTGAAAATATTTCACCAAGAATATTAGTGTGTATTAAAATATAATTTCACCATAGGCATATATTTAGGATTTAGATCAAAGAATGCCAACAAAACTGAACCAAAGGTTCTAAGACATCCATGTTGAATGATCCCAAATCAGCTATGGTGGGAGCCTAGGGAAAGATGAAAATTTTATGAAAGGAAGTTTTTAATTAGAATTTTATTTAATTATTCTAAAATTAAATTACCACATTTGTGTCTGGGGAGGGATAAAATCTGCTCCATTGACCCAATATCCAGCACAACTTAAGTCAATTTATTCTAATGTACGTATGTGCCAGAGGTTCGTAGGGGCACAACCATACCACCATACTTTTTAAATATTTAATTAGGATATGTTCATTTTATTAAGTAAGTTAATAATTTTTATTTAAAACTTTATATTCAAAAAGTGTGACTTCATAAAGATTAATTTGGTGAAAAAAAGAAAGTCCTTAATAACAAATTTATTTTTCTTCAAATATAAATAAAGATTATTTATTTTAATTGGGATTGTTGGATTGTTTTAATTTTTTGTGGTCAAATTTTATTAGTATAGTGACCCGCCTCAGTGGCGTAGTTGGCTAACGCCCTAGTCGTGTTGAGCTCGACTGCTGAGTATGGGGAGATCGAGGTTCGAATCTCGGTCAGGTGATCTGGGGGTGGTTTTTTCTAAATGGTTTTCCACTCTCCCTCCACGGAAATGCGGGTTCACTTCCTCTAATTCAACCTTCCCAATTCCTAATCCATTAGCATAATTAGTACTTAAAGCGTATAACCCTAATGAGTAGTAAGATGCGGTGCTAAATAATAATAATAATAGTATAGTGAGTTGGTACATACCTGATAGTTTAAATACATATCTTTTACATTTAGAATAGTATTCAATAAATGCATTTGTAAGTTTTAATTTAGACTACATTTGTATGGCCAAACTTTATTATTAATTAATACTATGCATAGTTTTACACCTTTAATTCATGGTTCTTGCTAAAAGAAATGTTTTCAGTTGTATGTTTAAACACTATGGAGGTATTAGGTTTGATCCTTTGAATTCAAAATCCTAGCATGCAAACCACTCTTGTACTATAAATAATGCCCCACTAAAGGTTGTTGTTATAATCTAAGTCAGGGATTTGTGGCTATCTTATTACTAATAATCTCAAGAATAATATTAATAGTATGTTATTCTTATTGTTTTTTCGATATCTTTTATCATTCTAATTGCTTTCAATGTTAAATAAATCCAGATAATGCATTATATAATAATTACTATACATGTGAGATTACTATAATTTAGGGGTGACCTAGTGGTCTAGGGGTAAGGTGTCAGACTTCTGTGCTGGCGGCCGGGGTTCAATCCTCGGTCCTGGCACAGATTTATCTGATTTCCAAACCCTTCCTTCACCTCTGACAAGACATCTTGTGAATGTGGGGAATGCCAGGCCGCCACCGTGGTTCGGATTCCACTTTAAACTGTAGGTCCTTCATTTCATCTCACTATCACCCTACCATTATACATTAGCGTAAGTGCATATAACCCAAACGGGTAGTAAGACGCGGTGCTAATAATAATAATAATAATAATAATAATAATAATAATAATACTATAATTTAGATAACCTTGTTTGAGAGTTTTAAAGAGCAAGTTAATTATGTAAAACATCCAAATGTATGCATCCTATTTGGATTTTCTTACATGTAATCATGGTAACTGTTTTCATTCCATAAGTTTTGAGGGGAAAAAAAGAGCTCATTATTGGGTGAATACAAACCAACTCTGGAGGTGAACTAAGACAAAATGCTTTAACAAGCAAACTCAAAACTTTTTACACAATAATAGTTTTCATGTATTCATAAATGATCAAATAAATTTATATTTAAATTAGTTTTGTATTTTAACAATAGAAATAAAACATTTTAAAGAGGATAGGAGGACAAAGCCTACACACTTCAGAAAACTGTAAGCCTCAAAATTAACAAAAAAATACAACAAAACACATAATTATGAAATTTTCGGGGTACTTCAGTACCCTTCTTCTGCTAACTGGGACTGATATAGCCCGAACATTTCATAATTAAGTGTTTTGTTGTGTTTTAATTGTGAACTTTGAGGCCTACAGTTTTCTGGTAAATGTGTAGCCCTTGACCTTCTATCCTCCTTTCACTATTTAAATACCCTGTATAAAATTGAAGTGATTACACAGGCACACTTTTTTCCTCTACACATTGCTGTTTATTAAAGAAATTGATTTGCTGATTCCAAAAAATGCCAATGATTTTTGTCAGTCACAACTACACCAAAAGATAAACTCAATTTATTTTTAATGACTGACCAAATTTTGGTATAATAACATTATTTTACTGTACATAATATAATTTGCAATCTTCATTATTAACTTTTTCATGTTAAAATACAACAATTTTATTAATTTATATTATCATACAAGGTAATAGGTAGGATACATTCTATATGTTTAAAAATGATTGCCACAGATTTCTTTTTCACTTAGTACGTTTTGAATTCTCTCTTCAGAAACCAACAGTAATCTCCCATCATGGCAGTATTCCAGCAACCTTGAAAACGCTTTTTTCATCATGAATATGTCTTGATGAAAGGGTACCCCTTATCTATCATTCACCTCTCCCAAATTATCAGGAAAAAAATCCCAGATGTGAATATAGATAATTATTTTCAAATACATTTGGCATACCATATATTTAAATACTGTAGAAAAGTTTACACCAGGGATTCAAAATTGTCTTCTTTCTTGTTTCCAACAAATCCATGAAAAAGTGCTTTAACACTCTTGACATCATGCCCGTCGAATTTACAGGCGGCCGTTCTTGAGAATTTCGCTGAGCCTGTCAATTTTACATGGTTTTGAATTTAAATCCGCATAAAATCTTTAACCGCGTTTTCTACAGGTTTGGTTGGTGCTATGCAGCCCTTGGATTGCTAGTTCCCAATCATAGTCAGAGATGGCATTTTACTGCACATATGAGTGGAGCTTTTATAACTAGAAAAACCCTGCATTTCACCCTCCAAGTAACTCAAGTTCAGTGATTCTTAGTACGAAGAATAGTATCTGCTTTTATTCTTGCCTTCATGATGCATAAAAAATTGTGAGATTTTTTTTTTATCTGATAATGAAAGCTGAGAAATGGTGAGTTTTTCTGATGATATGGACGACACTCAATATGAAATAGAATAATTGGCTGAATTAGTGATAAAATATAGAATCCAATGTTGTTTACGAAAGTGAACGCTGTGTTATAGTAGCCCTATTTCGCAAACATCAACATGAAAATATTATTTTGTATTTTAAGGCCTAAATGTCTCTTCATTTATGAATAATGTGAGTTTAAATGGTAAGCACTTGAATGATTCATTACATATAGGATATTATACTTTCTAATGTATAGACGACGATACATTGTGATATTATCTCGCGGGTAGGCCTATAGTCAATAAAATATAATTTTATAGAAATTTATTTACATATCAGGTAGTATTTAAAATTTTAGTTATTCATTATGAGCCTACATACACATTGTATTGTATACAACTTATCACCTAAATCTACATAACCAGCTGATTGTGTGAGTTTATTGTTTATTATTTGTATGAGCTTTTGTTTTTTCCTTTTACAAAGTACTTTTACTACCACTTAAGACCACTTTACAAGATCTCACACTAGATTAAAATTATTCAGAATAAAAAAGAATGTAGCTCCAAACTGGTCTTTGAAATTTTAAAATCCAATGTGTGGCTGTGGAGAATTTTTTTTTTTTTCAAAATCCTTAAAACTGGCCAGTTTCTGCAAGTAAGTACCTGGCCCGGTACTAAGTGTGTTTAACTGATGCCAAGCTGCCAGTTCAATATTCTGTGACTTTGTCACAAATTGATATTTCAGAAGTGTGGTATATTACAGTGGTGTAGTTGGTAGCATTGTTTTGGCTATGAAACCAGATGATGATCTGTGAAGTGTGTGGGGAAGTGTTGGGAAGTGTTGTACGACAAGATAGGAAGTGTGAACGTTAAATTGTGAATGGTAAAAGAGCGGCAAGTATTTCACTTTAGTGATGAGGATGGGATCACCCACTGTCAAATCTGGCGTTGACCAAAACCAAGAATAACAAGTATTAGAGTTTAAAAATTTTCTAAGTGCACACCACAATTGAAGACCTGAGATGTCAATCCCAAGGAAGGAGTCTACATTTGCATTCAAAATGGCTGAAGACTTATAAACCACCACTATTGGCGTATTGAGGGAGTTTACTTTAAAAAATGACTAGTCTCTTTACAAACATAGGATGGCGAGTTTCTTCGACGCTAATGTCATCAAGAGTGAAACCAGAAGACGAGGCCTGTTTCTTAATGCATCGGATGAAGATGCTTTAAAGTTAATGAATAACTTAAGTGTACCTAGAAAGACTAAGGAGTTGAAATACGATGCACTCGTGTTGTTACACAAGTACTTTCTGCCCGTGGAGACTGTTTTTGCTTCGAGATTTAAGTTTTTCAATTCTAGTAAATAGCCCGAAGAAAACGTAAATCAGTAGCTGGCAAGAATACGGGAAATGGCGGCGAAATGTGAATGTGACACCCATCTAGACTTTGCTCTAATAAATAAATTTGTTTTAGGAATGGGTCAAGGTCTCATTCGTGATATGCTTTTTGAGGAAAACACCACTAAGTTGATGATTGACAAAACAATAGAGCAAGATAGTGCTAAGCAAGCGTCTTAAATTCAATATCGGTTAACAGATATTAAGATTTTAAAAAAAGAAGCCAGTTTGTCATATGTTTAAAAGAGATAGCCAAAGTAGACAAATTAATCAACTAAAACACCAGCCTGGTTCCTCTAAATATGTTTGTTGTGATGTTTGCGCAGGTTATAGCCATGCCTAAGAAAACTGTAAGTATCGTGGTTACACATGCAAGATTTGCTCACAGATTGGACATTTAGCAAGGGTATGCAGAAAAGGGTAAATAAATAACATAAATAAGAAGCCGTCTTATTTTAAAGGGGAAATTAGAGAAAATACACACTTTTTATCTGAAGATATTAAAGATGATAGTGAAAGCTTGTAAGATTAACGGGGCAGAAGAAGAGAGCCTGAAGATTAACAATGAAAGCATTAGATTTCAATTTGATACCGGGTGCTTGAGCACAATAGCACCATTGGAATTGTTTAGTGAAAAGTTCCCTAATTTAGTGCTAACTCCAACGTCCAAAACCTTTGTTTCGTATTTCAAGGAAAAATTGATACTGTTAGGTACCATAACTGTCAAGGTCAAATATTAATGGACACATTTTTCCAAACCTTTAAATTTTTTGTGGTGGAGTCGGATGGCCCACCACTGCTAGGAAAGGCCTGGGTTAGTGAATCAGGATTTCACATTAAAGACACCAACTGTAACAAGATGGTGTAACCAGTGTTCTTCTTGGAAGACAACACGTAGCATATGCTTCAAGGAATTTCTCTGCAATTACCAGAAGTTTTCACATACTGTCTTGGTAAGTTTAACAAAGAAAAATGGTCATTGTCTCTGCAGCAGGATGCTAAGCCCAAATTTACGAAGGCTCGTCCAATCCCACTTGCTCTTCAAGAAGCGGTTCCTGCCGAAATTGACATAATTTTGAAAGAAGGGATTCTAGACCCTATGGACTACAGTGAATTTGGATCGCCTATAGTTCCCATGATGAAAAAGGGTGGGGGAATTCGATCTGTAGCGACAATAAGTTGACGTTAAATCCATGTTTACAAGTGGATCAGCACCCTCTTCCTTGGATTGAGGATCTGTTTCACAAAGTCCAGGGCAGCAAGGTGTTTGTGAAGCTCGAGTTGTCCAACCTTTATAAACAGTTTGAGTTAGAGGAGACATCTCAATTGCTCACAACAATAACCATGCCAAAAAGGCTTGTTCAAATATACCTGTTTGTCATTTGGGGTCGTATGTACGTCCACCAAGTCCCAAGAAATAAAGGGCACTTTACTTGGTAGTATAGAAGATACTGCTGCGCAAGTTGATGACATTCTAATAGGGGCTGAAGACCTAGCTCAATTCAAGTTTCGACTCAAGGTTTTGGAAATACTAAGAGATTGTAGATGGACCTTGTCCATAAAGAAATGCGAGAAAGGTAAATCTTCAGTGGAATATCTCGACTTCAGGATTGACACAGATAGCTTGCATTCATCTGAGGACAAGGTTCGTGCAATTTTATAAGCTCCCAAGCCGAAGGTGAAGGAGGATTTATAAATTACCGTCCAAGTTTTTGCCATCTCTAGCCCCAATTCTGGGTCCCCTTTACAAGTTATTGCATAAAGGCATGCCGTGAAAGTGGGATGAGCGTTGTGAACAACTAACCAATTGCTGGGCCTTTAACCCACAGTATTCAGTTAGAATATCGGGTGATGGGTGACCTAAGTCATGGTGCAGTGATTTCACAAAGATATCTTATCGGTGAAGAGAAGCTGTTAGCATTTGCAAGCCGCTGGCTATCCAAAGAGGAATAATCTTACAGCCAATTGCACAAGGAAGGAGTGAGGCTTATTTTCGGTGCTAAGAAGTTTCACACTTTCTTATTCGGAAGGAAGTGAACTTTGGGGAACAATAATAAACCTTTGTCAGCTATCTTTGGTCCAAAGCATGGTATTCCAGTGTGTGCAACACACAGATTGTAGCGATGGGCTCTGATATTATCAAATTACTGTTATGATGTTGAATGGGTAAAATTTTCCCAGAACATTGCTGATTGACTGTCAAGGGCACCACTGCCTGAGCAACCTAATGTTCAAGAAGATGTAGATGAGACAATTCACTATGTTCTGGACAGCAATAATAATTTGCCGCTGGATTATAAGCGCTTATTAACAGTCACAAGGAAAGACCAGGCCATTATGAAAACCATCAATTATTTAAAGTATGTCTGTCCACAAGTTGTTGAGGCTAATTTACAACCCTACTTTTGGCGCAAGAATGCCGATAACGAGGAGATTGAGGTTCGAATCAGGGTCGGGTACACTGAGGGTGATTTTACCAAAATGTTTTCCACTCTAACTCCACGAAAATGCGGGTACACTTTCTAAAAATATAACCTCCCCAAACCCTAGAACCATTAACGTAATTAGTACATACATGTATAACCTGAAGGGGTAATAAAATGCAGTTCTAAAAGAAATTAAATAAAAGTATAGAGTACATGTAGGTTTACTAATATAAAAATGTTGTTTCATAATATTAGTAAATATTGAATAAGCAACAACTTAATATAGGTATTATGTGATGTAATATTATGTTGTTTCATAATATTAGTAAATATTGAATAAGCAACAACTTGATATAGGTATTATGTAGTGTAATATAATGTTTGCATAATTTATTATAATTGTCCAACATAATTTGATTACTTTTATTGTAATATTTTTTTTTTTTTTTTACTAAACCAACAAGAATTTTGCTATTTTATAAAACATTGTATTTAATTGTTTATTTATGGGGAGTGAAGATAATGATGTCAAAGGTCCAAACTTCTGATACATACTGATGAAAATATTACTCTCATAACAGCTGTTATTTTTAATTTTGATTCAGAAGGTAAAGCTGTGAATCTCATATGGGCACATGAGTTTTTTTTATGTAGTTTCCTATCCTTTAGAATAATACTGGCACGTTTCCTCCATATTTGCCTACAATTTCTTGTGTATAAGTAAACTAGCTGGTATACCCGCTCTTCTCAAGTGGAATCTATAAAATAACTTTATTCTTCTATAAAATTAACCGAGTCTTACATTGTTTTTAAATAGTAATGCTTTATTGGTTTGAGTGTGTGACAAAATGTGAAAGTCAGTCTAACTAAAACATTATGTCAAATAGTAATTAATCTTGAAATGTGTTAAAAGCTGATTTACCCCTAAATACAATTCTATTGGCACTTGTACAAAAGGCTACCGAGCTAACTATGGCGATTCCAAACCAATTTTGGCAATCAATAAATAAATCAAGCCTTTGGAATCAAGCATAACCCATCTCACAAATGAGTGAACAAACGAATGCAATCTATTGACAAGACAATCTTTGCCTAAGACTGAGGTTATAGTGGAAGCATATTCACATGAAATCGAGTTCTTGCCAATACGCTCATTTCCATTCCCATTCTTGCTGGATAAAATTGTTCCTAAATATTTAAACTCTTTAATCTTGTCAAATTATTGTCAAGAAAGAGGGTAAATTGATCGTCAGCGACAGCTTACAATTCTTAATTTACTGGCCCAAGACACAGAAATGTGGGGTAATTATTTAGTAGTTGTGCATAAAATGGCAAATTACCATAAAACATTTCAGATCTGTAACCAGGTATAGACAGACACACAGAGAGAATTTAAAAATCCACTTTATTGGGTTCGAGTTTACAAAAAATATAAAAAATTCATCATTATCTCAAGATCAATTTATTTCATGATTACAATACTTTCTCTTGATACGAGAAAGTAAAAATGGACTGATAAAATATTAAGGTCATATTTGTTTAATTTGCAACTTTACCAAATAGTTTGTGCTTTTACCTCTATTAAATCACAAGATTTGAGCAATGACTTGGGAGATATTTAAGTCGCTCTGCCAGAAAGTGATCGTCAAGAACACCCCTTAGATGAGAATGGAAATTACTGGAGGTGTAATGAAGATGACATTAAAGATAACCAGATCTTCTTGAAAAGATTAAAATGTCACTTTACTCGAAACATTAGTTCCAGGGAATTGTATTGTAAATATATCCCATGTATTGCAACAAATAAAAACATGAAAAAGCATCCTAGTGCGTGCACCACAGGAAAGTTTGCGTTTCAATGTTTGGCATGGCATTAGTTTTTTTTGGAAGGGACATTCATGTGTAAAGCTTGTGAAAAAAAAAAAAATGCTGTCAATCTCATGAGAAAGAGTATGCTAAAGAAATTAATAACCCTGTTGTGTGGGGTGCACTTGCTATAGGTATAGGATACAGCCAAGTCAACAAAACTCCTATCCGTTATGGACGTTCCATCGATGTCAGCCGAGAAGTTTAGAAGCACAAAGCATCAATTGAAAAGGGTGAATACCTAAAATGTGTATGGGTCAATGAGTGAGTGATCCATTCAGCTATACTCAAATTTTTATAGTTTTAACATATAAAGGGCCTTGGGGCATATAAAATTATCATTGGGAAACTAATTTTTAATAAAGACCACTAGGCCTATAATAATTAGTCCTCTCAAAAGTTGCATATGTAAAACCTTATAATTTGGCTTAGAAATTGCGAAGGCAATGATATATCTATAATGTGTATACACAAGTATTAATTTGTTTTTTCATTAGTCATGGGGAAAATAGTAGGAACTTTGTTTATAACTGGTAGTAAATACTTAATTCTGGGAATTATATCTCATTTGCATATTAGTACTATTCAAACATGACTAATCGTTTATTGATTTAAAAAGGTGAAAGGTGAATCTTCATAGAATAATTTTAAGAACAAATGTTGAATTGGTTGGGTTTTTTTTTTAAATCAAATTTTCATAAATAATCAAATTATTTATATTTGTAAAAATAAAAATACAATCTTATTTATCATGAAAAACCATTCTCAGATACCCATTTTAAACTAAATATTAAAGGCTATTTATGAAAAATTTCAAATTTCCTAATATTTGTCTGAAGTAAACAACCCTTAATTTAATTTAAATTATTTTAAAATTATAAAGTAAAATATTAATTTTCCCATGAATAGTATTCATGTACTATTTTTGAACAAAATTGTTGAGGCTATTATAAAAAAATTAAATTTTTCAAAAATCAGTTTACTGTATCATGGAATTTATAAAAAAATATGTATCACTAATTATTTTTAATGTAAAAAACTTAAGAAAAGCCCGTTTGGAACGAAATAAGTAGCCATTTTTAAAATATTGAATCCAAAACAAAACAAACTATTATTAGTATGATTAAATGATTTTTTCCCAGAAAAAAAAAGTATACAGTTTTATTGAACATGTCAAACACTCCGCTATTTCAAACAAAAGTGTTCAATACATTTTCAAGAACAACTCAAACTCATTTGTAAAATATTGTAACAGCTTGTAAGAGGCATGTATAATCGTACGGGTAGTAAAAAAACAGTGCCAAAAAATCTTGGAAGATATTCAACTGATAGCTAAATCTATTTCACTTGTTGAATTAATAAATGTTACTAAGTAACCATTAACTGTTCCAAATAATAATAATATCAGAATTCTAGATTATGAACCCAACATGGTTATTGTTTCAATGACAAGTCATCTCATTGATGCATGGGATAAAAATACATCTGTTGTGAAACATAGACCAAATGAAAGGGAAGAGACCCTCTCACGGCGGTTAAATAATAAATTTTCTGTCTGTTCAGAGTTCTTATATAATAACTCTGTAGGGCTGTTCAACATGAGTTTGTTTGATCCAGACCTGTCAAATGTAACCAACGTAAGGACTCTTATTATGGATGAGACCATATTCGCAGAGTGAAACAACAGTTTATTATTGACTCTTATTTAGGATCTTGGAAAGCTCATATACGTTTCGAGAAATGACGCCGTTTTGGTGAGTACAGACATGTAATCAGTTAACAACATTAGATAACAGTCATAAAGGAATGTACCTACCGGGTATAGAATTATCTACACTGACTTAAATAATTTGCTGACATAATGGTTCTCAGTAATTTCTTCAATTAGACATGCCAATTAGCATCTCATTTTATACTCAAAGTACTAAACGCTTTCCATGTGTTTTTCTAATAAACAACTTATTCTAATTCTGACTTAAAAGATTTGTAGCATCCTTCCATCCCAAATATTATCCTGACTAGATCACCCACTGGGTAGCGAAACTAACCAAAAATGAATGCTTACCTGAAAATCAAGTATACAATGTTGTGTGTCGGGTAAAGCACTCCCCAGATATTCATTTTAAGCTAAATTGTTAAAGCCATTTATGAAAATTTTGGAATTTAGAAAATTATTCATTTGTAAACTAGCTTTAATTTGAGGGATAAGTTCATAATGAAAAAAAAATCCTGAGGAATAGCCTTATATTATCTAAATATCAAGCTTGAACAAAATATACAAAACAGTTTCAGATCTTAGCACGGGGACAGACATAATTATTGTAAAAGCAACTGTTTGGGTTTGAGAGAACATGAAAAGCAAAATATTAATCATAATTTCAAGGTTGAACATTTTCACTATTATAATAGTTTCTCTTTATACAAGAAAGTTAAATTATTAATATTATTATTATTATTATTATTATTATTATTATTAGTACCGCGTCTTACTACCCATTCAGATTATATGCAAGAAGTGTATAGAAATGGATGTAAATTATTTGCTGTAGTAAATGAATTAAATAAACGGTATTTACAGATTTTTTAAATGTATTTACTTATATTATAAAACTATGGTTTAGTAATACCTTTTAGGCATGGGAAAACACTTCAATGAAAAGTTCAAGAAAGCAGGCTAAGAATAAAAAATAATTGCTGAAGAAAAGGGGCACTACTTTATTGGCATGCCTTACATAAGAGTTATATGAGACGATGGATGGGGAAATCGGATCTATGGCCATTGCTACAATTCATTCATTGGTGTGGTAAGCTCACAGAAAAAGTGTACTTATTATTTTTAATATTAATGAGTCAATCGAATGTTAGTAATTTTAATAAATATATCTACAATATTATTATTTTCCTGACTTTAATCAGTAAAAAGAAGAAATTTTCAAAGAATTTATTTTTTAAACAAAAAGCTTGTGTGATCTAATTTTCAATATTTTAAAATCAAAATCAAACCTTCATTTGTCAATTTTTTTTTAATGTATTCAAATGAAGGGGCAAACTAAATGAGGAAACTGAACATTTTCACATGTTTATAAAATGTATGAAAAAAAGGCTTATTTTTAAAGATTCATAAAAATAATTTAAGGCACTTTAGTATAAATATAAATTTATTCACCCTGCAGTGAAATATTTTTAAGTATTGGTTTAAATTTAGAAAAGTAATTATTAATAATTTAATACATTTAGTGTGACATTATTAATAAATAGTGATTGTAATTTTGAAACTTTTTTTATGGGCTGAGATTATTGGAGAAGAAGCAAAAAAATATATATGTAAATAAAAAACACAAAAGTAATTATTAATAATTTAATACATTTAGTGTGACATTATTAATAAATAGTGATTGTAATTTTGAAACTTTTTTTATGGGCTGAGATTATTGGAGAAGAAGCAAAAAAATATATATGTAAATAAAAAACACATTCTTTTTCATTCTTATTACAAAAACTACAATAGATCTTCCACAGCAATGGAAAAGGACATAATAAGCGAAGGTTTTAAGAAAAGTATAGAACTGTATGGACTCTGTCAGGAGTCGGCACAAATACATAACAGGAACCGGGCGATAACAATGAAAATGCCGCAAAGGTGCTAGAATGGGAAAGAAACGATCAGAAGGCAAGAGCGGACATAATCTTGTCAATATTTCCAAACGAGCTTAAACAGGTAAAGAACTGTGACACGTCGCGTGCCATGTGGACGAGGTTGCGGGAAATGTATCAGTCCTGAGGTCCGGCCCGGAAAGCAACACTTTTGAAGAGATTGACTTTACACAAGATGGCGGACGGTGGAGACATACGCGACCACCCGAACAAATTCTTCGACACCGTCGACAAGTTAAGTGACATGGACATCTACATACATTCAGATCAGTTAGCCATTATGTTGCTGTATTGTTTACCTTCGACATTCGAAAATTTCGGGTGCGCGATCGAGTCGTGTGACGAGCTACCAACGCCGGAGGGCCTACGCGCTAAGCTCATCGAAAAAAACGATGCTCGAAAAACAAATACGCGCGACGAAATGTCGGACGCCATGTTCATAAACAGAAGTGGTAAGCAAAATTATTCAAAAAGGAAACCGGGCGAAAACAAAGGTGATTTCAAATTGCAAAAATCCGGAGATAAAGTGCGATGTTACACTTGCAAAAAGCCGGGACACAGAAAGTCTGAATGTTGGTATAATGGCAAAAACAAAAGAATATCGGAAACTGGAAACTTGTGTTTTCATTCTGCCGAGGCATCGGCGCAAAACCATAGATGGTGTCTCGATAGTGGTGCTACGACTCATCTGTGCCACGATTTGGGCAATTTCCGCGAAATCAGCGTCGAGAAGTGCTGTACGTTAACGATGTACACAGGCTGCTAGGGACAGATATATTCCGATAGAGTGTGGTACTATCGGTTTGTCGTGCTCGTGACGGCCCGGTTAAAGAGGGAGACAGTATCATTACCTCTCACTCTTACTTAACTTCTCGCTTTGAGTAAAAATAAAAGTAAGGAAAGAGGGGATTAGTAACCTAACAGGCAATGTTTACAGAGAGGTTTGGTGGAATACAATGCTACCGTTAGAAGGACAAATACTTTTAACTACGCCTAGCCCAAGGGTGGATCCAGGTCTAGTTGTAGGGGTGAATTGGTTTTCACAAGGCTCCTTCAAGGATACATTTAATAATTTTGATTAATAAAGATTTTAATTTATAATATTTTAATTATAATATTGCGAGTTTAAAAAACTAGTTGAAATTAACAATTAATATAATAATAATAATACTTTAAGAAAGAACACAATTTGGATTAATCAATTTGTAATTTTAATACAAAAATAACATAAAACAAAAAGTCGCCGTCACAATAAAAGTAATAAATATACACTTTACATAGGTCTAAAGTGTTTTAGTAATAAAAGAAAAAATGTGTATTTTAATACTAAACTTAATATAAATATTGGAAAATTTTAGTTTTAATCCCTTTTCTTTGCTCTAGAGCTAAGTTGAAAGAGATGTTGCCTAATTTTGATTAGGTCGTGTAGGTGATAGGATTAGGAAGGTGTTAGTAAGTCATTCTTTACAACTTTAAAGTATTGGTTTCAATATTTATGATTATTTTCTATGCAGGAGTGGACGATTGCACCCAACCCCACCTGGATCCTCCCCTGGCCTAGCCAGGGAAACTCGAATAAATATATGATTTTTAATGTTAATGAGAACAAATTCACTGTGAGGTTTGTAAAGATGATTACATACTCCAACAAGTTAATATACAAAATTAAATACACTTTTTGGAATATGTGGGATAAAAATGACATTAACTAAATGTTTTTTTCATTTAAAATAAACACTTTTAAAAAATATGATATTCAACGAAATACAATAAGTGTAATGATCTTGATATTTTTTGGACACAATTATAATTAACTAGGGCTGAATGCCATTAATGATATGATTTAAATTTCTAGGCCTAAGTACTATAGTTGTATTTGTAAACAAAATTAGTTACAGGTTCATATTGTTTACACTGTCATAATACAAACTGGTCGTTAAGCTGTAAAAAATATCTCGAAGGTTAGAGACATGTGGCCGACACGATTTGGAACAACTGGTTGACAAGTTCATGCTTAGGTGGACAAAGTGACAGCAAACTGGCCTACCAATTGGGGCTCCAGCTAACTGATCGACAGCACACTGGTTAACATGTGTGGAAAAAGTGGTCGACAGACAAGTGACTGTCATGCAAAAGCAGTGTCGATCACATGGTCGATGTGAGTAGGACCATGTGATAAAGAGCCAATTGGTCGACAAAAAGTATAAAAATATTTGGAATGATTGGTGGGTTAATTATCTGACCCTACTATGACCTACATGTCGACTAGCCCATGCATACGAGGACAAAATGATATACACACGAATAGTTGACCAATTTGGGTGCATAAAACTAATCAACAATAAACTGGTCGATATGTGTGAACAAAGTGATCGACAGACAAGAAATCTACACGAAGTAGTACTTAGACCAAGTTGTTGATAAGGGTAGGACCATGTGCTAGACGACCAACTGATCGACAAAATATTAACAAACATTTGATAGACTAGGTAACTAGTGGCCGTCGACTCGTCGAAAAATACGTACATAGAACCACAAAGTGATAGACAGCCAACTGGTCGACAAAAAACAACTGGCAGACAAACGTTGAGATGGATCCATATAATAGTGGACCACAAGTTAATACATAGCGAATAAAGAACTCGCTAAGCCAAAAGCTAGGTGTTCTATTTTTGTATCCAGGTGTTCTTTTTCCACTATATATTTAGTCACATTACAGTGAACGTCTGTCATTCGTTAATAATAACAATGCCAATCGATTAAAATAGTGCGCTTTACATAACATTAAATAAACAATGTCCCTTCTGTTTAATGTGCAAATAAAAATAATTAAATATTGGTAAATACACCAATCATATACATAATATACAGTGAAAATGTTAACCAAATTATTGTAAAATAATAGCAGAAAAGGAATGTTCTATAAGAAGAAAATACAAGGAATTAATAAAAATATTAAAGTTATTATTTTTATTACGATAAAATAATCAACAAAAATATACACAATTCTCTAACCACATCACTCACAAGTAGCCTTATTAACGTTGTTATCTCCTGATTAAATATTAATTTATTTGGAAAGATTCTCACCTGGATTATTTTTTAATTGAATGTATTTAGAATCTATTTGAGAATATCAGAAGGTGTGAACTACATCTAGAAGAGGGCTAATTTATTCCAAGAAGGGCAATCACCCCTCTCTACACTCCACTTATCGTTTGATCTGTCCCTAATTTGAAGTGGTCCTTTCCCCCTTTTTTGAAACTATACTCTTTTAAAAGATATTTAGAATAGTCCCCCCTACAAATTATTTAGAACTTTGGATGTTCCTAGAACCTATTTTGAGTAGCGTCCTTCGGAAATTTTTTAAAAGTTAGATACCTCAAGAAGCTTTTTTTAATAGTCCTCAACCAGTTTACTTTTTTAAATTTAGATCTCCTGAAACCTATTTGAAGGGGTTCTCCTCCAAAAATGTTTAAAATTTAGGTGATTCTAGAAGATATTTAGACTGCTCCTAGCTTGAATTTTTTTCGAAAATTAGATGCCTCTAGAAACTCTGAAGTGATCTTCTCTGGAAAACTTTTGATAATTGAATGTATATAGAAGTTATTTTGTGGTTAATGCAAGATCTTTCAACTTCATATTCGATTGTATCAGAGGATTTAAAATATATTTAGGGGGGTGGGATTTATTCCATCTGAGATTATTTTCAGGGGAACGAGGTCCCTCTTGCCCCCACCCCACTCGGTTCTACCACCATAGATTGCAGTACTACACAAATTTATTAGATGTGTCCATGCAAAAAAAAAAAAATGCTGACCATCTCCTGTTGGGAGACTTTATCACGATCCATCATAGACAGGACCTTACTCTCCCCACTAAAAACGAGGGTAAATCCATGATATTACTCTACATTCTCAGCGTAAAAAATTAAGGTCTGGATCAAAAGGCCATTATTGCACGTGTGATGTGTGCTCAAATACAAGTGGAGATTAGGCAAGATAAACAGTAGTATTCATAGGCCTATACATTTACAAAAGGTGCTTCACCCAGTGGCGGTGGAACTTTATTTGTGTAGGAGTGTATACAATTTTTATAAAGGAACTTTCTTCCAATTAATAGGAGATCTGGGGACTCAACACCATATATTTTGTGAAAATTGAATACCCCTAGAATCCATTTTGAAAGGTCCTTGTCCAGTAATATTTTGAAAATTAGACTCCTTCCAAGATATTTGGAGTGATCCTCCTCTAGAACTGTTTTGAGATTTGGATACCCTAAACGCTAATTATAGTTTTCCTTACCTATAATATTTTTAATTTAATTTTTCCAGAATATATTTAAAGTGGTTTTCCCCATGGCAAATGTTTAAATGTGTATGCCCAAAAAACTATTTATAGTGGTCCTCGCCTTTAAATTCTCAAATGATGGCAAATTTTCAAGAACATTTCCCGGGATTTTTCCCAATTTTACTGGTGAATGGACACCCTGAAAATATTATTTGCGGTATATCCATCACAATTAACTACAATTAACTATAAATAACACTCATATCACCTACTGACAAAATATTACATTAGCTCTATCTCTCACAATTCATCACAAGTAACATACTTAATTCACATCCTAACAAAATATTACTTTGGATATATACCTCGCAATTAATTACAAGTAACATTGTTATTATTATTATTATTATTATTATTATTATTATTATTAGCACCGCGTCTTACTACCCGTTCGGGTTATACGCACTTACGCTAATGTGTAATGGTAGGGTGATTGTGATATGAAATGAAGGACCTACAGTTTAACGTGGAATCCGAACCACAGTGGTGGCCTGGAGTAAAATTGTTAAATCACTTATTGACAAAATATTACTTGATATAAGCTAATATATCTGTTGCCAGCAGCACTGTGTTGTTTTAATCTCAAACAAGTTCAAGATATCTATTTAGAGCCAAATCGTCAAAGCGATTTTTTCCCCCAAGTTTTTGAAAAAGCACTCTTCGATAAACTACCCACAAATGACAATATATTAAAAAAACAAGTAAACTTATAAAATGTTATTTGTCATGTTAGACATTCCCAAGATATCAATTGGGAAGTGAATCATCGACTCTCTTTTTAAAATATTTCAAGTGTTTGAAAAATCACTCATCACACTTCAAAATTTTACTGACCAAAAACCAAATAGCCTCTACGTTGTTATTTGTGAGATAAATTACTCCCTAGGTTTGCATTTTAATCAGAATCTTTAGATCCAGTTTTGAAACAAAAATTGCATTAAAAAATCTCTCATTTATAAACTATCCTTAATTTGAAGGCTAAGGTCAAAATAAAATAAACGTGTTGAGATATTGCCCTATAACTTATAAATATCAAGTTTGAAAAATTCAATCAAACCGTATCCGATCCGTGGCCAAGGACAGGTTGACAGATAGACATGGGGACAAACAGAATTGTGAAAACTAGTTTTTTGAGTTTGAGTTTATAAAAAGAGTAAAAATTCATCAATATCTTGAAATAAATTTTATTTCAAGATTACAATACTTTTATCTTGATATTAGTAAGTAAAAGAGTGACTACCCTGATATGTGTTTGGACACTACTCAGCAACAAGAAAACTGCTCACTGAGGGCTGTCTGTCAATTCATGTGTAGCTAACATTGTATCCCCTCTCTCTAACACCAACAATCCTTATTGAGGACTGTCTGGTTTGTTAGCAATGCATGTGTAGCTAAAAATGTATCACCACTCTCTAACAACAGCACTTGATTGGTGAGGTAGTAGACTCGATACTTCCTAGTTTATAAACTAAACATTTTAATATGACAAAGTTTATACTATGCTTCGTAACCTTGGATACAAAGACTTGAACTAAGACGCTTTAGCTTTTACTCTTTGAAACACATTTATTGTATGTTAGTATTTTTTTTAAATATATTACTAATCTAGACACCTACTACATTATGACTGTTCCATTCTATCTTGGTCCATCAAATTTACCCTTTCGTTAAACCAGTGGTGTCCCTAGACATTTCCATCAGGGGGGCCACTAGGATTTTACCAAGTTCCCTCCCATATCATCGTCTGAGTAAATTCAAGCCCATTTCCCTTTTCCTTTTTTAGTTTATGGTGAGTGGCCTAACGTACATGAATAATTCGGTGACCCGTAGTGGAAGAATACTGTATTCTTTCAACCTTTCAATTTTCTATGAAAAGTGGTGGTAAGGTATTTTCATTATTATATTCATATTTTGAAATAGTGTTTTCACTA
This sequence comes from Timema cristinae, assembly GCA_039000515.1. Taxonomy (NCBI): domain Eukaryota; kingdom Metazoa; phylum Arthropoda; class Insecta; order Phasmatodea; family Timematidae; genus Timema; species Timema cristinae. The sequence continues at coordinate 31,114,715 of JBCFYV010009882.1, forward strand.
ACGAGTGAAGGATGTTCCACATTCGGTGGTAAATCCTCTAATTCGTCATCTTCATCAAATTTTTTTACATAGTTATTTATTTATTACAGAACGTCTTACCATTCATCTAAGCTATTCGCATTTAGTTATTATAATAGGGTAAGAGTAAGTAAAGTAGAATAGAGAAGAAATGTACCGGGTTTGTGTGGAGGAAGCGTGGGAAACTGTTACTAAAAGAAGCTTTGGTAGATTACAGCAAGTCTGAATTCAAACCTTGACCTCCCACCCACTAATAAACCAGAAAAACGTGTAATTTACTTAGCACGCATACTGATTAGGGCTTATAATCACTAACCCATAACTTATAAATTATATTATAATACAATCAACACCTTATATTTGGGGTACATCTAAGGACTATTTTAAACTTTAGGTAGCCAACACACTCGATTACAAAAACTTGCCATCATTTCCGTTTGGAACCAATTTAACGCAGCCACATTTCATGTACAAGACTGTACTTTTTTTTACAATTTATTTATCAACATAAATATATTTGGCACATCCGCAGAATTTTTTTTAGAAGATAAATAAATAAAATACGCCTAAATATACTTTAACAAACACAAAATACAAATATTAGTTGTAATATTTTCAAACTACAGTTACCTTTTAAGTGATTCAAATTTGTTTCCGGTTAATTATGGTTCTTCTTTCTGGATTCTCCATCTCTTTAAATCTCTGTATCGTTTTCTTCTTTTGCATACTTTACTTGGAAATGAACGAGGCTTAGACATTTTGTACACAGCAAAATTCACATTAAAGTTGATTAATATCAAGGCCATAGTCGAGAAATTTTATGAACAATATATATTGCTTTATTTATGGTTGAAACAATACCAAAATTAATGTAAAAGTTCAAATTAGGGGGCTGTGTTACCATGAAAACCACTTCAGAGAGCATCCAGATGGGTTTAATAATTAGAATTTTTTCTAGCCTTCGGCAGCTATGGTGTCAGGCTTCCATAAAAATTACTTCAGAGAGCTTCTAGAGGTGTTTAATATTTTGATTTTTTTCTAGCCTATGGCAGTTATGGTGTCATGTTGCCATAAAAAATGCTTCTAGAGGAGTTTAATACTTAAAATTTGTCCTAGCCTCCATCAATTGGGGATGGGCCACCCCCTTAAATTATTTGCTGGCTACGGCCTTGATTAATATAATTATATTTATGCCAGTTAAATGGTAGCCTACGCTCAAACTAAAATATAAAACTAAACAATGTCAAAGGATACTGGTAACAATAGACTGTACAGCTTTCACACATTAAATAGCTAACAGGCAAGAACAGTCTAAAATATCATAATATTACTCTTGGTATGGTTTTGTACCTCAATACTTTTCTCAGCTGGTTTTGAAAAGTTTGCTAATGATCTTCATCCCCCTCATATCTCCCCACCCGCCCGCCGTGGTCAATCAAACACAAGCGGTCACTCCTACCTGTGTTTGGTTCTCAACGGTACGGCCCGGTTTGGCTGTATTTATTTCTGTGAAAATCATATAATTTCGGGCCATTTCCTATCCAGTTTTTAAAATATAATAGTAACGATTGTATTAAAAATGTCAAATGAACCAGTATTTATTGCTAAATAAGGAGAGTTAAATTTAATTTCAAGATACAAAGTAGTTTTCTAATAGGAAATTTATTTGTTAAAGAATGAGAAGGTCTGCCGCCGATTCAGTTTCATTATTTATTAAATAAAAATTAATATCTTGGAAAATATGGTACATACCGTTCCTAAAATATGCTTACCATATAGTGCTATACTATCCGTACATCCACAAAAAAATTTAAGGCTTTTGCTTGAATTTCTTAATACTTGGATACGAATTAGTATTATTAAGTTAAATTAAGCATTATAACTATTTAAACAAAAAATACATAACAATTTTGCTCTATTATTACTTATTTTAATATTTTTATTCTATTAAAAAGGCTCACAATCATAAAAATAAGAAAATAAAATAAAATATTTTCACTCTTGCACAGCCTTAAGACTCGCGAACAACTCGTCGACGGAAATCATCGGAAAAGGAACGTTACTGTTTACCGCCAATGTATCGGGCAACAAGAAAAATGTCACAGTGACCGACGCATCGCATTTGCCAGATATGAGGACTAACCTCTTATCTGTCAGTAAGATTACCGACCGAGGCTTTGATGTTAGTTTTAAAAAAATGCGCGGAAGTAGTGAACTCGAACGGACAAGTCAAACTACATTCTGACAGAAATGAGAATCTGTACTATGTGCGCCAGTTTGAAGAAGGCGCTCGTACCGCATCACCCCCTCAAAAATAGGTTAGAGTTCCGCTCAAGTTATTACACAGAAGACTCGGACACGCGAATATGAGATACATCATAGACGCTGTACGCAAAGAGGTCGTGACCGGAGTGCAACTCCTACAAACATCAACTAAACCAGACTGTGATGTATGTTCGAAGGGGAAAATGTCGAGAACGTTGTTTCCTAAGAGGTCTGAACGAAAAACACAATTATTGAACCTCATCCACACAGATTGGCCAATGAGGACAAGTTCTCTAGAAGGTGCAAAGTACTACGTCGAGTTTATTGATGACTCCGCGAGATGGTGTGAAGTGAGGTTCCTGAAGTCAAAGACTGAGGTTTTCAACGCGACGGTGGAATACATAGCCCTCGTAGAAAATCAGCAGGGCATAAAGGTCAACTGCTTACAATCTGATAATGGTCGCGAGTACACAAGCCTAGAGTTTGATCGATATTTGAAGAAGCAAGGGATCACCCGAAGACTGACTGTTCCTCATAACCGAGAACAAAATGGCGTATCTGAAAGGAAAAACCGTACACTTCTAGATGAAGCCAGATGTTTGTTAATAGAGTCCAAATTGCCAAATTAATTTTGGGCTGAGGCAATCAACACCTCAAACTACCTACGAAACCGCTCACCCACCAAAAGCTTAAACGGTCTCACACCATTTGAGGCATGGACCGGTAAACCACCCAATCTCACACCTGAGGGTATTTGGCAGTCATGTCTTTTACCTCGATCGAGAACCTGGCAAAGGCAAGCTCGAACAGCGAGGTCAGGAAGGGATTTTCCTTGGATACTCAGAGGAATCCAAAGCCTTCCGCATTTGGTCGTCGGAAAAGAGGAAGGTAATTATCAGCCGCGATGTAAAATTCGTAGAAGATGAGTTCAAGGACAACGATGATGCTGATGTTGACGGTTCATAAACTTCAACAGATAGCTGCTCAAAGCAAGATCAACATCACGTGGACCTCGAACGAAGTCCTCCACAAGAGGAAGAAAATCTGACTTCGCCTCAGACGACTCGGAACAAAAACAGGACTTTCGTGGCGTCAGTCCTGACGCAGAGCCGCTCGTACCCGTCGACGCTGTGGATGTCGAACACGACATTCCTTGCGAAGTGGATGACAACAACATCATCGAAGCTCAAACCCCACACCAGCCAAGAGGACGTGGTCGACAAAAGGTCGTAAGGACAGGCTCGAGGGGAAGGCCGAGGAAGATTTATCACCCCGGTGTCCCTGAACAAACTGAAATCCTCGAGGAGGTCGAGCAAACTTTCATCTCTGAAGTGCCAATGAATCAGGCAATGATGGGTCCTGATGCTTTAGAATGGTTCCAAGCTATCATAAGTGAGATGAAGTCTGTTCTTAAAAATAATACATGGAAGCTTGTCGATCGACATGAACAAGGAATAGTCATCGGGTGCCGCATGATATTGCGCAACAAATCACAACCCGATGGCACGATTGAGAAGAAGAAGGCAAGGTTTGTAGCACAAGGATTCAACCAACGACCTGGCATTCATTTTTCAGAGACTTTTGCACCCGTGGCACGAATCGGATCCATTCATCTCATGTTATCACTGGCAGCGCGATTCGGCATGAAGGTAAGACAATTTGATGTCACTACAGCTTACTTGAATGGCGAGCTAAATCCATATGGAGACTCCGAAAGATTATGAGAAGGTTTTACAAAGCATCATACAGTCCGAGGGTAATAGCTTGACCGACAACAAGGCCAGGATCATGTTGAACGAATTCAGAAAAGGTAACAAAGTGTGGCTTCTGAAGAAGTCCCTGTATGGGTTGCGCCAAGCGGGCAGGAGCTGGTACAACAAGCTGGATAAAACCCTTGAGAAACTTGGCGCCTCTCCCACAAAATCTGATCCGTGTTTATTTCAAATCGGTTCAGGGGAAGACGCAACATTGATAGCGACATACGTAGACGATATTATAATTGCGTCTAAAGATCCAAAAACAATTGCTGACCTAGGATTGGAGCTGGGTAAGAATTTTGAGATAAAGGATCTTAGTTACGCGAAGTGTTGTTTGGGCATTGAGATTGACCAGGGTGATGGGTACATCTCTTTTCAACAAAGAGGTTATGTACGGGAACTTCTTGCTCGTTTTAACATGACGGACTGTAAGCCAGTAAGTACTCCTATCGACCCATGTGCAAAACTGAAGGGAAATCAGGGACCAAATGAAGAAGACAAGAAGCTCCCTTATCGTGAACTGGTAGGAGCCCTTAACTGTCCACATCAACCCGGTTGTGAATCAAAGTGTTACCTTGTTCATTCGGACATTCACATCTATGATTTACTTCATAACATTTCTAACAGACTCGTTTACAAAAACTACATGGGAGATGGTGACTTTTTCGTTATGGCGGCAATACAGCAGTCTTGTAGCTACGGAAGGTACATCATCAAGGTAGAATGTTCGAATCATGCTAAAAGAGCCTTTTGCGAAAGTCTTCACAAACTCTCCAAAAATACGTCTTGCCCACTGGAAAGAAGGAAAATATTGGTAAGTAGTGGAAAGGGTTACAATATTTCGAGAGTTATGAAACTGATTACCATCAGAGAGACTGGATAGTTGAAAGGGGATGTTGCAGCGAATGTGCTAGGACAATACCTTAAAAAGGTACCAAATCATGTATTTAGAATGCATGAGCCCTACAGAGAATCTTATTGCAAAAGAAATGACCCGGACGAATGCAACCAACTGCCCTCCCTGGAGATCAGCGATCTCCAAGAGCTTGTCCAAATCTTAATAACAAATTTAGGGAAAAAATTAGACAAACTTTTCAGCAACAGTACCACTAACGGTGCTTTTAGTGTATAAAATTAAAAATTAAGGATTATTATAGCAAGGTTTTACGTCCTATTGGACCCTATTTAGTTTTGTGAGCATGTGCCAAATGAGTAATTTGTACTACATGAAGTAGCAAGTTCTTTTGCATGGATGAGTTGTTTTCTACATTTGTGATGTATTTTCGATCTATTTTGGTTGTTAATATAAAATCTAATATAATGTATTTATGGATCTCAATGCAAAGTTCACTGGCGGAAAATGTATGAACCTAGGGAAGTAAGGGAGCTACTACAGGAGATGTTATGGTGCTGGAATATCTCACACTACTGGACCTGGCTGGCATAGCAGCCCTTGGAAGCATATGCATGCGCACAGTCTAGGAACTCCATGTAAGAAATTAAGTGAGCGCCGTGAACGAGGACACTCCAAGCGATCATTGCACTATCTGGAAAGCGGTGCGCCTGTATGAAAACTATGGTGATCATAATCTAATAGTCGAACCAGATATTTCAGATAACAAAATGCAGTTGCTTTATAAACAGTCGTCAATAGTATGCATGAGTAAATAGCAACTACAACCAAAAGAAATCACCTGGAACAAGCGACACAAGGTCAACACAAAAGCTACAAATGACAGGAGTCAAGGATTGACCGCATTACAGCCTTCAATTTTGGGACAGTGGTGTGGCAATATGATTATACTCCATGCCACAAACTTGTTCGAGAGCTTTTATAGCCCAAGAAATTAAATATACCAGAGATAATATACGGAAGATTTCAAGAAAGGGAGGCATTGCCACAATACAGTTCGGCAAAAGGAGTTGATGTCTTACCATGTGGTATAATTGTCTAACCTGGAGAAACCTACCTTGCTGCAACTCCTGATGGCTTGGTTAGTGGCGACGGGCCAGTAGAGGTAAAATGTTTACCATCCTTAAAAGATAGAACGCTAATATATGCAACTCAAGAAAAGAAATTACATTTGTTTAAAGATAAATAAGGGTGCACATACACTCAAATATTATTATCAGATACAAGGGCAGCTACATAAATATTACCGGCAGGGAAAATTGCAATTTGGTTTTCCTCACAGAGAAAAACTTTATCGTGGAGTATATTACAAAAAATATGGAATTACAGAACAATATAATGAAACCTAAACCTTCGATATTTTGTATGCAATGTGTGCTACCTGATAATTTGGATAGTAGGGTGAAACAAATTGAAAATACGAGATTCACCAAATAATTTGGATGTAAAAGCAAGTAATATAAGAAGAAACTAGGTCTACCAATGACCATGGCAACCACAAGGGAAAAGTAACATAATTATAAAATATTAGAATTGATATAAAATTATTTTAAATTAATCAAAACTTCCTTTTTTAAGCTATTAGAGTACAAATATGTATGAATATGTGCGGTATTGTTTAGATAAATAATAACTTCCATTAAGGGTGTGGAAAGGAAATTTTTCAGAGAGCGGCGGGGGTGTCCACTTGAAAGTTAATGTGATAGTATACATTATTTTGGATACTTTTTTTTTAGTGAAGCTTCTTACTACTCTCTTGTCTCGTACGCTTAAGTACTAATTATGCTAAGGTGTTTGGGATGAGGAAGGTTGATTTTATAAGAAGTTATACCCACATGTGTGTGGAGGGAAACGGGAAAACCATTTAGGAAATACTACCCTTAGAACAAATGACCAAGATTCAAACCTTGATCGCACCGTCATCAACAGTCGAGCCTAGATGAAAGTAGTGCTTAAGACCCTTCAGTCACCAAATCGGCTCTTTGGTTACATTAAAATTATGTCAATTTTTATTTTGAGTTGTAAGCCTTAGGTCAACATAAATTATTTTAGAATTCTGAAACGTTTTAGATATAATTTTATTTAAAATATATAATTTAATTATTATTAGATGTTATATGGAGAAAAAAAAAAATCTCTCCATAGTGAATATATATAACATTTACATGTTTAAATGGAATTATGTGCATATAAATATTTATTGGCTATATACTTAGTTATATATGTGTGATTGGGATTATATATTACAGATATTGTATTTGTACATAATATACATAATCACAAATGCAATATATAAAAAAACACATTCAATTCCACTTTAAAGCGTATAACCCAAACAGGTAGTAAGACGTGGTGCTAAATAAATAAATAAATAAAAAATTCCACATTAACATTTGATGTATTTTTTCCATAGTGTATTTGGTAAACTTAGAATTAAAGTCTGTAATAACTATAGTCTTAGTTTTCACATAAGCAATAAATTGTTAGGCATGGCTATATTAAATACTAGCTAAGATACGGAAAAATCACTCCCTCTCTTCTTCAATTTTTAAGGGTTAAATTTTGAAAATAAAAATTAGCTATCGACCTTTGCCCAGTAAAGAATCTCCCTGCCAAGCTCAAGTGGTTTGGAGGATACATAAAAACATCCCCCTCCCCGCTTCAACCCAATAGAGGTTGAATTTTGAAAAATTCAAAAAATCCTTTGGCCTGTTACCTTAAAATAACCTCTCTGCCAAGTTTAATATTTCTAGCTCAAGATGTTTGGAAAATAAATAAAAACCATCCCCTCCCCACTTTACAACCCTAAGGGCCGGACTTCGAAAAATCCCATAATTCCTAGAAAATGCATGTCTTCGATTCTGACGAAGAACACACATGTCAAATTTGTTGTTTCTTACTCAGTTTCGGAAAGCCTGTACCCTTTGGAGGATAAAGGAAAACCACCCTCTTCCTGAATCACCCCATTAGGGGTTGAATTTCGAAAAATTCCCAAAATTATCTGGCTTGTGACCTTAAAAGAATCTCTCTGTCAAGTTTTATCTTTCCAGCTCTAGCGGTTTGTAAGATACGAAAAAACCACCCCCTCCCTGCTTCAACCCCTTAAGGGTTGAATAAAAAAAATAAAAAGATAACTCTCGCCCTTTACATAAAAAACCTCTCTGCCAAAATGCATCTTTCCAACTCAAGCGGTTTAGAAGAAAGGGAAAAATCACCCCCTCCTCAGTTCACTCCCTTAGAGGTGGAATTAATCAAAAATCTCAAAAATGCTCTAACATGTATCGCTTCAATTTTCGCAAAGAACATTCATGTCAAATTTCTAACTCAACCAGTTTTGGAAAAACGCATACCCTTTAAGAAAGCTACCAACCCCGTTTTCACCTCTTAGGATATTAATATTGAAAATTCGTCGAACATGTATTTCTTAGATTTTTACAAAGAACACTCATCCCAAATTTAGTGTTTCTAACTAAACTGGTTTAGGAAAAAGCTTATTTTTACAACTCCACATTTCATCACTTTAGAGGTTAAATTTCGAAAAAAAAAAAAAAAAAACCTTCTTAACAGATGCCTACAACTTAAAAGGAACCTTCCCGCTGAATTTTAAGATTCCAGGTCCAAGAGTTCCGGAGATGTGCTGATGAGTGAGTGAGTCAGGGCTTTCGTCTTTATAATAAGTGAAATATTTTATAAACAAATTATATACTGAACATAAATAACAAGGAGTTTCATATGTAATTTAAATACCAAAGAATTTCAAATGCAAACATTGCAACATACATAATCTAACAAGACATACAGATACATCAAAAAAATTAATAAACGAATAAATCAATCAAAATAAACACCTTTATTGTTAAGCTTTACTACAGGGTCTGTCATAGTCTAAATTTTTATATTAAAGTTAGTAGCTTCCTGAAGTTGGGTGATAATTTCTAGAGGTATCCAATTAAAAAAAACCTTTCCCTATATTATTATTATTATTATTATTATTATTATTATTATTATTATTATTATTATTAGCACCACGTCTTACTAAACGTTCGGGTTATACGCACTTACACTAATGTGTAATGGTAGGGTGATTGTGAGATGAAATGGAGGACCCACAACTTAACGTGGGATCCGAACGACGGTGGAGGCCTGGCATTCCACACATTCACAAGTTGTGATTAATACACGTCTTGTCAGAGGTGAAGGAAGGGTTTGGCAATCAGATAAATCTGTGCTGGGACCGAGGATTGACCACCAGACCCCAGCACAGAAGTCTGACATCTTACCCCTAGACCGCCAGGTCACCCTTTCCCTATAGCTTCTATTATTATACATAAGCATATTTTTTTTTAATCAGAGCGAGGATCATTCCAATTAGTTTCTATAAGAATTTAAATGTTTAGTGTGTCTTGGGAAGATCACTTTCAATATCTTCTAAAGGTATCTCATTGAAAAAAAAAAAAATCTAGGTGAGGATAGTTCCAAATAGCTTCTAATGGCTTCTAATTTAAAAAATTTCACTTGAGGAAAACCACTTCAGTTAGCTTCTAGAGTTATCTAATTTTCGAAAAATAAATCATGTGAGGAACTCTCTAAATTGCTTCTAGGGGCATCGACCTATCAAAAAAAATTTGAGAGATGACCAATTTAAAAATCTTATTGGTAATCTAATTAATAAAAAGATCTAATCTAGTTGAACACTACTTAAAATAGCTTTTAGAAGCATCCAATTTTCAAAAATTTGCTAGAGGACTACATCAAATAACCTCTAATACTCTAAAATAAAAATAAAATAAAAAATCAGGCTAGACACTACTCTAAATAGCTTTCAAAAACTGTCCAATTAGGACCACTCAAAATAGCTTCTAGCCTCTAGAAGCATCAAAATTTCTAACGTTAACCTGGGGGGAGAGTAGAGTAGAACTTTAACTATATACTGCCCCCCCACCCCCTCTCGTTTTCCTCCTCCGTTACATAATTAAAATTACACTACTACTATATAAAATACCAATGTTGTTATTTCTTAGGGATTAATAGTAATTCTTAACATCATATCTTAAACTTAAAATGTTGAAACCCCCCCCCCCCCCCTCACCCCCAAAATTAAATTCTTCCTACACCTATGCTTGAGACTAACATAAACAAAACCATCAGATTTAATGGGACAAAAGGATGTGAGTTTTTGTAAATACTCCAACTAGTTTGGTACCAACCTGGGTGGTGCGACCATCACCATATAAATAAATACATATACCTTAACATAATACAATATTGGTGGTGTTGGAATTAATGATATAATGGTTGTGTCAGGAGAAGGATATAAGGATGTATTCTAAGATTCTAAAATATTAAATACTATTTTTAATCAAAGCTGTGTGCATTTGAATTTAAAATACTATATTAAGAGCCTAATAGGAATATAAAGGTAGTAAATAATATTGGAAATATCATTTACTTTCTCATAAATGTAATTTACCTGTACCTTCTTGTAAAATAAATAACTTTCTTGACATATGCTATTAAATAAACAAATACAGATTTTTTTTAAATCCTATATATAAAAAATGCCAGTCGAACAATTTATTCTCTAAAGCTGTGTCGCTTAATTCTTTTTATAAGCAAGCCAAATGATATGTTCATTATAAAATGGTGGGTTGAATCAACTAAATAAATAGATTAATACATAAATGGAACCATAAAAATGGTGGGTGCTTCCTTTCGGGGTTAATTCCCCCCTCTAACTGAAAATATCACTCATAATTCATTTTTGTGTTCCTAGACCTGGAATGGCGAAACTTCTCCGACCAATGTGTCACTCAGGGGACTTGCTAAATTTGGGACTAGTTTATTGTGCCGCATATTATTGACTTTTTTAATGAGACTTTAAAACTAAAACAAACCACCCCCATCCGGGATTTGAACCTTGATGTCATCAGCATGCCCGTCTAATATTAGTTTGAAATATTGTATTTTGATGTTTATATACTATGCGAAGTATGGCTATTAAATAACTGGACTGAAGTCATAACACTTTTTATTCATCACCAATTACAGCAGAAGTTTTATCGCCTTCAATGTACTCCCCTTGGCGATCCCTACACCGCTCCATACAACGTTTCCATTGTTGAAGCAGTGCTAGAAGTCCTCTTCTGTCAGCTGGTTGAAAACCTCCATCGCTTTTGTTTTAACCGCTTCCACGCTTTCAAATCTTGTCCCCTTCAGCGCAGACTTGACCTTGGGAAATAGAAAAAAGTCACAGGGGGCATGGTCGGGCGAGTACAGTGGATGTTCCAACACGGTGATGCCGTATTTTGCGAGGAACGCTTTCACAGACAAGGCAGAATGGGCTGGTGCATTGTCTTGGTGAAGGATCCAGGACTTGGTCTTCGTCTTCTCACACACTCACGTAGGGCTGTCAGAAACTCGATGTAGAAATGTTGATTGACCGTCTGACCCTCGGGTACCCAGTGAACATAGACAAAGCCACGAATGTCGAAAAAGACAATCATCATTGCTTTGAATTTGAATTTGCTCATCCTGGCTTTTTTTTTTTGCCTTGGTGAGCTTGGGCTCTTCCAATGCATGCATTGCCTCTTTGTTTCGGGATTGTAAGTAAAAAACCACGATTCATCACAAGTAATCACCTTGTCTAACAAATCTGGATCAATGGCGATGTTATTTAGGATGTCAGTACAAATGTTCTGTCTTGATTCCTTTTGCTCGGGAGTGAGGAGTTTCGACACCATTTTTGCACAAACCTTCCGCATGTTAAATGATTCATGCAAAATCTGTCGAACACTTTCTTTGTCAATTCCTGTCATTTCAGCAAGCCCTCAGATGCTCAAACGACGGTCAGCGCGGATTAATTTACCAATTTTTTCAATGTTTTCGTCCGTTTTTGATGTTGAGGGCCGTCCTGGGCGCCGATCGTCTTCGGTCGTTTCACGCCCTTCTTTAAACCATTTAAACCCCTCAAAAACTTTTGTGCGGGATAAACATTCAATCCTGTGGACGTCTTTCAACATTGCATAAGCTTCTGTGGCAGTTTTCCCTAGTTTAACAAGAAACTTGAGGTTAACCCGTTGCTCTGTCTGACCACTTGGCGTTTTTACGACGTGCCACTAGTGCTTAGGCTAATTCAATCAACTGCTACAGTCAAACTGAGCGACCTGCTGGCTTGTCTAGCTAGCTCAGGGTGGGGGAAAGACCATCAGACACAGTCATGTTCAAACATGTCGCAGCACGCTCGCAGTTTGATGGGAGCAGCATCAGTCTGGTTATTTAATAGCCACACCTCGTATATTTGGTTCAAAACATGCTGTCTTCAACAGCACAAAAGATTCACTTAAATACAAGCCGAAACGATTTTTAACCATTGACGTCAAAAAATTCTGTGTGACATGACATGGCTGTTGAAATATTATTGACTTCAATATAGCGTAATTAGTACAAGTAAGAATAACCGAATTGGTAGTGAAATTTAAGCTCCTCTTTCTGCTTGCTGATTCCTAAAGTTAAGTTCTTACAATTGATAGCAAAAATGTTTGCCTACTTTTCTCGGACCCCACAACTCGACTCATACCAAGAAAAATTCTTCATTTCCCAATTCAATTCAATTTAGAAAAAAAAATTGAAATGTTAGAAGAGCTAATTTTACAATCTGAAGTTTTACAAGTTGCATCATGATGGTGAATTTTAAAATAATAATTAACTAGTGTTTGGTTGAAGAGATTTACATTTTACTGTAGTAAAATTAAAAAGCTAAACCTTGTTCACCACTCTCTGCTGCACTTACTGTTTTGAAGAAGCCAATGTTTACATACGATCTGTTTTACCCTCCCTGGTGAAGAATAAGACTCCTCTGCACTTGACTGTTGGGAAAAAGCCAGTTTTTACCACCTACAATATCTTTATGGTTCCCTGGTAAATAATTAAATCAATGCACTTCTTTTTCTGACTTCAGTGAAGAAGCTAGTGTTTACCATCTGAAACACTATGTTTTCCCTGGTGAATAACTATAACACCTCATCTCTTAATATTTACTGGACTGTTGTAAAAAAGATGGTGTTTACAACTTACAATATCTATGGTGTTTTCCCTGGTGAGGTGAAATAACATCTGTATTGTATGTGTTTTGAATACAATACTTTTAATACTATTTTCTTCACATAAAACACTACTTGCTTAGACCATTATCAATGTTTGCTAAACTTACACAGATGTACATAGTTTTTGTACCTAAATAATCAATCCTATTTCACTTCTTTGTATAGGGTAGAGATTGAGCCAACTTTTAAAAAAATAATTTTGATCTTATGGTTGTTGAAGTGAGTTTTAAGGGGAGTGGTTAGTTGGATTGATGGAAAAACAATTTATTGCTCAGAATAGTAGTTTCTGACAGTGTTTTGAATATAAAAAATAAAATTAATATTAATATCGTTTAAAGTTTTAGTTGAAATTATTAGTCTCATTGGTTTCTTAAAATAATTAATTGTAAGCTCTAGATGTTTTGTGTGACATATAAACTTGCTTCAGATGAGCATGTATATAGATTGGAATGAGACTGTACACACAATTTTTGAACAACCAGACATTTAATATTACAAAGAAACCTAACTTTTTGATAATATTTGTATTTATTAATTTAATGTTCATCTTGTTATATGAATAATCTTATTTTTAAATTATAATGGGTTTGTATAACACAATAAACCATTTATTTGTAAATTCAAACACGTTTGACTGACGTACATACTTTACAATAAAGTTAAGAATGTGTTTTTATATATAAAAAAGCATTTCGTCTGTTAATGTTTCCAATTTTATTCTGAAAGAAAGATTTAGTTCTGTAACATATTCTTCTTTGTGTTTAATGTGTGTCTTCATATGAAAAAGGAATATTTCTGAAAATTCAAAACAATGTGTGACTCTGGAAGTGTGAATAAGTGGGACGTGTGAAAGTTTAAGAAGAGACAAAATGAAGAGAGAAGTCTATTTGTTTATATCTAGGCCTAACCTAACCATCCCTTCAGGTTGTCTTACTTCACCATCACTTACTTTACATTATTGTCCAGTGTTGCTACACAAAAAATGAAATATATATATTTATTAGTTTTCTATGTAATTATCTTATCTAGACCCTTTAAATGTGTTTTAGTCTTTCTTAAACCATATATATTCACTGAAGTAACTCACTTTCTATTGATATTCTATGAATAATTTGAGAGTCATTTTTTTTATCTGGTTTGATTCCTGGCACGCCCGATAAAATTACTATCAATGAAATTGGGACTTTCCTTTCACAGGGATGATATGACAGCTGGGGATCTCATTGTTGTGACTGTTATATGGTTAAATTAGTTTGTAAGTTGTTATATTAAATAATTATTTGGTAAATAAGCTTCAAGCTATAGTAAGTTTAAAGAATATGTTAGAATTAATAAAACAATACTTCCAATTAGTTTTTAATAAAAAGAGAACTCCTTACTAACAAAAACGCTTCAATGAGCACAGCCAGTTTTATAAATTCTAATACTGGATAGCCAAGTTTACTACCCCAGGCATAAGAGTGAGAAAACAAAAAAAAGAAAGAAATGGCTATATTCTGTATGCTCATCTCGAGTTTTAGAAATGTTGGCAGACATTACAAATATCAATAAGTGAAGATTAAGCAGTAACAAGGGCTTAGGTACACTTTTCTGAAGCCACGCTAAGATTATGAAAGGTAAGAAAGGGCTAAACCATAACTCCACAAAATACTATCTTGGAATGGTGACAAAAATACCTTTTTCTCGGGTTGTTCTGCCTGGGACAGGGTGAAGGGGAGGTTATTTTACCCCCATCTATCAATTTGATCACTTGGAAGTTAACTTTTAGGAAGTCAATCTATTCAACCTCTTTAACACCTTTAATTACACTTAGGATGTACAGGGTAGAAATTTTCATTAAGGTGTACTTGATACAGTCTTGCACTAAGTAGGTTGTGTTTTAACAGCCCTACAGAGAAATGTCTTTCTATATCTCCTTTAGCTTTACCTCATACTCCTCCATTCAACACCAGTTTACTCAGTTGCTGACCTTTAAATACCAATAGCAAGCTGTACAATACTCTCTTTGTTGGGTTCTTCATCCCTTTCCACTCCCAGCCCCCTCTCCCACACTCTTGATTTCATACACCACATCCAAACAGTCAGAGAAAATTGTTATAATATAAGGAACATACGTTGATAGAACAGTAATTATATTAATTAGTACAACTTCTTTAGTCAAATAGAACAATAAAAATTAAGAATCATAACATGAGAAGAATTTATTAAAGAGAAAACTGTTATATCAAGAAATTAATTAGTTAAACCATGAATAATTACATTCCTAAAAAATCATCATAGGGATTGTTAAAGATCAAACATTACTTTTCATAAGAAGGTCAAGATGTAATCACTGCGAACCAATGTTAAGCAGTAGCAGAAAAAAAGACTAAATAAAAAATGTAAAATGGCAAACTGACTACATTAGAGCATTTAATACTACAACTAAAAATTAACATTGAATCTATCAATCGAATAATCAATTATATTAGAAACCGCCTAAAATGTTGACAAAGGATATTTAAAAAGATGATTCATAGAAAGCTGTAGGTGACCTGGTGGTCTAGGGGTAAGGTGTCAGACTTCTGTGCTGGCGGCCGGGGTTCAATCCTCGGTCCCGGCACAGATTTATCTGATTACCAAACCCTTCCTTCACCTTTGACAAGACATCTTGTGAATGTGGGGAATGCCAGGCCTCCACCGTGGTTCGGATTCCACGTTAAACTGTAGGTCCTTCATTTCATCTCACAATCACCCTACCATTACACATTAGCGTAAGTGCGTATAACCCGAATGGGTAGTAAGACGCGGTAATAATAATAATAATTAATAATAATAATAATAATAATAATAATAATAGTCATAGAAAGCTAAATAATTAACTTGATTATTATTTGTGAAACTTCCATAAATAAAATACAACTGACAGTATGAATAAAACATGAAACATATTAAAATTAAGTTGAGATATTATAACAAGCTACATAATTTCACAAATTATAAATGAATCCTTGGATTAGTGTTAAAAACTTGATATCTGAGTCAGGTGATTTAAAATATGCTAGTGTTAACTATTGAGACAAGATTAGTTAGAGAATTACTGTGAATAACAGATGTGTCATCCAGGTTATGCTTAGTCAATTATAATATGTTAATTACATATATGTTGTATACATATAAGTTGTTGAATGCTATAAAAGAAGTGTAATCAAGAAAGAAGGAAAATGTCTGATTGAAAAATTATAATAAAGTGACGTCCTTATCTGTGATGTTTGATTCCTCTCCTTATAAAATTTTTTGCAACTCTTGGCTGGGTGACGGCATGTTTCGGTGATTACTCCATCATCAGGTCTGAGACAAACCAATGTGAATATAATAAATATTGATTAATTTCTTGATATAACAGTTTTCTCTCTGAACAAATCATTTTCTTGTTATAATTCTTGATTTATATTGCTCTATTTGATAAAGAAGTTGTACTAATTAATCTATTGCTGTTCTATCAAAGTAAATCTTTAACAATCTCTATGATGATTTTTTAGAAATGTTACTATGCATGGTTTAATTGATTCATTTATTTATATAACAGTTTTCTCATTAATAAATTATTTTCATGTTATGATTCTTAATTTATATTGTTCTATTTGACTAAAGAAGTCCTACTAATTAATCTAATTACTGTTCTATCAAAGTGAGTTCATTATATTATATTTCTCTTTATTACATTAAACTGAATATAACTATAATCAGAGAGAAGCTATGAGTCACTCATCACTAGACATAATACAAGACAAATGAATAAAGGAGCTCAAAATTTCGAGCCCATAAATCTTTTGAGACAAAGTGTTTAGTTAAGGTTTGAAGCTTGATAAACAAGTAATCGTAGAGCTCTAATTGGACCTGTTGGTTACCAAATAAAACAAGGGTGATCATTGTGATTAATTATACACCACCTGGTATTGTGTAGCATATGCATTATAAGGCTCTGCTATTGAAAAGGACTAGATGATAATGTATTTTGAGAAGAGTCCGGTCATTGTTCCCGTGTATGAATTTGTCCATGGGCTGTTTGTTATATCAGCTTGCCATTCACCAATATAGTACTAATATTATTATCACTAAAAAACATAAGATTCAGTATCATATCTTGAACAATCACATGTCTAACAAATATTTAAATATGAACACAAGATATTATTATTATTAGCACCGCGTCTTACTACCCGTTCGGGTTATACGCATACACAAGATATTATGTTAAAAAAGAAAGGCAATGAAAGTGAACTCAAATTTATAATTTAACTTAACATGTTTTGATCATAAGCGATTGTATATGTTTTTAACACTTACCTTTAGGTAAAGGAAATTGTATATGGTGAACAGTACCAGAACTGTGACGCATATGTAAAGTAATAACTTGATGATATTCCTATGTGCATGCCACGAGTTCAGTTCTGTTATATGCAAAAAACGATTCCTATATGCAGAAGGAAGTTCAAATGACGAGTGTGAAGGCAGTAATGATTCATAAAAGTCTTGCAAGATAGCCCGTGGTAGTGTATTTTCTTTCTTTTTATATGGATTCAAGTTATCATTTAAACAAATGAATTTTCTGTAAAAAATGCAATTGTTTAGTCATATTTTATACAATAGATATAAATAGAAAATCTAATACTTTTAATATTGCAGAAGTTCACACTAAGTATTTTGACACTTTGAAGTTATGATTCTTTGCAGCATTATAGTAAATATAAATGTCTACCTTTGTGGTCTTGGGGTAAAGTGCTCACCTCAAGACCCATTGTTTGTGACTTCAAACTCAGTTGGGGTTAACAGATGTTTATTAAGCTAGTGGTTCCCAAACCTTTTTGGTTCACGGCGCCCTTAGTGTATATGGATTTTTTCACGGCACCCAAAGTCAGAACATATATAAATAAGTTGTAAATAGTGGGACGGGTGAGCTTGTTGTTCAAGGCACATCTTCTCAAGTCTTGGAATCAAACTAGACACAGCCATCCTCATTTCCTGTTCCACAATTATTTTCAAATAATATTTGCTTTTTATCACAGCGACCACCGAAAACCCAGCATCGCACAAATATGTCACAAATTTAATTAAGATTAGCTGAGCTTTACCACTTAGCAGCGGATATTCTTTTTTTACTGATATCCAAACGTCAGGCAGTTCCATTCTGTTGAATTTTGTCTTCAGTGGATTGTCGCAAGACGGCTCAATAAGATTTTCTTCGTCTGCAGAAGTAAATTCAGATGGAGCTTTGGTCGTGAATGGGTCTTGATCCATGCAAACTTATCAATATCATCTTCTTGAAAGTATTTTTCAAACCAGTTGACTAGCTCTGATAGGTTCTCTTCAAAAACAGATTTTATGATGCAAGAGAAATCAACTTCATTAGAGATTACAAACTGATATAACAAGGAGAAACAATATTTTCTGCTGTCTTCGTTCATTTTTCTTCTCCATAGCTGTAATTTTTTTTATGAAAGCTGAAATCTTCTCGACCCATTTCAACATGTGTATGTTGCCTCCCTGCAGGGAGAGATGCAACACATTTAACTTTTCAAATATACCACATAAGAATGCTAGTTTTACCAAAAAATCTACTTCCACAAAGTGTTTGGCATACTCGTGTTTTTTCCTCTTCAAGAAAAGTGTAAATTTCCTGCCATAATTTGAATGTACAGGACAATATATTGCCACAGGAGCCATCGCGAGGAGCAGTAGTACAACAAAGATGTGTATTCATTCGGCTCACATGTCCTCACACAATTTTTTGAAAACCCTTGCTTTCAACGGTCGAGTTTTTATAAGGTTTACCACATTCCGACTAAGACTAGATTCAGTGGAAGATTCAGAAGCTTTAATGTGAGTGCTTCTCTGTGAATGATGCTATGGGTCCACAGTGAACCCAGAGCTTTGCTTCGTATAAGCGCCTGCAATCCTCTATAATGGTAGGATATCGAACAACCCTAATAAGTACAAACACCAACACACTTTGTCCACTCCAAATTATTTTCAACTAAATGTGTCCAGGATCTCGAACAAGTCTTACTTGCAATGATACTTTTACCAAAAAGGTCTTCCACAATGTAATTTCCATTTATGAACTGTGCATAGCAAATCAAATGTGCATCCTTATTGCTGTCCATGGCCTCATCCAGCTGCAATCCAAATTCCTTACCTTTTATTTTTTCAATTAGTTGATCATTGAGCTCCTCTGTCATGTGTTGGATTCTGCTACTGATAGTATTGTTAGACAAAGGCACCTTTGAAAGCAGTTTCCCCAATCATAATGTTAACCAAATCTACAGCACCCAGTAGAATTAGTTGTTCTGCGATTGCATTGGGGTTTTTACACTTAGCAACTCCCTTTTAGCATGCTGGCAAAGTTTAGCTTGGTATTGACATCTGCTGAGAAAAGGTACCCTTTTGTTGTTTTAATACTTTTAACTTTATGGGGAAATAGTTGCGAGGTTTACCAACCATGTTTCAATGATTGGTTTCTAAATGGAGTTTTAGCCTACTTGGATGCATGCATGCATTCTGGTGCCAAAACTTTCAAACACACTACACACTGCAGTCTATCTTCATCACTAACATATGTCGATGTAAAGCCAAAATACAAATAACTGTTGTATATATGAAATTTCCGCTTCTTCACTTACCCACCACTAATTTGTGATGCATCCTCTTTATTTTCACTCCTACAATGTTTATTAATGTTCAATAAAAATGTGTCCATTTTTAGGAAGATTAGAACGACTTATAAAAGTTTACTTGGTCAGAGCACCATTCACTTGGTTCAATCTTCAATAAATATAGGTCGTGGAGACATATATATATATATATATACACATACACACACACAAACATCAAGTACCAAGAAAGTTCGATAAATAACTAGAAAAATCCATTCACTAAATTTAAAATGATGCACTGAGAGACCTACGTCTGTTTGCGCAGCGGGCTGAGAAACATCTACCTTCTAGACTGTTTTATACTAGAACATTCCAAAGTTATTAAAAGACTCTATTAAAATTCAAACACCATCTAGTATTTCTATTGAGAAGTGAGTGAAATGGTTAGTGGTCTGTACAGTGCCTGTTAGATGTCCTTCCTAGCATTGCATCAACACATCGATGATCCAATTTTAAAACCATGTGGGCTGACATTTCACTGAAAACATTAGAACATTTCGCAGCGCCCCAGGGCGCCGCTAAGCAAATTTTAGGAACCACTGTCTTAAGCGATACAAATTCGTAGCACAACTTCCTTCAAAGGGCAAAGTAAAGCCATCAGTTTCATGTTGATTGTGGCATGTAAAAGAACCCAGAAAGGTATGTGAATATATCTTTCCCAGCAAAATTGATAGACCCTCTCCTCTTGCTCAGAGAAATTCTTGTGTTTTGACATAATTAGTCGGTTCAGAAAGTGTACTTTAAATACCTCAAATAAATTAAATAAAAATAAAATTTAATGCAATTGACTATCATGAAAAAAATATTTATTTTCAAGTTTTATAATAATGGGTAGTATTCAAATTGTTTTAATTGACAAAACTTAAAAATAGCTAACATTCATTTTTGAATGCTCAAAACTTTACATACATAATTAATTAAAGTCACATACTTTGGTGTTTTGCGTACTTCATCTAGAGAAGCAATTAGTTGACTCAAATTGGAATTGAGCATTTTGAAAACTACATCTTGATATTTCTCCTTAATCACCTCATATTTATATTTTTTACGAGTTCCGAATTTCGCTAGTAGTTTAGTTGTTATTGGTTGACAGTTGGAAATCAAATATTTTGTTACAACTGGCTGAAATATTAAAAATAAATGTATTACATTGTAGATCTACACATTAATATTGTTTTTCATAAAATTTATCACTATGTTAGTTGCTCTTGTCTTAAAAAAAAACATATTAATTTTTAAACTAGTAGTGTGTGATATTTCAGACCAGTGAATAATTGAAATCGAATAATTCAAATTATACATTTTATGATCATGATCTTTTTTTTATCATTTATTTGTTTGTTGATAACGAAAAATATTAAAATGAAATATTAAAATCATATTTTAGTTAAAATGTACAAGTCTTTGAAACAGGGAGTTGAACCAGAACTAAAACCGATAACCAAAATTAAGTTATTATAAAAAAAACTAAAACAGGAACCAGAATTGAAATCAATATACATTTTTAGGTTCATAAAGGTTCTTATCATTATTAAAGGGTCTAAATATTTATAATTTGTTTTTATAATATAACATTTTATGTCCTTCTATCTTTAACTTAACATGACTTGCCTTTGGCCATTCT
Organism: Timema cristinae; assembly: GCA_039000515.1. Taxonomy (NCBI): domain Eukaryota; kingdom Metazoa; phylum Arthropoda; class Insecta; order Phasmatodea; family Timematidae; genus Timema; species Timema cristinae. The sequence continues at coordinate 31,136,089 of JBCFYV010009882.1, forward strand.
GCCATCATCCAGTCTGTGTTTTACTCTCTTCTATTGAAAAAGAGGACTGATGTACCCCGAAAATTACATGATTGTGTATTTCATTGTTTTAATTGTGAACTTTGAGGCCTGCAGTTTTCTGGTGTGTAGTCCTTGCCCTTCTATCCTCCTTTCAAAGTTTAATTAAATTTTATTTTTATATTATCTTTTTTTTTTTTTTTCGTGTCTCATCGTGTCATCAATGAGAGGGGAGTAATAAGAAATGAGAACTACTCCAGTTGTGCATCCAGGCAAAGTTAAATACAAAGAAATAATTAATAATGTTTTCCCATTTATGTATGGGTTGGTTATCAGTTCACAGGGAGGAGTAAATGGGGGTGGAAGGTTATGAATCATAAGTATTTTTACTCTTTGCCTTCACATATCAAGTTAGAAGAGGTCTAAAGAATGTGTTCATTATATGTAGTGCAGAAGTTATTTTTGTTTGATCAATGACTAATTATTTAAATAATTTGATAGATGAGGGAGAGGAATATTATCAGGTGCAGAATTTCTTTAAATATGACAGAGACAGTGACATCAAGATTCATTAGAAGGGTTATTAAAGTAAATTTTAAAAAAATATATTGTAACCTGGCAAAATTATGTATTTATTTTGGTGTATCTACAAATCAATAAGTTCAAGAAAGTACTATTATATCAACTTTAAAATGTTCAAATTTTAATTTCAATACATAAACATAATTGAGAGATAAATTGTATATCTATTTTTCCAAACAAATCAACTAAAATCACATACCCAATTTCCTTATTTTTAAAAGGTGGTGAAAAGTTATTGTTCCTCTGTAAGGTTGTTTGACGAGAGAAAATTTTAGATTAATCAAACGTGGCCTGTTCCTTTGTAAGGGTATAGAATGACTGGCTAAAGGAGTCTTCTTTTTTATTTTTATCTTTCAGAAAAAATCATAATTGCATGTTCTATTTGTCTTTATTTCTACACCATGCTCCATTCGTTCTAGATGCGAGAGAGAGTGTTTTTGAAGTGGTCATATTTCACAAATGTTTGCAATAAGGGTGTGGGGACGTTTGTTGTTGTTGTTGTTTTGTTGTTGTAGTTTGTAGTTTGTGTGGTTTGTGTGGTTTGTGTGGTGTTTTGTGTTTGTGGTGGTGTTTGTGGTGGTGGTGGTTGTTATTGTTGTTATTATTGTTGTTGTTATTGGTATTATTGTTATTGTTATGGTTGTTGTTGTTATTGTTATTATTATTATTATTATTATTATTAGCTCCGCGTCTTACTACCCGTTCGGGTTATACACACTTACGCTAATGTGTAATGGTATGGTGATTGTGAGATGAAATTAAGAACCTACAGTTTAACGTGGAATCCGAACCACGGTGGGGGCCTGGCATTCCCCACATTCACAAGATGTCTTGTCAGAGGTGAAGGAAGGGTTTGGCAATCAGATAAATCTGTGCCGGGACCGAGGATTGAACCCCGGCCACCAGCACAGAAGTCTGACACCTTACCCCTAGACCACCAGGCGGGGGCGTTTTAAACAATGGAAAATATAAGCTGACATCATCACGTCATCTTAAACAAAAACAGGACGCAGAACTGCTAAGTATGGATATTGACAGAATGGGGAGCTTTTACTAAATTTTTTCAACCTGTTCTATAGCCTACATCCCATTTATACACTCGTAATGTAACTAATCTATTTCGATAAACGAGATTAAAAAAAACGCCACAATTATTTGCCGCTGCCTTAGTGGGCATTGGTGCTTAGTGGGCTAGGTTTTCCAGACAAGTAGGCCCATGGGTTAGGCAGAGTAGTGACCATAAGTTTAAAGAAGCGTAATTATTCAGAGAAAAGAAAAAAAAATGTGTTGACAACACATGCGGTGACTATTTTTGTAGCATTAGTTTTTGTTGTGTGTGCTTGTTGGTTGCAGCATACCCATGCCGCATACGCCAAAGTTTTTATTTCACATGTTTGACAGTTTTAAGCCTCGATTTTTTAAATTTGTTGTGCAAAGCAATTTTGTCTGAATTGTGCGTGATATGATCCAGTCCCCCTCTACACCTGCTTAAAAGTTTTTGTGGGTTCTGTAAAGAATTGTTGTATGTCCAATATTTTTATGATATGCACTTTTTTTAATGTCTTCATGGACATGGCCCCTTTTCCACATTTTTGTCTCAAGGAACTATAATCACCCTATACATACACAATATCCTTTTCAATTGATAAATTATAAATAAATTGTGCAATTATTTAGCTTATGAATTATGATATCCTTTGTATCTAATATAAATATTTTAGCGCGTCTTACTACCTGCTTGTGTTATACGCATATGCACTAGCTAAACCAGTGTTATGGGTTAGGAGGATTGGGGAGGTGTACCTACACTTGTGTTGAGGGAGAATGGAAAACCATTTAGATAAAACCTCCCTTAATACACCTGACCGAGATCGAACCTTGATCTCGTCTTTGGTAGTCATGAATATTGCGAGTGTAAGGCCTTAAAACATGTGGCCACTGAAGCAGGTTATTTTTTATATAAATAAATTTATTTTGTTGTAAATTATTTTTAAACTATACCTTCCTAACAACCACAAAATTAGTCCTTTTCTCATAGAATGTACCATAAATTGACAATAATTTTTGTTGTTGTAAAATCCCAATAAATATTACAATATCTGTATTTAATGTATGGTCCAAAATATAACTTTTTCAATGATATTTTGGCATTTAAGACATATATACTTCTGTAAACATTTTGTGTGTGAGCATTGCATCTTACTATTCGATTAGACTTTCCACATTTTTAAAACTAACTTGAAGAGTTTGCCTTCAGCAACACACAGGTAAGTTGTGTTTTCACTCATTCCAGAGTGAGTAATATCTAAACTTTCAAAAGATTAAGATTTATTTTATAAAGAAGGAGCAAAAAAAAATTGATTATACATACCAAAGCTTACATGCTTCTATATGGTTGATGTATAAAAAAATGATCTTGAATGAAACTTAATATTTAATTTATCCCCTGAGCTAAGTGTTGTGTTTAATTTGCTAAAACCACACACACAATCATATAACTGTGTATGAAGTAAATTAATAAATTATATTTCCATTTAGATTTAAGTATACATCTATTCCTGTTTGATAAAACAAAATTGGGACTGCAAATATTGATTATCAAAATATTGTGAGGGCCTCTGCCAAGAGTACAAATATTTTTATATTTCATCTGGTTGTTTGAACTGTATATTGATATAGCTACTAATAAAATACATTAAAAAAGAAAATAGTTTTTACAAATTTGATAATCCAAAGGAAGTTTGTACATAAACCAGCTTATTACACTGATCACCCAAATGAAGGTGACAAGCACATAGGCCCATAATAATAAAAAATAAAAATCGAGTTGTAAAGAGAATATTTGAGAGAAATGTTCACATCACAATAATGTGATATAACTATATCTGTGCATATTCTAAACCATTTTTCCCTTCATGGATAAAAAGTTGTCAAGATTTTCTCGTATGTGAAGATATTACAGTCAAACACTACTAAATTGACCAAAAACATAATATAAACTTTCTGAAAGAATAGGATGTTTAAGAAAGAATTTCTCACCAGTTTGGAATCTTCATATCGTTCATAAGGTGGAGCAGAAATAGACATATCATTTTCTAAACCAAGAGAACAATTAAACACTTCACTTTCAAAATTAATTATATTAGCGTAGCTGAGTGGCAAATCATATATTCGCGTCAAAATGGTACGTATTTCTCTATCTGACCAAGTTCTGAAAAAAAAAAAAGTTTGGAATCAAAACAATGGAAATATAAAATTGTTTTTAGTGCAAACATTCACCAAATGTACAGATAGATTAAAGTACATCCTGACGTCCAAAATTATAAATTGATATTTTGGCGCGAAAATTCTAATTTGCTGCTCAAAGTGTACCAACTTACCAATGTCGCATATGGTGTAACTAGTTCCACTTATCTTGCAATTAGGATTCTACATCAACTTGTTGAGAATGAAGGTCAGGCCTTTCCCAGTGCATCCTGAGTGCTACAAACCCAAACATTCGTCGATGATATCACTGGCGCTGACAACTTAGAAGATACACTCTCTTCAACAAGAGCTCACAGAGTTGTTAAGAAAAAGTGGGTATGAATTGCGCAAATGGTCCAGTAACTCATACAAGATACTAAGAGCATCGTGAGATCCTGCTTTACTTTCACACTCCTGAACAACTCTCAATAGCAACCTTGGTCTCAAATGGAAGCCTGACAGTGATACATTTTCATACAAGATTGATATACTGTAGTTCAACAAGTCCCGACTAAACGTTCAGTACTCTCTGCTGTATCTCAAATTTATGACCCATGTGATTGATAGTATTCTGGGCCAAATCATTGATGCAACTTCTATGGACACTAGGACTATCTTGGGATGAACCTCTACCCGCATATATTTCTGAAAGATGGGCAAGGTTTCTGGAAGAGCTACCAGCCTTAGAAAACCTCATCATACCTCGGTATCTCTATCTCTCCTCCACTTTAGATATCCAATTACATGGATTCTCAGATGCATCTGAGCAAGGCTATGCAGCAGCCATCTATTTCAGATGTGTGACTAAAAACTCCAAAGTCAAAGTAAATTTGCTTATTGCAAAATATCGTGTCGCACCTCTGAAACGGATTTCGTTACCTGGTCTTGAATTATGTGGAGCCCATTTACTGTCAAAATTAATGCAATATTGTAGCAGCATCATACCAGCTCATTACCACATAAATTCAGTTACCACTTGGACAGACTCAACCATCGTAGTTGCATGGATACACACTCCACCATACCGTCTCAAGGTATACATTGCTAATCATGTTTCTCAAATACAAGAGATGACACCTCCAGAAGTATGGGCTCATGTCCCTACCAGTCAAAATAGTCATACATGATTCGGGTTCAACCCCCCTTGCTTGGCCTCTTGGGCGAATAGTTTCAAGGTCTCCTGGTTCTGACGGTGTGGTATGAGTGGTAGCTCTACATACGTCAAAAGGATCCCTTACTTGGCTTAGTGTAAAGGTTTTCCCTTTACCTAGTAATTAAGTCCCAATGCGTTCTGTATTTCTTCTTTACTTTTGAACCTGGATGGTTCAACAGGGGAGAATGTTTAGTCTTTATTTCTTTATATTCTATTATTTTAATATAAATTTCATTACTGTTTACATAATTAAATATTTCTTATATATTAATCCATTATTATTTATATCACTATCACATTTTTCGGTGTACCGCCCTCTTTTATTATTTATTTTTGTAAGGGTGGTACATTTTGTTCTTTTGTGGTTTTACACGCATTCTTTTGTAGTTCACAAAGTGTTTCCCTAAAAGGTTGACGTGCATCACCACCGCGGCTCAACTTTTCAGTCTCTGTTCGTGTTTTGCACTCTTCTTTTGTTAAATTAAATAACCCCATTCTCATCCTAACTTCTGCAACTGTGCATCTGATCATAATCCACCAAGATCATCCCATCACAACCCCAGGTAGGGCTACTTGGGTTACTGCTTCACCGGATCTTCAGCAGAAGGTAGAATCTCACCAAATATGTCTACTCACGCACACATTAGAATAATTAAATAACTCTCTAATCAAATGAAAATCAAACATATTCAGAGAAAAATCTAATACAAATACAGACAAAAGATTAAAAGCGTAGTAATATCAAACTCGATATCTCAATATCATTTACCTTCGAGTTTTACAAATAGAAAAATCGAAATAATCAATTATCAACTTAGGTTTAGACCAAACAATAATAATGACAAAACATGTCGTCATAGAAGACTAAACTACTATTTAATAAGAAGAAAGGAATAAAAATTAGGAAGATATAATTTTGCCAAACATGACCGCCTGTAGTAAGGTCCATATATATTAATGTCCTTACTTGGACCTAGTGTGAAATCTTTTAAAGGCTGTAAACAAAGAATTGAAATAAAGGTAGTGTAATATGTAAAAGTAGAAGTATTGATTTCTAATACTAACCTCAGATAAAAAAAAGCTCATGTATCCTGAAAACACTAATTGTTCCTATGATCCATTTTATATCTATAAAATAAGTAAAAACAGATACTATTCATATAAACGTCAGCCTTGGTATAGTGCTATCACTAGTGTTACCGCTTTGAAAATTATATTGCATGATGTGGTATTTGCCAAATTACAAAGAAATTGTGTTTATTTAGAAAAAAATAATTTTAGAATCATGTTATTCGCGTGAAAACAGTAGAATTCGTGTAAAAATTCGTTTTATCACAAATGCAAATTTTGCATGTCCCCACTAATAGTTAAGTGAGCTGGCTGAGGTTATTTTCACAAGGTGTTGAGATACCTTTCAAAAATCAAGACGTTAAATTAATTTAGCAAACAAGATATGCACTACCAAAATTAAAAACACTTACCCTAAAATTTATTTTTAGATTGAAACTTTTTAACATAATTTATTTTTAGATGGAAACTTTTTAACATAATTTATTTTTAGATTGAAACTTTTTAACTTAATCAATTTGAACATAGAGACTTGTAGCTATAACCGAATTGAATTTGTAAAACATAAAATAGCTGGCAGAGTTGGCTTGACAATATCAACCTTGTCTAGTATGATCAACTCTTAGTGGAAAAGTTGATAATTAGTTTGAATTCTAGTAAGATGAATTGAAGGTGATTTTTTATTTTGATGTTTCCATCCTCCTGGTATATCTGTTGAATATTCTTTAAACTAATCTTCATCATGTTTATTTAAATTAGTATTATTTCTGAATTAATAGCCTGGATGGACAATAAGACAAATGTATATGCATAATATGTTGCCCTTGTTAATCTGTATCTGAACTAATTAAGATAATAATTTAAAGTGAAAGGGTGGAGAGGGGATTAAACATTTGACTTAGGTCTATGTAATTTCAGGAAATATAAATATTTTTCAAACAGACAATAGCAGCTAAGGAATCATCAATTACATACTCTCTTCATCCTAGAGATCTTCAAAGCAGTGAATGCCTTCTCTGGAATATTACAGTCACTCAATTCATGCACAGTGTTACTTTCAAACAGTTTTATGTAGAGTTTGTTTTAGACACAGTATGCACAGTAAGAGTTTCCTTCCTGTCTAATGGATTGGGATGACCGTGGTACACCATCACTGGAGGTGGCTATCTAGATTACTGGTATCAGACCCAGGTGCTCTTTAGCTGTGTTAAACTACTTAATGACATAATCGGAAGAACATCAGCCTCCCACAGTAGGAAACAGTCACCCCATCCTGTGGCTTCTTTAGTCCAATGCAGATGTACTCTCAGTTGTTCAAGATACCAACCCCTGTCAGTAAACAATCTAGTTACCATTGGGTAGATCGGGAAACCTCCTCTTGACCCCTTCCCCCACATCCTGGCTCAAGGGATGGGAGGAGTTGGTTGTCCCCTCTATGCGTAATGGCCAGCAGTGCAGAGGAAGTCAGGGACTCGGCTTTAGGGATTTTCAAGGTTTCCCAAAGCGTTAATCCAAGTTGCCCAGCGGGTACCTCATAAAGGTGTCCTGATAAGCTATCTCTAGTTGAAGCCTGGTAAGTACTACCAACCCCTTAATGGAAGGCAGCCAGGCTGAACCAATGTTGCCTCGGGGCCACCATCATGGAGACAGCTTGTATGGATTTTATTAACATGAGTCACCCCAGCACAAGCAAAGTGGTCTTCCAACATACACCTATTGGGTGAGCCTCGAGGTTAAATGGTACTGTCATGTGGGACCAGCATTTCCAGCCCGAATGAGCAATTCAACACCTAACACGTGCTACTCCTATACAGTATGCACAGTTGGTTCCAAGCATATTTAGTTCAGTTAAAGTAAACTGTTTTATTCTTTTAATTATAATACAACCTATGGCCTATAATACAACCTTTATTCCAAATAGCTTTAAATTTTGTAAGTATGATTTTGAATTAAACATTCAAAAGCGGATAGAAGGCCAAGGCCTATATATTCACCAGAAAATTGTAGGCCTCAAAGTTTACAATTAAAACACAACAAAACACACAATTATGTAATTTTCTGGGTACACCAGTCTCCTTCAGAAAAATAAAGTAAAACACAGGCTGGACTATCACAGCATGACTATAGGTTTATCATGGGTTTACTCTTTGTTTTTTATTCTCTTGTTGAAGAAGAGGACTATTGTACTCCAAAAATTACATAATTATGTGTTTTCTTGTGTTCTTATTGTGAACTTTGAGGCCTACAATTTTCTGGTAAGTGTGTAGGCCTTGCTCTTCTATCCTCCTTTCAATGTTTAATATAGCTGTTTGGCACCATTTTTCCTTTCTAAGTACATTTTTATATCAGTACTTGTGATTTGATGTCTTCTTCAGATATTGAATTGTTGTTGAAAATTGTTTTGAGTATGTAGTATTCCAATTTGTAGTGCCATAAAAATTTTAAAATATTAATGATTTTATAAAATGAAAATGTTACATTTTGACAATGTGCTTATAACTATTAACATACCCTGATTTATCTGTATCAAAAGTATCAAAAATATCTGTAATAGCCAATTTTTCCTTTTCACTCATGAGAAAATAAAAATAAGAAAATGCAAATTGCATATCAGATGAGCTGCGCACTTTGTGAGCTGATGTTTGCTCCCATTCATTTTCAAATCTGAAAGTAGAAATAAAAAAATGGGTTGAATAGTAGAACATTTATCAATCATTTATAGTAATTTATTGCTATCAAATACCACTAGAAAATGTTGCTAACACTAATTTAATGTTATTTGACAGATTAATGCAACAACAACAACAAAAAGTACCATATAGTCTGTGGAAACTATTTGTGATTTTTGTTGGTAAACATACAAAAGGCAATGTTTCATGGGCATAATTACTTTTTGATGTCTTATAAACAACTTTATCATACTTTTGTAGAGCACATAAGGTGATATTACCAAGAACTATATTTGAGCATATTGTAAATGTAATTACCGGCCCAGTACTAAAATGTAATTGAAAATATGATAGATATATAGAGCATTAATATGACATCTATCATGTATTTAAGAGTTTTAACGAATAATAAAGTCATGCACTCAATACTACTAAAAAACTATGAACCAATTGTCTCTTTTAGGGGAAAATATTCAGTAATATTAATAAAGAACATATGGTCATTTTAACAATTTAGATTTATTTAGTAAAAACAAATTAAGAAAAATACAAGTTTTACATGAATGTAGGAATATTGATGAGAATTACTCTCTTCCAAAAAACAAATTGACTTGAGAGATTACTTGTACTGTCATCAGGCCACATGTAGAAGCATGCAGTATCAACTCAAACTTGCCACAGTGACAAGAGTTTTCTAAACAAGGAGTAAATGAACAATTAGTTAAAGAATAGCAAAGAGTAAATTCAGAAGATATCATTTATACAGTCTCACTTGGTAGCGTTAAGTATTTAAAGAGATCCATAAAACATGTTGGATACTCAGCTGATATATCCAGCTAATTGATGGCTAAGAAACAGGCGTCATTAAAGTACTACAGCTGGTCATTTTCCCATACGGTACTGCCAGAGCATTCAATAGTACAACGGCACCTATCCAGAGCAATACTAACTTAGAGGCCTAGTCACGGGCAAAAATAAAATAGATTTATTTTGCGCGGACCCCACTATGACACTAGTGTAATTTCCCTAGGTTGACACCCTCGCTAATACTCTACTAGAAGAGTGACTACAACACCAAAACTCTATTACATATGACTGAGTTGCATAAGGCAAAAGAAAATAGGACATCCTGGTGCTAACCATCAACAACAAAACTAATGTTCATGACGTTTAGGACGTCATGATTAATTTAGAGGTTGGACTTGTGACCTAGCCTAAGTTCACGAATCTAACAAAGCCAGAGGCTTTAGCGTTAGAACAGTGTCAAAGGACACATAAACAAACCAAGGAAGAAAACTTCCATGTTGAAGCTAATTACGTAACAGTTAAACTGAAAAGATTCTAATTGACATTTTCCTAAGCCTTGGCTTCTTGCCAAATAATAAAATATAAATTTCCTTTAAAACATATAAAGTTAGAACTTCTCTTAAACTATACAAGAGCCCAAGTCCTACAGACTTGGTTACGATGGCTGGATACTAATACCACAGTAACGTCGTCCAAGTTTCCGGCGAGTTGGATCTGGTGATCCATCATCCTATCGACACAGCTAAGGTGGTGAATCCGACGTCACGGACTCCATGTTCCTTCGTGTTGCTGACGGGCGGAGTTCCCTTGTTGATTCTTTTCGTAGTTGAACAGCTCTGAACTGCTCTGTACGTTTCCTATACGTTTCTGTACGTTTCTGTACTTTTGATACCGCTGGCGGACCTATATATACTGTGGAAGCAGGTCGGACAAAGAAGGAAGTGGGGATAAATTACGAAAAACAGGCAAAAACAAAGAAGGATAAAAGTGTGCAGAAAAGAAAACAATTGAAGCAAGTCACGAGGTCTTCGAATTACCACCAGCGTCACTATGTGCGCAACCGGCCTCTGAGTCGATCCCCGACTTCAGTTCTTCTCTCCGGTTGAACCAGCCGTGGCACACGTGGGTCGGCCATGATTGACAATCTTGTAGTTTTCAAAAGTGAAATTGATATCTGCAGACATCTTGCCGGGATGAGTTAGTACACAAATATCTTATATTAAAATGTATATGTATTAATTTAGTTATTTAATATCCACTATTATTTTATGAGAAGTAGTAATATAAATGTATATTTTATTATTATTCGAGTAGACCACATGGCAGGCGTAGACAAGTCTATCAGGCATCATCCAACGGGAAAAGCGAAGCGTTTTAAGTATATTATTCATAAATACACTAATTTAAATCCTCTTCTTAGATATTTAGTACAACAATAGTCCAAAAACAATATTTGTTTGACCAACCACGTGGTTGAATGTAGGACGAAACATAACTTTTTCAGATCAGAAGATATAACCTTAGAGGCAGTTTATATTAAATATGTTGATATAATTTTCTATCTTGCACAAAATCGTCGAAATAATAATTTTTTTCTTGTAGCTGTTAAATCCATTTGATTGACACGCTATAACTACTTTTATTCAAACGTATTATTATCACTGGGTAAAAAGGGGGTGTTGGGAAGAAAGAGGATGATTCTTCCTTTCTTTTTTCCCTTCCCCTACCTGACCCAACCCGCAGAGGCTCTTATCTTGGAACTTATGCATGCTATCCTAGTGGTGCAAGCTGAGCCTGCCCCTCTGCTTCAGTGGGGTGGACAGAAGAACGATCGCCCTGGGTGTTTGAGAGCGTAACAACATACACATCTGAAATTGTGTCATTCTATGAAGGGGTGTTAAATAATTTGGCTATTGAGTATTGTAATCTAAGTTTAATTTTCGTAAGATAGTATTGAGGCATTAAAAGATTGCCTCACACCAGTAGTTAAAATTGTTGATAGACACATTCTTATTTAGTTTTCTCTTCCTAAAATGTAATCAAATTCTTGCGCATGTGCATAACCATGACTACACTAAAATGAAATATTCCTAATAGAGGGGTGAAAATACAACATGAAACACACATCTTGACTATAAGAATTGAGAAAATAGGAAGTGAACCCACATTAGCTTAGAAATGGGAAAACCACAGTGGTAGATATTGTAAAAAAATTGTAACAAATAAATAATGAATTGTTCAAATAAATTGATTTAAACAAGTACATAATACGAATAAGAAATAAACTGTATAGTTGTATAAAAAGTTTTTATTCAAGATAAAAATAATAAATCAGCCTACAGATTAATGAAAAAATTAGCATGATCTCCCATTTCAGTAGACCTCTGATCATAGGTAAAAACCTTTTCTTTTCCTGAGTATATATCTGTACAGAAAGTTGTATGTTCATTTCATGGATATTTATGCATACATTTACAGTTTTTTAGTGCCTAAAATTGCCTTTATTGGCGTTAGGAGTTATTTTAACCTGTTTTACACTGAGACCCTAACATATGCATGTTTTGTAACAATATTTTAAACATTAGTTTATTTTAAGCACTTGTGACAATTATTTTTCCAAAATGACTGACTATTACATTTAGTTGAGGTTTGGAAATGTTGTAAAAACGAAGGACAGAATACAGCTAGCAATCCCTCTCTAGCTCCGGTATTTTCAGGAATAGTGATCCCATTGAACAAAAGGCTTTCACCTTGCATGCGCGCTCTACTCTGAGCTAGTGTTGAAGCATGTAGAAGCAAAAAATAGGTGAAGCACCTGGAGTAGAAGGGGAGTAAGTTAAAACAGATTGGAGAGAGTACTTGAGAAGAACACAAGATTGAAGAGGCTTTGTGCCGTAGCTCACATTTTGACTGGAAAGTCAAGTCAAACTAAATGTGAGATCCTGAATCATCTTTTTCCCCAACTTGAAAAACTAACTCTCATATAACATAATTTTCAGCATATAAATTAATATTAAGTGGCCATAGCTTTAAAGTGAAAAACTTAGAAAAAGTGTTGATTATCTGTTGTGAGGCCAACTATGGCCGATTTATTGAACATATTTGAAATTTGTGACAGTATTGACTCTTCTGTGCGTGCGTGTGCGTGCGTGCATGTGTATGTGTTTTTAAGAAAGATGTAGGAAAAGTAGATATTAATGAAAAGCAGTGTATTATGAATTTGAATTTTTTTCTTTCTGAATTTATTTTTATCGCCTATTTATGGTTTTATAAAGGCTAATTAACTCACTCCAAGATCCTATTTTAGGCACCTAAAACTGAACTGTTTTAAGATTTGAAAATCTGAGGTCTACTCATTAGAGCATGTTGTTATCATGGCTGTTACTGCTGTGGATGCATCAACCAATCCTTCCATTTCCAAAATGGCTATTTATATTTTATGTTAAAGTCTCTTTTGGTATTTCTCTGATCATAAGTTCCATATATTCTAGGCTACAAAATTTCCAAAGCTGTGTCATCATCAGAATTCTTCTGGTTCATAATGTCTCTATCACCTTCTCCAAAACTTTGCCTTTGTGGGTTTTTGATTATTTGATAATCTTTTTCCACATATCTTCTGATGGTGGTCTCAATGACTTCTCATTTTTGTTGTGAATACTAAGAATTAAAAAAATGTATTAAATTACACATATTCTTTTCTAAATAAATATTTTCTGAATAATGAAACTCATTTCTACTTACAATTTTCCATATTAGAAACTATAGATTTGACTTAATAAACATCATCGCTCTTAAAAATGACAAATTATTAGTAAAAATTATAATTAGAAAAAACTTTCACTATCCAAAAAAGGGGAATATAAACTAAACAATTATGAGGAAGCCACCATATATATATATCACTCAATTTGGTCCATGTTGATTTTTGTATGGGTATGATTTCTTTATACAAGGTTTTAATAGAAAAACATCATCGGCTGTAATCACAAACAAAACAGGTTTATCTCTTCCATGTAGAGGTCTTGGTTTGGATAATTTTACCCTGAATTAGTTTCCAGACCATTTGATATAGAGCAATTTTGAAAGACACCATTATCTGACACACTTCCTTTGCATTTGATACCAGCATAAATAAAATTGAAATTTGCATCAACCATCTATCAAAATAATGCCTAATGTTTGTAATTACTATAAATGTTTCCGCTATGTTTTGACTTTTGCATAACAATATGTTTGCTGTCCAATTGGGAAAATTCTACTTTCTTTCAAAATCACATCCAATATGGTTCCATTCGTCCTTTGATGAAGGCACCTGTGAAATAATAATTTAGTAAATATATATATATATATATATATATATATATATTGTTTGTAATTATTATAAATGTTTCTGCTATGTTTTGGCTTTTGCATAATAATATATATATTACTAAATTATTATTTCACAGGTCCCTTTATCAAAGGACGAATTGAACAATATTGGATGTGATTTTGAAAGAAAGTAGAATTTTCCCAATTGGACAGCAAGCATATTGTTATGCAAAAGCCAAAACATAGCAGAAACATTTATAATAATTACAAACAAACATTAAGCATTATTTTGATAGATGGTTGATGCAAATTTCAAATTTATTTATGCTGGTATCAGTTGCAAAGGAAGTGTGTCAGATAATGGTGTTTTTCAAAATTGCTCTATATCAAATGGTCTGGAAACTAATTCAGGGTAAACTTATCCAAACCAAGACCTCTACATGGAAGAGATAAACCTGTTTTGTTTGTGATTACAGCTGATGATGTGTTTCTATTAAAACCTTGTATAATGAAATCATACCCATACAAAAATCAACATGGACCAAATTGAGTTCAAAACTATAGATTGTCAAGAGCTGGAAAAATTGTGGAAAATGTATCTGTATTGATTGCAAACAGAATTAAAATTTTAAGAAATGATATCAGGTTGGAAACAAAAAAAGGTGAGCATTGTCATCTTAGATAACATAAGTTTGCATAACTTTCTTATGACTAGAATTCATGATAAATAAATGCACCCCTGGGTGTTTTTGAAAACGATATTGAAGAAATAATCACAAATATAAGTGGTAAAGTTGAAAATGTACTTGATAACATACTTTCCTCTAAATTTTGGACATATTACAGCAATAATAAGAAGTATGAGAAGAGTTCAAAAATGATTTTGTGTTAACCAATGAAAAAGTACCGTGGCAATATCGATACATATAGGTTATACCTAATATCCATGTTTAGTAATAATTTATGTTTTTTACTTGTTTGTTGCATAAATAATTATATTCACCATTAAAATAAAATGTAAATATTAAAATATACAAGTAATACAATAAAATGTAGTACTTACAAAATTGTTTATGTTTCTGTACAATATGAAGAAGGTTGCATGAACTGTAGAACTTCATAGAACATCCATTTGCTGGCATACAATTTACCAGATCCTTGTCCACTTTTCCTATTCCTTGTTTTACAAGGCTGCATGAACTGTAGAACTTCATAGAACATCCATTTGCTGCATACAATTTACCAGATCCTTGTCCACTTTTCTTATTCCTTGTTTTTCTTAATTCATTATTCAACAAAGTCTTAAAGTCATGAAGCTTACGGCTGACTTATCCTGCATCTGTACTAAATTGGTGAGCGAATTTTTCAATTATAGAAGTATGTTTTGTACAATTTGTGTAATCTTCCAGTGAAACACCCCACAGCATCAGAATGTCTTACAAAGGAAATATTTAAAGCTTTTTTTTTATCCAGCCACTCTTAACTTGGACATTGTGAGGCTATGCATGCACGACAAATAAGCAATAAATGTAGCCAACCATAAAAGAAGATTGGAAACTCACTAGTTGGTCCTTTAATATCCAAACAAGACACAGTGATGAGAGATGCCATCACAGTAGAGAAAAAACTAATAGCAATGCTTAAATTTCTCGCTACCAGGTGATCCTTGGAAGAAATGAAGTTTTCAATGGCTATATCTCCACAAGCCCTCAGAAAGATCATACCCGAGATTTGTGACACAATATTTGAAGTGCTGAGAGAAAGTAAGAAATACAATTAGCATAATAATATTACAATGCATTTATAAAATAGGGAAAGCGTAATTGTAATCAAACAAAATGGTAAATGGGAATAGGATTCAAATCACTTAAAAAGATCATTTTTAGATAGTTAACTTTTATGATTTATTGGCCTTAATACATACTAATACTACTTTCAGATTAAGTCGAGGTGCAATGTCCACACTCAAAAGTGGAAGGATGGCTTTAAACAACCTGTTTGTAGTTGCCTAGAGTGCAATATAAACCTTTATTGTAAGGAGGAACTGTTATAGTGGGAGTGTTTACATGAGAAAACTCAGTAAGCCTGTTAAACATCCCGAGGAAAACCGTCTCATTAATAATTTTCTTTGCAAATAGTCATTGCTCCCCATTCATTCCACACATTTTGACAGCCACACTCTTGAAGTATGAGTCAAACTTATCTCTGTCTTGAGGCTTTTTGGCCCTGGCAAGCAGAATTTGTTTTGTAGCACCTTTGTGGTATTGCTCTTAGAAGCTACTCTCTTTCTCCAAAGAGTTGTTTTTTGTGATGAAGTAAGTTTAGGGAAATCCTGTAATAAAATTATAATATTATGATACTTTTAAATTTTAAGCAAGATTACATCAATAAATACTTGTATGTTAAATATATTCATTAAATGATGTGAAATTTTATCTTATGTTTTAGTTACAGTTTATAAACCAGCACATACTATTTTATTATAAGCGCTACTTTAGTATAGTTTTGCTGGCTTTGACAAATATTATTTTTGAATTAATAATGATATATGTTGGGACAAATGGGCGTGTAACCAATGGGGGATTTATGGAGAGTATCTTTTTTTATTTCAAACTTAGAAATAACAATCTCAAACTGCCAGATAATACAAAAATTATTATTGCAATTAATTTTTGATTTATTGGTGACGAGGCTTTTAGCCTTGACAAACACTTTCTCAAACCTTTTGCTATTTGTGAACTCAATCCAGAAAGAAAGTTATTTAACTAACAATTGTCATGAGCAAGGACCATTGTGGAGAATTCATTCAGTATTATGGCAAATAGATTCCATGTATTACAGACAACAATGTATTTAGGTCCAAAAAAAGCTGAAACATTAGTTAAGGCATGTTGCATCTTTCACAACTACCTTAGAAAAATTTGTACAGTTGCATAACCTCCTTCTATTATCTTGGATAGAGAGACAATGAAAGTGGAATATTAACAGCAGCTGCATGGTGAAATGATTCACCTAAAATTATATTCAGTGAACTAAAAGTAGGTCCTGCACAAAACTCCACCTTCGACTCAGTATTTGGCTTTTGCTGTCACTTGTACAATCATATAATTGTAAGGGATTGCATATTTAAGATTCAAATAGCGTATAAAGCCAAAGGTCCCGGGTTTGATTCCCGTGTCCAGGTGTCATTTTTCAATTTTCAGAATATGATATCTAGGTGAAGTAATCCTCACTAAAAGCATAAATAATAGCTTTGGCTATTTTAATATTTTATTGTACAAAATCTAGTGTTAAAATTTAAAGTAATTTCTACACAGAAAATAACACTAGATGGCCTATATCTTATTTATATGTTTTACTTTCCAGTAAACTTTATAAAATAAAAGGCAATAATAAATTGTAATCATTTTATAGTGAAATTAAACATTTAGTATTTATTATTTACCTGAGTATTCATTGATTCATTCTTATCTGGTAGCTTTGCACTGTCATTGTTATTTTAACGGTGTCTTGATTTACTACTTTCACAATCTTCATCTGGAATACTTGAGGCTGTCTAGGAAATTCTTGATTCAATGTAAAACTAAGTAGGTCATACATAATACCACAATTTTGGAACACATGTGTCATCCGAGGAAGCACAAAACCTAAAATGAAGCGTGAAACAATAATGTATTTAGACTATTTAAGTTATTAAATTTACTTTTATATGCTTTTAATTATGCTGCAGTTTTTTTAAATATTATATTATTTGGCTAGATAACTTTCATACACACCTAATGAAAAATAGCTACATAGCTGAAGTGATTGTAATAGTCTTTTACAACATATAGATTCAATAATTATTTTGGAAGGGGAAGCCCCCTTTTGACTTGCAAGTATTTATACACATAATTACAACAATTTCAATCAATATATGATAAAAAATATTGCAAAAAGTTAACTAACCTTTGCGAGGCTACCACCTGTTTCAACTCCTTGATAAAACATCCTCTAATAATTTTGATCTTTGACTTAACAAAATCTATGTTCGAGTCTTCGTACACTGTTTTGCCTAGTTCAACCATTTTTTTTTGTATGCCTCTTCCTTTATAAATTCGTGATGTAATTCGCATCTTTCACTTTCTATAGTACAGGTAAAGACCAATATAGACTTATAAAGTCTGTCATAAATTCAACCGAATTCGCTTTGGGAAATCTGTGCATTGTAGACGAGATTTTTGAAACAGGAAATAAAACATCACACAAAGAAACAGGTGCTGTCTAGACTTTGACCATGTGTTCTATTAATTTGTGGGCTCACTGCGCATGCGCCCGTCAGTCCAGTATTGCAGCTGCCCATACACGATCAGTTTTGGCGTGTCATCACTCCGAAAAATCGAACCAGTTGGATTGTTCATTCTTGGCATGATGTGGTCTGTCAGGCTGTCATATTTAGCGTGAATCACCCCACACATGGTCAGTTTTGAAATGAAAAGAATGATCATGTATGGGCACCCTTAGATGCTGTACACACACAGACACTTAATGAGTGTGTAGCTTTAGACCACATAACCAATGGTGAGAGCTACACTAGTTGTTAGTCACTTTATCTTATGATGTAATATTGCAGAGGGTAGCCATTTAAGAAAATGTAAATACTTCTTTGTGGAGAGGGGATGTGACACCATTTAAAAAAACTATACAGTTCACCGGGCTGAAATTTTATCTACCAGTAATCTAGTCAGGGCGAACCTGTCAGCTTATACAATGTGACCTCCAGTATGAGTACTCTAATGGGAAGTCTAATTATTTGTATCACTTAGTTATAATACCACAGCAAAATCAAAACCATTGCATGTGTCTAAAATTAGTATTTTTTCTCTTTATAAATTCTAATAGATGTATACCCACCCTCTTCTTACACCGTGCAGTTAACAATGCAACATACCCAATTCAGTGGCCGAACGGTCTAAGGCAGGAATGTCAAACTCGTTTGACCATAGAATACCATTGAGCATAGAAAAAAATGAGGGGGTCACATTTCCGAAAGTTTAATATTGTCATCATCTTAAATGGAAAAATTTCAATTTTTAAATCATTATTATAACAAATATAAAATTATAATTAAGTAAAATGTTAAGACTTATTCTATATATTTATTTTTACCGAAAATTTGAAACCTTATATTTGCATCAAGTGTGTGAGCAGCTTTAGATCTCTTGTTGGAAGTCACATTCAAAATAGACGACACATGAGTATCGGTAAATGTGATCGCTTGGGAGCGAAAACACACTTGTGTTCTGACTAATATTGCACATATTTGGTGCACAAATTTAGCCATTTATGGGAATCAATCTTTGGTGAGTAATGAGTAAAATTTGACACACCAACCTCACTTGTTAGATTTCACAAAATAATGAGCAATTTCCAAATATCATAATCTCAAATGTTGTGATCGTACAATATTTATAAAAAGAGGAATTGGGCCACATTGTATGTTGGTTCATCAAAAGGTCTGCTGGTCGCACATAATCATGAATCAGGCCACATGTGACCCACAGGCTGCAAATATGACATACCTGGTCTAAAGCATCACTCTTGTGTTAGAGTGGCCTGCTGAGGATGGGAAGATTGGCGCTCGAATCCCGGTCAGGTCTACTAAGGGAGGTTTTACCTAAATGGTTTCCCGCTCTCCTTCCACACAAATGAGGGTAGATTAACTCTTAAATGTTTCCTACCCCATTTCTTAAACCATTAAAGTAATTATCATATTTGTGTATAGTCTGAACAGGTAGTAAGATAAAAAAAAACAATACAACAATTATTTTATGTTAAGTTTGTTATCTTCTCAAATATAAAATAATTTCATTTCAACAGTTGTTTCAAATCAAAACAATATTAATAATTAAACTAGCCTAAGTTTTACCCTTAACATTTCTTCATAGACAAATATGCAGATTAATTCTGATCTCAAAGAGATAATATTTTCAAGTTGCAAAATCTTTGGAACAATTGTGGAAACATTGTAAGTGGAAGACCCCAAACAGTTGTGTACAGTTGAGAAATGGTGCACCAAGTTAATTATGTTCCTACAAGTAGACTATAATTAGCTGTGATATGAAATGTTTGTTATTAAAATATATATATGTGACTAGCCCCCTTCCCCATAAAAAAATATTGTAAAGAATCCTGTAAAACAAAGCTTCAAATCATCCATCATGTCAATATAAAAACAAAACTTTTTTTTTACTTATTTAAAAAAAAATACAGTCCTACCATCACTGTATAGCCCCCTCCCTCCTATTTTCATCTCATTCCTATTTCCTCACCCCTACCTCCCTGCCCCCTTCACCAACCCCACTTTCCCTTCAACAACTTTTTTTTTTCCAACGACTATATAATATACTATCGACATTTTTATGAGGAATAAATTAAATTTTCAAAATAAAATAGAGCCTATGTTACTCGCTGATAATGTAGCTTTATATTATTATTATTATTATTATTATTATTATTAGCACCGCGTCTTACTACCTGTTCAGGTTATACGCACTTACGCTAATGTGTAATGGTAAGGTGATTGTGAGATGAAATGAAGGACCTACAGTTTAACGTGGAATCCGAACCACGGTAGAGGCCTGGCATTCTCCACATTCACAAGATGTCGTAGCTTTATATTGGGGAAAGAATTTTTAAAATCGGTCCAGTAGATTTTGAGTTTAACCATTACAAACAAAAAAAACAAATATTTCCGCTTTATAATATTAGTATAGATATAGAGACACATTTTTTTTTAATCCAATGTGGTGAACACACATTTTGATTATTTTAATCAGTGAAGTGATGGATAGCAAGATTGTGTGAGGCTGCTAATCTTATATTTTTCTTTGTATAATTTAGTTAATATGATAACTCAAAATTCTAAGGTTAGACTTGTTTAGATAATAAAATTAATTTTCATTGTAGTAAACCTGTTTCAAATGGAAGTAACATTTATTTTATATCTTAAATTTTGTATTAATACATTTTCTTCAATGGGAGGTTAAGTGTAGAACTCTCTCTTGAGAGTAAAAAAAATAATAATTATGAATAAATAATAAAAATATGCTTTTATGTAAGGGCCAACCTGTGAGCGTTTATAAAGTTTTTCAATTAGATCGATTAAGTATAGTATAATCCAAACCTTTGCTCAGCCGGTTGTGTGTCTGTCTACTGAGTTAAGAGTCTCAGGTTTGATTCCCAGTATTGCCAAAAAAATGTATCATTAATTAAATGTGGGTTTACGCTTTCAAAGTGATAAATTAACGACCTGGAACTGGATGCTGTGTCTGTCCTAGTCTTAAGTTAGAATATAAGGCATATGAAGCTATTACAGGCTAGCAAGCCGGTTGTGGAAAATATATGGCTTAAATAAAAAACTGACCCAGGCCACAGACTGGAAACAGATATGGATGTAAAAAAAAGCTATAGTATAACATTTATGAGTGCTAATATAATTTTTTATAACAAAAGTTATCATAAAATAATAAGCCCACATTTATGTAAGGGTTTATTTATCTTGAGATAAATCATACTTGCATGTCCTAAATGAACCCAATCTATGTTTTATATTATTATTATTAGCACCGCATCTTACAACTCGTTTGGGTTATATGCACTTACCCTAATGTGTAATGGTATGAGGATTGTGAGATGAAATGAAGAACCTACAGTTTAACGTGGAATCCGAACCACGATGGAGGCCTGGCACTCCACACATTCACAAGTTGTGATTAATACACGTCTTGTCAGTGGTGAAGGAAGGGTTTGGCAATTAGATAAATCAGTGTCGGGACCGAGTATTGAACCCCGGACCCACAGGACACAAGTCAGACACCTTACCCCTAGACCGCCAGGTCAACTATGTTTTATATTGAACAACTGTCCAGGCATTCTGTATTTAATTACACTGATGTAGTAGGGGTGGGGAAGGTAGAGCTTGGAGAATATGTACCCACACTTGCAACGGAAGGCAAATGGAAAACTATTTGATAAAATCTACCCTATGTGTAAACATTACCAGGAGATTCAAACCCCAACTTCCAATTCCCTGACTAACAAAATTAGACGATCTTAATGTTTGATACAATTGCCAATTTAGATTATAATTTATTAATTTTCTTTTTACACCCAATAGCATAGTGGTGAGGTTAAGAAAAAAGAGATTTTGTTATATCTTTTGTTAGCATCTTACTACTTGTTTGAGTTATACACTTATGTACTAATTATGCTAATGGGATAGTGATAGTGAAGGATAAACTTATATGAAGTGTATCCGCATTTGCGTGGAGAGAGTATGTGAAACCATGCAGCCAGATAAGTGTTTGAAATATAAAAATGTAATAAACTATATTTTATAATTCTTCTACAAATGGTTTTATTTCTATAAATGTTTTTATAACTTTCGAGAAAGATTAAAAAATATTTTAACCTAAGTCATAGTTGGACTTGAAAATTTTTATACTAGGTTTCATTTTGATAACACAAATAAAAGCTATTTTTGTTTAGGAATTTTGGATTTTTTTTTAATACAGGACCTCTATCAGACTTATATACTCAAATAAAATAATATCTAGTCATTATGTAAGGGAAATAAAAATATCCTACCTTTCTTGAAGCTTTTCCATAATTTCTCTGTCAATTAAATGTGGCATGTGTGCTGGGACTTTGCGTACTTCAAATCCATATTTTTGGTTTAATAATTTATTGACATGAATCAAGGAGGCAGCAAAGTTATCCACAGATTTTCTTTTGTGAAGTGATTTGTATAATTTTTTTAGGTTTTGATTTTTAGATAAACTTTTATTGGCTTTCTTATTTTGCATGAAAGTTTTATTCTGAGTATGTTTATTATGTTTTGTTGATATATTCTGTTGGAGCAGATTGCGCGAATGAAAATTTTGATTTTCAGCAGCTTCATTTAGCTTGGAATTAATATTATGAGTTACTTTATTTGTATTGAATAATTTAGATTCATTTATAAAGCAACAAAATAGCAGCCCTCGCTTTTGTCTATGAAAACTTTTATTTTTTAATGTGTTTTCCTTCAATGTATCATTTTTAGCTTTATAGTTAGATTTTAATTTTTCAATTTGATAAATTGAATCTTTATCATATAGTGATGGAAAAATGATTCTCAGGTTTTCCTTATGATGGTCTAATATATTTAAAGTTTTTATTTGCATATTTTTACTAGAGAATGATTTATTATTATTAATGATTTTCTTACCATTTCTTTTCAGTTGTTCAGTTCTATTTTCTATAAAATTTTGGAAAATGTATTTACTTGATTTATATAAGAGCATTACATTTTGTAGTAATTTGATAACTTGCAGGTTATAAAAATCATGTGCTTTAGTATAAATTTTCTTATAATTAATGTTATCAGTTAAATTATTTTCTAGCAAGTTTTCAACAAACAATTTATCATTTTTTTGTAAATATCTCAGAATGTCTTTTCTTAAGTCTATAAATGATTTGTTTTGTAATTTTGATTGCTTTATAAATAAATTAGGTCTTATTGTTGAATTTTCTGAAGCAATTTGAAGAGTTTTTAAAAAATACACATAATCTTTACTATCAAAATTTTTTAAATTGTTTATTTTTACAAATAGAGATCTGGGGTATTGAAAAGTTTTAATTTTTGCCAGAAGTCTAAATTTGATGGAAATATCATTAGCTTTTAAATGTTTCTCATAGTCCGCATGTGTGTTATTTACTATAATATAATAATGAGATTTGCTTGCTATACTAACTGGATTGAGTCCAGTCACATTGTTCTTTTTAAAATTATTTATAATTGTGGAAGAGAGCCCTGTAATGTTATTTCTATGAATAATATCTATTTCTTTCTGCTTAAATACGTCTAAAAATCTCTTCACTCTGTCAGCTTTATTTGACAATTGATTTGGATTAATATCCTTCTCAACATTAAATAGATATTCTTGACTTTCTTTCGGGACAATATGATCCATTTTCAAGATTTCTTCAACATAACCAGCAACATTAATGTCATCATATAAAGATATTTCATTTTCATTCAAATCACAATCCCCCCCATCAAATGTACACTCCAAATTATTGCAAGTGTGGTCACAAGCACCATCACCAATCCAAGACCAAGGACATGAATCTGAGCAGTCTGGCACTGACCAAGATAGATATACCTGAAACCAATAGAATATAGAAACTAAGAAGGTGTAATTTTTACAAAACATTACAATATAATAATAATAATTAATTTAATTTTAATGAAAACAAATCAGATACACGGTAATTTCCTTACTTTTGATTCCTTGACTTAATAATTTTATTTTAATTATATTCATTTTCACTATTAGTAAGGAAAAATATAAGATGATATTTGCAAGGAACGTACGTGTAAAACAGTAGAATGATTGTCAAACCTCTAGTCAATGAAACATTAAAAGTGAGTAAAGGAGTTAATTTATTATAAGAAGAAATAGAAAAAGAAATGTTTTTATTTTGGAATAAAATAAATATTAATTGAAGATGATAAACCACATTTATTAAGGATGAAAACTTTAAGTCAGGAAAAATTGATTAACATACCCACTTCGCTAAGAATACCAAAAAATATACTCAAAAATAATAAAGAGCAAAATAGTTATACAATTAGGAGGATTGCCATAGTCCTAATATATTAAAAAGTTAACAATTAGCATATGAAATAGTCAAGGACTCCTCGTACATGATAGAGAATAAATAAACAAATCACATGAATGACAAATATATTAAAATTTGATTAAATGTTGTGACAAGGATTAATACAATTGCACTTAATTGAAGGAAAAATTAAAGGTGATTGATAGTAAATAGATTTAGGCAGTTAATTAGATTGTAAAACACACCTTAGAGATAAACAATGATAAAATTACATGCAAAACATATTAATATTAATTACATATGGACACATTAAAATTGAATCTAAAAAGAATTTAAAAATCTAACAAAACATAGATCATAGGTCAATAAGTTTATTATGATAAAGAGTTTAATGTATGTGTTGAAGGGGAGTTTTAGCACTATTGTAAACAGCCGTATAAATTCATGTAATCACAAATATGTTGTCAAGTAGAACTTTATAGTCAAAATGAATTAGGTATATAAGTTGTTTGTATATAGAGTCTATAATGTTACAAAATAAATGTAAACAAAAAAATAGTTGAAAGCTGATGTTATACTGTTAACGAAATATTAATTAAAGAACATTCCTTATCTGAAGTTTGGTTCCTCTCCTTAAAACATTGCTAAACCTCTAAGCGGGTGAGGTGACGACATGTTTCGGCTTAATAAGCCAACTTCAGGTCTGAGACAAAACCAATGCAAATACTAAGTGTAGGGTACTAAAATTTATATCCATAAAAAAGATACACTCGAAAAATACGGGACATAAAGAGACTAACCTTGACCCGATGAAGAAATGATCAATTGCAGAATTAAATAGTGGAACGAGAAATTTACTAAATAAATGTATTAATAACAGAATTAAGCTTTCAAGCTTACCTCCATAGTGGGGTTAAGGTGTTGTCCCTCATTGTTATCACAGAGTAATAATTGAGTCTAATAATTTGTTAATTTATAACCTTTACAAGAGTTTTCCAGAACAGTCATGTTCCAATATAAAAGTTGGGAAAAGTTGAATGTAATAATAAAGATGTCACTAGTAGGTCTATTGGTGATATAGATATATATATAGATAGATAATAAAGTGAAATTAAAATGGGTGAAGATGGATAGAGAAAATATAGGAGAATGAGGAAATGAATAAGGTTCTAATCTTCATGACTCTTACCTGAACAGGTCTCAATTACGATGGTAGGAGGGTAGGGTTTATGGTAGGATAGGATTTATTATGAGGTTTTAATTTTAGTATGTTGTGGAAGGTATTTGATTGTGTTGATGAGGGATTGGTTTTCAAATTTTGTTTGTTCATTAAGAATAGTGTTGTGGTAAAAAGTAGCATTGTAGATTTGGAGATTTTCAGTTATATTAATTTTTAAACCTTTGGTGTAAGGCAGGAGAAGTTTCATGCATTGGTTGATGGGAGTTGGTTGATGAGTTGAAATTATTAAGTGTTCAGCAAATTTATATTTGATTCTATTAAATTTAAAGTCCCTAATGTGCTCAGAATAGCGTTTAGAAAGTTCCTGCCCAGTCTGGACAATATATGCAGGATTACAGTCACAGGTTAGTTTATAAATTCCACTTTTGTTGTAAATATTTTGGGTGTTGAGATTGGAGTTGGATAAATGTTTTTTGATAGTGTTGTTAGTTCCAAAAGCTATCTTGATATTATTTTTTTGTAAAATCTTAGTGATTTTATTGGTTTTATGGCCTGTGTAATTGAATTTTATCCATTTAGGTTGGTTCGGATTGTCAGATATATTTGTGAGGTTGGATTTTTTACTCATTTGGGCTCTTTGTTTTTGAAGAATTTTATATACAATAGAGTGAGAATATCCATTTGTGGTGGCAATTTGTTTGATAATGTTAAGTTCATTTTTATAATTCTTTTTTGAAAGTGGTATGTGAAGAAGTATATAAACCAGGCTATCGAAAGTTGCTAGTTTGTGAGTCATAGGATGGTTTGAATTATTGGGTATAATGGCATCTGTATGGGTTGGTTTTCTGTAGATTTTGTACTCAAAGGTGTTAATCTTGGTCTTAGAGATGTTAAGATCTAGGTAGCATATGCTAATATCATGTCCAAGTTCGATAGTGAATTTCAGTTAGGGATGAATGTGGTTCAGAGTATCAGTATTGTTAAATAAGGTATAGTCAAGGATATTATCGTAGATTATTAATATGTCATCAACATACCTACAGTAAAATTGAATATTTATGTATTTTGTGAGGTAGTTAAGATTTTGAAGTCATTGGTTTGCATGAAAATTTCGGATAACATACAAGATAAAAGATAGGCAAGACCATCTGGTTGTGAATAGAATTTATTATTAAACTGGAAGTAGTTCTGATTTGCTATGGTTTGGATAATGTCAGTTATTTGATCGGTATACTCCAGGCAAAAATCTTTTTCAATGAGTGTGGATCTGATTATGTCAATGGTTTCCTTGATGGGGACATTTGTATAAAGATTAGAAATATCAAGTGACATAAATTTGGAATTAGAGTTAAAAGTTATATTTTGAAGTTTGTTGGCAAGATCATATGAGCTTTTGACATTATATGAGTATGAGAGTTGTAGATTATCTTTTAATACATGAATAATCTTTTTTAACTATTTTGTAAGCTGGTGCATTTTGGTAGTTGACAAGCGGTCTCATTGGAATATTTGGTTTATGAAATTTTGGGTAATGCTGTGAAAGCAGGGGCTTAAGGATTCAGCAGCAGTTAAATGACTGACAATTTATATGTTTGTCATAAAGGGACCATTGTAATCATAATATGTTCGGTCTGCATAAGCTCATTGTGAGGTAGGATTATGTGAAAAGAGGGTTGAGTCGCTTGTCCGTACATATCTTTGTGGAAGCCAGTGGATTGACTCAAGATGGATATTTGTGTCATCTCTTTACTGACACCATGTTTAAAATGAGTTTTTTAGTGCCCCTTAATGGTACCTAGTTAATATCCGTGTTGAAGGACTCAAGTTTTCCCATGGGGAAACTTGGACCCAATATATTCATTCAAATGCAAATAGCTATGCTGTATTATTACACTGCCTTGATATGCCCATAAATTGGGATTTTTAGTTAGCAACAAGGTACTGAGCCTGTCAAAAGCCATGAGTAATCAGTCAGTAACATTGCAATGAGCCTATTAAGTAGCAGATACATAAGAGAAAGCCTGAGTTTGATAATGCAGTCAGTGCTTAGATCAAATTCTCTCATCTTTCTAATAAATTTGATTTTTATGGTTTTAGTTAAAATTTTTATTTACTCCTGAATATAATTCAAAATCTATATACAAGAAATGGGAGTGCATGTCTTTTTCTCCTCACAGTGTCATTTTTTTGTTAGATTTTTTTTTCATGGGAGATTAAACATATATTTGTTTTATGGTCAAATATGACTGTCCAGACCCACCCTCATAGCTCTGTCTATACATCTGTTGTCTTGGCTAGTGATGCCAGTCTCATAACCAATTACACTGTAGCTTGGGGATGATTGCAATACTAACACACTAATAGCATTCTAGCTTATATTCATGTGAATGTGTAATTTTTAAGCATAATTAACAAATTCATTAAATGAAAGAAAGAAAGACTTCAACATTTGTATAAGTATTCTCATAGCCATAAGTTATCTTCAATTACACACAAAGGCTTCTTTTTTTTTTGCTAGTATAGGTATGTGTGTAAAAGAGAAAATAAAAATATTTTTGCACCTACCTGTGGTAAAACTTCAATTACTATTTAAAATGGTGTAACAACAAAATAAATTGTGGAAGGGTTACGTAAGAACTTTAAAAGGGCTGTCCATAAATTAAGTAAGGATTGGGGGTAGAGCGGTTCTGTACTTTCTTACTTTCTTACAACGAGGAAGGGGGGTGTCAAAATCCATCTCGAATAAGATTTCTTAACAAAATTTATGATGAGACATAATAAAACACAAAGTTGTTTTGTCAGGAAATTATAAAATGATTAATGGATGTGAGTATGCATAAAGGATGGCAGAGTGTGAGATTGATAGTGAAGACATGTACACTTGTATTGATAATTGGGATGATATTCACTAAACATCATACAGTTAATGATAGAATGGCTCCAAAACCTGTGGACAACAGATTAGTTATAATATTAAGAGACTTTCAGTATGGGAAAATGCTTTTTTAAGTGCATGTTTTTTTCACAAGTTTTTGCAAAAAAGTTCCAATAGCTTTTAAGTATTTGAGTCAAGCATATATTTAAACATTTGTTTTTAACATGTTAATTTTTTCCATTTTTAGTACTATTTTTTATCTCATTTCATTTTATTGTTAAATTTAATATAAAGTATCAAAAAAAATTTTAAATAGGGTTTCTTGAAAGACAAAGATATTAATTATAAAATTTAATTCATATTTCTTCACTTATAATGTGGTACACCTAATTTTACTGCAACTTAATTAAGTGTTATAAGATTTCATATCACTTGCTTTACTACCCATAAATATGTCTAAACATAATTCACTGATTAAAATAATATAATTTACCAAACCATAAAAAATTATGTAAGATAGGAAAGGGATAGGGGGGGGGGGGCAGAGTTTGAAGGAAAAGCTTACGATCACTTACTTGGGTGGAGGTGGGGTCAGGGGCAGATCGAAAATCATGAAAAAGAAAAAGGCCTTACCTAATTTAAGGACAGTCCCAAATTGTTTTTCCTGAAAGCACAATAGTTTATAACAAAAAATTATATTAAAAATCTTTCATCAGTATAAAACACAGACTTAATAAATGAACATTTGTGTATATTGATTAAATGTGTATTATTGTCATCTAAAGCATGTATCCCAATGAAATGCCAACACTAGGCCCGGATTTGTTTATCAATAAACAGATATGTTTTTGTTGATGTTATGGTTTGGATTCCAAAAGTAATTATAGTTCTAGAAAAAATTCAATAATGATCATCAAAGTGTTTTATATTACATATTTTGGGCATGATGATCATCTACTTGTTTTATTTACCTTCTGTCCTTTAGCAAATGTCTCAAAATCTTCTGGCCATACTTCTTTCCCCAACATAACATCATCATTCAGGTACAAAAATTTATGTGATAATCCATGTATTCTTAAAAAATAAAACAAACAAAATGACAAAAAAGTGAAATATCATTTAAATATTTGACAAAGATTAAAAAAAAAATTTATTGCTTGAGGGAATACACCTTAACACAATTTACACACTGTAATCTTTTTTATACTACACAAATTGTTTTGACTCCTCTTTCCTGTAACTTCCTTAAAGTACACATCGAAGAATGAGAATAGGTTTTCCTCTGCCATTAATTAATTTTTGTCATCCATGTAGGTTGAGTTTATGCAGTGCACACCTTGCTATTCATTATATAGTGAAAGTTTCCTTAACCCTCGAGTGCCAACGTTGCTCAGAGTGATGCACGAATTATTTGCTAAAATTGCCAGCGTCGCTCACAGCAATCCCATGTTTTCGAGCTCTTAGTTCAGTATTAAGTCAATAGATAGGTTAGATTTTATTTCCACTGCATTCTCGTATGTTCAAGCTACTTTTATTTGTCTTTGCACTTAGAGTTTCGATATAATGAACATGAAAATTATTTTTCTAGCTTTACGAGTTTTATCTTTGGCCTTGTTTGTAAACATGGCTACTAAGAGGAAAGTTGTGATTCGAGGCACAAAAATACTTGCAATATTTATTGATAGTTCAAGGGAGAGTGATCAATTTGTTAGTGATTCTGGATTTGTAAATAATTAAACTGAACAGGAATTATATTCTAGTGAAAGTGAAAGATCGGAACAAGTATAAATGGCAGCTGATATTATTATTATTATTATTATTATTATTATTATTATTATTATTATTATTAGCACCGCGTCTTACTACCCGTTCGGGTTATACGCACTTACGCTAATGTGTAATGGTAGGGTGATTGTGAGATGAAATGAAGGACCTAAGTTTAACGTGGAATCCGAACCACGGTGGAGGCCTGGCATTCCCTACATTCACAAGATATCTTGTCAGAGGTGAAGGAAGGGTTTGGAAATCAGATAAATCTGTGCCGGGACCGAGGATTGAACCCCGGCCGCCAGCATAGAAGTCTGACACCTTACCCCTAGACCACCAGGTCACCTAAAATATTAATGTTAAATAAAACAGCAAAAAAAATATATATATCTTGGCTATTTTATTTTTTATTATATTTAAAAATTAAAAAAGTATATGTATAACTATATAATCGGATTGGCAAGCATATTATGTACAAGCCCCATGACTTAATGACAATTCTCAATAACGGACTTTTTTAATCCCGAAGGTGTCAGCTATCAAGGAGTTTACTTTTAGTATCTTTTACAGTCTGTGCCTGACTTTATAATGACGCACCCAGGAATTTACTTTGCAGTGGTGGGATGTGTTTTGACTACTCATATGTATCGAGGCGTCCTTCGCTTCAACAGATTAGACACATTACTGTTGAAAACCAGAAATCCTATAAATGTAGAATCAGTCTTCTTTTAGCTTGCAAATGCATTTTGGACATCGAAAAACATAAAGAGCGCATTATATCACTTGCAAATGCATACAAAAACTAAATAACACATTATATACAAAAAGTACAGAAATATGAACAAAATTTTACCTTTAAATACTTTGATTCTTGCCTATGTGGAAAGTGAATACATAGTTGAATGATGGTGATTTACTGAACAAAGTTGGGAGGAGATATTTGAGCTTCATCATCTATTACTTCAAACACTACCATTCTTTTTGCAAGGGGACTTTGATGGAGATCTTATAGGGCTTGGTGTTACTATTGATCTTGAAAGATATACATATAAAGGATTAGGAGAAGGGGGTGGGGGTTGGCAAAGGTTGTGGAGGTAGCGTCTTTGTTTAGTATGAATATACCTACTGAGCCAGCTGTGCTCTATTTTTTTTTTTTTTGTAATTAATTATACTTATTAACACTAGGTGTGAGCACCACATTGACCCGTCTCTCTTAATGGCTATGGGCTCGCCTACCCCGCGCTTTTTCTTAGTACAACAGTAAAAACAGTGTTCAAGCATCTCTTAGTCTCGGAGTCCACAGCCATGAAACTCTCTTGTGAAAAATAATTATTAAGTGTTCAAGAAACAAGATTGGGGCGCCCCAGATATCATCTCATCACTCCAGGTACTCTGTCACCATTCGCAAAGGTAGGCTCATCATAAATTAATTGTTTCTCTGTGTGATAATTAAAGCGTGAGACAAAATCTCGCCTGTTAACAACGCACATAACAGTCTTCAAATAGTGAAGCAATTAAGTATGCCGCATTGACCTTTTTCACATTTCTCTAATAAGTTATCTGTAACAGGGTATTTGGTTTTGTAATTTACTTTTAAACTTCTTTCAAAATTGGGATTGACCCTTTCCCAAAATGCAATTGCGTCCTCTATTTTGGTGACTCTTTCTAATTCTCTAATCATCAGTACCCAAGGCTTAAACATATTATCAGAAAGGCCTTCCTGATCTCTGAACAACTTTTTCTGTTTTCAAATTAATAGGAGAACCTTATTAGTTTGGACCTCATCATGTGACCCAAGCAATTTTGAAACATTTTCAGAGTGAACTTTCAAATCTAATACCTTTAGCATCTCAACCACATTTAAAGTAATCTCCTCCATTGGATCATCAAAATCTTTAAAATCATCCAAGAGTGTGGGAATGAGTTACTTACAAACACCTTTCAAAGTGATTTCTTTAAATTCCTCATATGCATCCTCAATTGTTTAAATGTTGTCCAAACTAGTAATGCCATTCCAGAAAGCTTTTAATTTAGTATGGTTTGATTCCTCAGGAATATCAACTAATGCAGGTATGGCATTTGCAAAAGTTCTTCTTAGATAATAAGTAAAGACAAGCAAAAGGTGAGGTTATTTTTAGGGGAAAAGGTGTAGCGTGTCAACCATGTAAAGTTGACACCTACACAATTAGGCTACGTAAAAATACGAGGTTATAATAATTATATTGGCAAAATCCAAAGAAGAAGATTAGATTTGATACGTTTAATAATAATATCCTTCAAAACCTACTGTTAACGACTGAATGGACTCAGATATGACCCACGTGCTCTCAATAGAAAATACTACAAAAAATTTTAATAATACAAATCTGCATAAAAATACTAAACTTACAATAGTGGAATCCAAAGAAGATAATTAAAGCTAACACAATCAGGAATAATATGCTTCAAGACTTACTCACTGTGGCTGGATGGGATCGGATAACGCCAAGATGCCTTCTAGCAAAATATTCAACACAAATGGTGACAGGGTGCGTCCTAACACATCCACTTACTACATCTCCACTCGTAGAAAAGAACTAAAACCAAGTTAGGCTCACTCCCACGACCTTCAAGCGTCACTGTCGTGGCGGCGTGTCTTTAAATCTCCCCCTTTTCTCACCCCTTGTCCATCCTATCACCACCTGTGTTATTACGTCTTTTTATCTTTTTCTTTTTTGTTCCGTTCTAGTCAGAGAAAGGGTATAAAATAGTTACTCTCAGATTTACTTTATATTATTCTATCACATCACGTCGTTGAAGAAAGAACTTCTCTCCACGAAGGGACCAGTGGCCATGGAGTGTTGGAAGTGGTTCTCACCGCCGCGCCACTGAGAAAAAAAAACTCTCTTCACGAAGGAACCAGTGGCCCTGGATTATTGGGCGTGGTTTTCACCACCGTGCCACCGAGGAAAACATATCTTCGCGAAGGAACCGGTGGCCATCGAGTGTTGGACTTGGTTCTCACCCCCGCGCCGCCAAGGAATATCCTCTATGATTTCTTAAGTATAGAGGCGACGTTAATAAGTCCATCTAACTTATTGTTTATTTCAGACTTAGTATAGTTGAGGCAGGCGACTATTATGTTTATTTTGACTTCTTGTTTCAGTCAAGAGTGACTAGCTTTTGGTTTTGTATTATTCCAACTCTGTTGATGTAGTCACAGTAACTCTAGTGTTGCTCAAGTCCCTCAGACTTGTTATATTGGTTCAAGAGGCCATGTTTTTCCTATATCCATATGATATAGCATCGATATAGGAGCCTTGAGCTCCAGATGTAATAAGGACTTAGTCCAAATGGTTGCTATTCTCAACGAGCACTATATTTCTCTTTTGAGTCCTTAAGACTACTCACTTGTTTTTATGGCTACAACCAGGTTGTCTATCCTTTTTCTAGGACCATGTTGGGTCAATGTGTTCAATGTATTGAATAATTCTTGTTGACACGCTTCGCGTGTGGTATTAGCTTGGGTGCGTAAAGCGCAGAACTCTGCTTGTTTCTATATGGGGTCCACACAGATAATACCTTTTTTCTCTTTGCCCGTTTTTGGCACCTATTGACTGAGTATTGGTATTGTATGAATTAATACATGTACTATTGAATGCTCTGGCAGTACCAATAGGTAGACACCTGTATGTTAGCGATATACCAATGTAATCAAATAACCTTTCTATTGCAATTCATTATACTATGTCTCTTAAAGAGTTTTCTTAAGTCCCAATCAAGCAAGCTAGTTTAAGTTATAAATGTGTTAACAATACTATATGTATATCATTTCCAGTTAACGTTTGTTTATAATTACCTCACTGTTTTCTTTTAGAATCACCTGACCATAGCCTGGCATCAGTTCAACTGTTTTGTTATTGAATATTGCTCTTCAAGCCTACTGCATTTGATCTTGCCCGTGTTGCAACAAGACAGTATTAATTTGGAAATTATATCTTATTTTTTTGTATATCTATTGTAATCAATCATATCTTTTATTTTTGTGTTATAATAAATCTATTTTTGTTATTCTAATCATGTTATCAATCTGGTTAAAATAATTTCCCTTCTATACCCTGTAAGAAATGTGTGGTGCAAGCTGCGCCACCCAATAAGGCTTGGTGCGACAAAGGATGCTATTTTCTCATAAAGTGATGATAATATTTATGTAAATACAATTCAAATTAGTATTCATTAAAAAATACTAGGATATAACTGTCTAAATTTTTCATTCATATTGTTTATTTGACTATTTATTTACTTATTTGGAGAAAAATCAAATATAAATACGCACAAAACATTTAAAACTTAGTAGTGTCAAACTCAATATTTCAATATTATTTCCAGTTCTTTCCAGTTTTACAAATGGCAATATTGGAATAATGGATTATCAATTTATGTTTGGACCAAACAATAATAACAATGAAACATGGTGTCATATAAGACTAAACAATCTATCAACTAAAGAGAAGGGAATATAAATAAAGAAGATATAATTTTGTCAAACTTTACTGCCTGTAGCAAGGGTTGTTTATATTAATGTCCTTGCTTGGACCTAGCATGAAATCTTTTAAAAGTTGAAAACAAAGAATCGATCTATCGAAATTTAAGTAATGAAATATGTAAAAGTAGAAATAATGATTTTTAATGCTAACTTAAAAAAAAACTGAATCCATGAAAACTCTTGTAAATCGTGGGTTCCCTTTTATACCTTTAAAATCAGCAAAACCGGATATTATGCATACAAACAGAAGCCATGACTATTGTTGTTGTTGCCACGTTGAAAATTGTAGTGGATGTCATGGTATTTGCCCAGATTACAAAGAAATTGTGTTTATTTAGAAAAAAAACTAAATTTGTGTGAAAACAGTAGAATTCTTGTAAAAATTTGTTTTATCACAAATGCGAATTTTGCATGTCCCTAATAATATGACATGAATGCATAAATCACATCTAGAGCCATTGGCTGCAGGAATGAAGGCAATTTTAGTTTCTTTGGAGGACTCAGCATTGTCAACAAGCAGTCGAGTACCAGATGTATTAGCCTCTAGAAACAGCATTATCTTATCTTTTGCAGCTTTGAATCCAGGCTTAGATTTCTATTATTTTGCAATAAAGGTTCTAGATGGCATTTTCTTCGATTATAGGCCGTTTCATATACAGTGAAAATCTATAATCTTTTGTTTTGCATAGACAACCTCTTCTATAGTTTTTTCAAGCTCTTCAGGATACATTTCTGTCACTGCAGTATTTGTGCTAGCTGCTTCTTTGTTCACTTTAATATTATACATATAGACTTAGGGCTTTGACCTTGATAATCCCTGTGCTTAGAGGAATATTGTCACTGATTTGGTCTTGAATCTATACATTTGAAAGTTTTGCCATATTAACAATTAGGCTGTCCCACTTTCGAATAACTTTAGTATGAATTGACATAGTGTTTTTAATTTCTCCTAATGCTTTAGCTTTATTCTTAACAATTGTACTATCTGTTGAGAAAGGTATGCCTAGCTTGCAGCCTATATCATTCAAGGACATGCTTTTCTCATTAAGTTTGATTAGTTGTAGCTTTTCTTGTAAATTGAGAATATTATGGGCTCTTTTAGCTTTATCACTATACTTAGATGATATTATTAGTATCATAAGCGCACATATAAGTGTGACTACTGTATTATAAGCACAAATATAAGAGATGCACTGCTCATAATGCTTAAGATATACACCACAAACTGAAGAAAAAGATGGTGCCGAGTCAGTTGAGAGAAAAAGCAGTGTGTGTTCGCAAAAGCAGATAAAATATCATTCAAATATGACAAAATGGGTCAAAAGACTGGACCATATATCAAATGTATTGGTTTGAGTTAAAATTGAAATGGGTAAAAAGAGCAGACTGTCGAAAAGAGGGAGACGCCTGTATACCAATGAGAACAAAAATTTAATTTCAAGAATCTTTGGGGTAATTTTAAAATAAATTAGGGTATCTTTTTTTGAGATATTAAACTTTAAGTTAGGTTTTGAAATTTAGCCAATATTAATTTATAGATTTCTATTTATTTATTTTCACTGTATTCACATATTTAACGCTTTTATTAAAATCATAAGCTCTCCTAGAAATTAGAGGGATTCCTTCCTACCTCACGCCAATGGTGAACCACTTTAGGACTATAATTTAAATATATGAATTAAAGTAGTTTTAACTAATATTATATTTAGTTAAAAAGTGTAATATGTATAAATATAATATGTTAATAGACAAAAACTATATTTAATTATATTTATATATATTAATGACAAAGTCAATAATAAAGAGAAAATCTTTTTTTTTAACCATTACAGACTAATTCTGGCAGTTTAAAGCTACATTTATTCAAAAAACACAAACCTGTGAATGTGGGTCTCAATGGCCGGACTGCTAAATGTAGGAAGATGTGATAAATTGACAAAGATTTCTTCATGAGTAACTAAAGTCAACCGAGGATTGTCCAAATTTAACCAGTAAGGAATTTGACCATTTGTAACAAGAAATACATGGCGGATCCATGGAGCAAATTTTTCTAGGGAACGTAGAGAATATCGCAATTCCTATAAATGAAAACACACACCATTTAAAAAAACTATTTGAATAGTTTATTTCCACAAAGTATTTTATTTGTTTAAAATCAAACATATTCATGAGGGCAGTATTCCATTTATCAAACTGTAGTCAAGTATTCTCATCAAAATAATATTACAAAGTAGGAAAAATCTAAATTTCCTTAGAGAGTTCCAAGCCCTTGAAATGTTTAACTAAACTCTCTCCTCGCACAGACTTTATTGTGAAGTTATATTTGTTTTTAATATTTTCAATAACAATTTTTATAAATTTTCCCTTGATCATGCCCTTTCTCGGGCCTCTCAAAATCCAAAATAGTTTTCTCTCTATAACGCTTCTTAGGTCAGCCCTATAGGCCAATGTATTCATAACACAAATTATAGATTTGTCGAATTTAATTTTGATCTCAAATGAAAAGCCAAACTAAGATAATTATTTAAGGAACTCTACTAACATTAATATACTCAATATATATTCTATTTAAAAAATGTAAACTTACATTATTTTGATGTTATTTTAATGATTTCAATACTAAGTGATTTTACTACTATTTATTAATGTAATTTATTGTATTTATTTCTGGTAACTTTTTATCAGTATACATTATTTTTTAGCTATGATCATTTATTTTATTTTCTTATGTAGTGATACTAACAACATGTCAGGAACTTGTGTACTTCTCAATGCTGATCTGTTATAGGTCTTGTGACTAAAAGTGAAGGTGCAGGCATTTGTTACACTAACCTAATCTGTGGGATTTTGAATGAAAGGAAAGTATGCCTACTTTGGCTACATGGATAATGATACATACAATCATGTACTACCAAGGGTTTTGTCTGAATTTGAGACATAGGACCTGTGTGATGTCATTAAGTCAAGATGGTTGCCGTTACGGATTGTTCTGTAACTGCTTTTAGTGTGGTTCTATGAAAAATATTCTTGGTAACTTTTTTGCCAAACGAGAAAATAAGTAATTTCTTTTCTAAACTATATCTTGATACAGTCTCATATATTGCTACTTCATTGCGAACCTTTGACTGGATGTTCACTAAATTAGAAAGTATGAAATAATTTGTGACTTTATCCTTGAAATATATTTACTAAATTACAGTATCTATCTATATTTAAAGAGCTAGAGTAAGGTTTTAGAAGTCATCTTCTGAGTCCCATATTTAATTTTCATCACCTGCAGCATCATTGTTATCACATACCTCTTTGTCAACCCCACACTTACACAGTTATGTGCACCTCAGTGACCGAAGTCAGCATTTGCAATGCACTAAACACCGTCCTTTGATGCAAACACACCACACCCATTGCATTATTGGTTATGGTGCGGGTGACCTAGCGGTCTAGGGGTAAGGTGTCGGACTTCTGTGCTGGGGGTCCAGAGTTCAATCCTCAGTCCCGGCACAAATTTATCTGATTACCAAACCCTCCCTTCACCTCTGACAAGATATCTTGTGAATGTGGAGAATGCCAGGCTTCCACCGTGGTTAAGATTCCACGTTAAACTGTAGGTCCTCCATTTCATCTCACAATCACCTTACCATTACACATTAGCGTAAGTGCGTACAACCCGAACAGGTAGTAAGACGCGGTGCTAATAATAATGATTATGGTGCACATGAAAGTGTACACATAGTAGCAGAGTAATGATTCTCTTCCGTCTCCCAACCAAATTGTGATGGCTCTGAAATATGTCTGTGTTGTTTATCAGCATGTCACCACTCAATCACCTGGTAATGAGTCCTTAAGATAAGGTATTAAAGAGGATATTGTTGTCGGCAGATTTTCACTTTGCATAACTTTTTTTGTGTACATACACCAATGCAGATGACCAATGTTTGAAATCTTTGTTCCTGTCAAGTAAACTTAACCAATGAAAAGCTCTATCAATTGTTCATCTTTCTTCTTAAATTCTTCTAAATATTCAAGTCATCACAAAGGTACAAGGATTTCATTTTCTTAAGTCTTGAAAGATGTCAAGAAAGATGGTTTTCCTTTCTTTGTAAGGCACCCGGTAGCACCACACCTTGAAAGAACATAAGGCCTACTAATGTCTTCACTTTTGTAGACCCTAAGAATGAGTACACACATTTTAGATTTATAAATCTTCTATTAGTTCCAACACTTGTGACAAACCTCCTGTCAAATGGGAAAAACAGTGACCACCACAATGAAAGTCTGATGACTTGGCTTCATTTCTCCTACTGGCTACCAGATTTCTTTTTATTTCCTGTGCATGCTGAATTGTTTAATTTGAGAGGTATACTGTCAATTCATCTTTAGTTTAGAGTGTAATAGGAGGGTTATCATTGTAAATTTTTCAATATTTGTGGAATCCGTAATTTTATACTCAACATGTGTTGCTTTTCCTGCTCTCTCCCTTCACATGGAGTTCTTGAGTAAATTTTCAAGGTAGGTGTCTAATACTAAGTGAGTTTCATGATACTTAATTACATAAGGTTCTATTTTCTTGTTAAATTCAATTACAAGGTCATGTCATGTATTCAAATATGAGAGTTTCTGCAATCCTACCATTCTGTCAAAGACAGCTGATGAATATGTAAGTAATTAGTGAAGAAACCGCAGTTATGTTGTTGCTCTTCCAGTATATTCATCAGCTTGCTTTTGTTTGAAAGTAAAATCAATATACCATCAAAGTTGAACATAAAGCACAAAAGGGTACTTTTGTCTTTCTTATTACTCAATTATTTCTCTTAAATTCACTCCATAAGTATGGCTGTTTGCTTTCAAGCTATTTTACTTGTGCTAAGCACCATGATATCATAATTGCATAGTTTATTAAATCCAAGGTGATAATGTACTTAGCGAACTCTTCAATTAATGCAAGGTGTAACTCCCAGTTTGCGGTTTAGATGGATCTGATGAATAAAAGCATTATGTCCACCATATGAATGTAATGAAGAGCAACTATTGAGTGTTTGTTTTTATTGAGATTCTTTAGCCTAAAATGCTTCCAGTTTTACCAGCATAATAAAATTTGTTAAAACTTTCAAAATGTCATTATGAACCGATTTAGTGTCTTGGGAATCCTCCAATGTAAACTTTTAAGTAACTTCTTAAGCTCAGGTTCCATCCTTTTCTTGATTTCAGTATGCATTTGAAAGTGCAAGCCTTAGTGACACATATGTTTTGAATGCTCTCCTTATGCACTTCCCTGCTAGAATCTTGGACACAACATTTTCATCATAAAGTACAGTTAAGGTGGTCTCAATGCCTGTACCATCGAAGAAAGAACCAATAGCTCGAAGCATGTAGCTCACCTGGTCTAAGAATCTAGTTTTTTGACAAGTCTTTTTTTTAACCAAAGCTAATTTTAAAACAGGCTTGTAAGGACCAAAATAAAATGTTGAAGCGCTGTGTGATTCTGGGGTGACAACAGATATTATTTTCTTAAACATCTTCATGAATATGAACTGTGTTTGTGTGAGTGATGGGCTGGCATATATGAGGGGAAGTAGTATTTAGTTGGAGAATCACTTATAATAGAATTTTAAGCTGATCAAGTCAAAAATGTAGTGAATGGTTCTGACTATGTCTCACATTTATCAATCTCAGTTTCTTCTGTGAGATTACAATGTGTATTCAGCAACTCTTCATCAAAACATCTTGAAAATCATCAGCGGCAAGATTTCCGGGATCATTCAAAGTAGGTTCTTAAGCATGTTGGAATCTAAAAAACTTAGCTTGCTCTGTATAATCAGCGATATGACATGTTACAGGATCTGTGGCCTACACTCTTTGGAACAGGAAGTTATTAAAACAACTACAAGAAAAATCAAATTTTTATTTTAAAATCAGTTTCTTCTATACCAACCTTTTATATAATATATTTTTAGCCTTACTCCTAAGAATGTGTGATAACTGCCATGATTATATTAAAAACCAAGAAAAATAGCAAGCTGAACTTGGAATTGGCTGGCATAGTCAAATAAACTTAAAGGTAGGCTTCCCTTATTTCTTATTTCCTTTTAATACTATACCAGGTGTTCATTTGAAAACTTTACATCAAAATATCTCAAAACAGCGCAATGCAGAAAAAAAAATGTTTTAAACATAAGTTATTTGGTTCTGAGAAGGAAGTAAGTTGGTAAGGCTGGTATGACCTTGGGTGGTATTGCTAAGATGAAGTTAAGGTTATTTTGATTTTTTTAATGAGACTCCCTATTATTTATTACTTATTCCTGTAGCTCACGTTGTGCCATTTCAAGATGGTGGTTTCAAGCTTTTTAAAGTAAAAACTATAATGAGAAATGAGCCTCACAAGTTTACGAGTTACCGGCATTGTGCGTGGCATTAGAACTTGGGCAATTCAAATAGAGCTCGGGAAGGTACAAGTGTTTGTGTGTAAGATCGTAAACAAAGCATTGTTTTTACTATCAACGTCAGTTACAAATCCATTAGTTGTCTCGTTTGCTTTCTAATGATAACATCCAATCTTGAAAAATATGGTTTACAATCTGGAAGAGAGAACCGAATTAAATAAGTAATGCTTAGCACTGTGTCTTACTACCCATTCGAGTTGTACGCTAGAGTACTAATTATGCTAATGGGTTAGAATTGTGAAGGTTGAATATAGAGAAAGTGAACTCGGATTTGCGTGGAGGGAGAGTGGTAAATCATTTAGGAAAAATCACCTCCAGTTCACCCAAATGAGATTATAACCTCAATCTCCCCATTCTCAGCAATCTAGCTCAACACGAAACAAGGAGGGTGAGAACAGAATTATTATTGTAATTAAACTGATGTGTTTTAGATGAGGAAGGTAGAATTTTATAGTAAATGTACATACATTTACTTGGAAGGGGAGTTGAAAACAATTCCATATAAAAAAAGTCAGTTATCTCGAACCCCAGCCTCCCTCGGAACAATGTGGGCTATTGCAATTGTTAATTTTGTTTATACAAGGTATTTGTCGCATTGTATAAACTCTGGCATTCATGGTTCTGCAATGACTAGGCGGACACTTGAAAATAAATACATTCTGTATTTTACAAATATAAAATTAATTAGTGTGGGTTAGCTGCGACTTAGATTTTTGTATTCCATTTTTACAAATTGATCCTTTTTTGTGGGTGGTATTGGCTGTTTTCTTTCCTTCATGGCGTTTGCCTTTTTTTTCATCTGTTTAGTTTAAATTTATGCTTTGGTATAGATATTTCCCCTACTTGCCCCTCATCTAAAAGAAATCCACAAAACAGTTATAATTACTAGTTTTGTAAATATTGTTGTGAATTTTATAGCTAAACATGCTGTTTTTAAATCTTATTTACTCATGCATGCAAATATTATTAAATACGAATATAATCTCATGAATTTTACTAAAACTTCTAATGCCAGCTAAACATGTTTGTGTGCATGTTTAATAGATGACATTGGTAAAGGGGAAGAAAAATACAAAGCAATGCAGTGTGTCTGGGTTTATTTATAAAGTCACTCAATCTGTGGTGGTTGTTTATAATATTATAGTAAAACAAATATTGGCATCAATTTCAGTTTTATAATTACAAATGCCCTGAATTTTCTTCTCATTCACTCCCCCCACCCTTTCATATTTCAGATTTCCCAGTCTATGGTTACCTATTTTCTTTTACAAAACTAACATGCATAGCATTTTGTCTAAGATCTTACATTATAAGCTAAATGAAAAAATATTTTTGAAAATGCGTAGAAAATTATTATTTTGTAATGGTTGACTCAAAAATAAAAAAATTCAAAATATGTTAACCTCAACATGGTTTATTCCTGTACAGGATAATAAAATATCACTCTAGCCCTTAGGAGGGATGAAAGGATATGCGAATTATGGCCAGTATTTTGGCTGTTCTTACATTAAAACCCTTTTGGATAATAAATAAACGTTTACATTAATTGATGCTTTAGTTTTATTTTCTACACATAATAGGCCTAGTCTCAACAGTTATTGGACATTTGTCATGGGCATCCTGGAATTTTATAACTTTATTTTATTTAAAAAGTTTCCCATCAAATTCTTTTGAATTCAAGACACATATTCAAGACCTATTGATTTTACTATGTGTGGAAAATTAAACCAAATTTATCTACTGAAGCACCGTTTAATTTATTTTGCCAAAAAAAAATATATATATATATAAATATATTACTGTAAAAACTTATGTTCCCTTCCATCACCCCCTACACCCCCCTCCCTCCAACCCTTTTAGCTGAGAAGCATAGGGAATTGAGATACTGCACCTTTTGATACAAGCATGAGATTTTGCAGAGGCCTAGACCTACCTAAGATATGCATTTTCAGATATGGAGGCCAAAAGAATTCCTCCGCGGATAGGAGCTATGTCATCAAGATGGGTGACGCTTCTATATACTTTTTTCAGTATACATCG
The DNA here is from genome assembly GCA_039000515.1 of Timema cristinae. Lineage (NCBI taxonomy): Eukaryota > Metazoa > Arthropoda > Insecta > Phasmatodea > Timematidae > Timema > Timema cristinae. The sequence continues at coordinate 31,179,396 of JBCFYV010009882.1, forward strand.
TAAGCCACTAGCTCAATTTTCAATTTATTTATTTTAAATGAAAGCTCTTTAAATTATCTTTAAGATAAGTGCAAACAAGTTTCCGATTATTCGATAATTACCTAGTTATTTAAAGAAATAACAATAACAAGTGATAAAAGTTTTTTATTATTTCTATCACAGCTTTCTATACATTCGTCAAATCACAAAATGTTTCAAGAAAAGTTTTTCAATACTTAGTTTACTAAAATAAATGCATCTTGTACTTTTTTTTATGACAAGCCCCAAGGCCGTTATCATTGATGTAATACTTAAGAGTAGAAGGCTTTGTTGCCCCACACCGCCTCGTTGCATGTTTGCTGGAATCTATAAAAATCACATATTTAAGTACATCCCTTTATTTTTTTCAACATAATCTACATTCAAGTTCTTTACATTGTAAAATGACACCTGGACACAGAAATTGAACCTGGGTCCTTTTTCTTATGTAATGTGGCTACAAACCAACATAGTCGCCAACCTCTACTACCCTAAGAGTGTGTATACACACTCACCCCATTTTACCGGGAAGTCAGCGCCTTGTATGGACACTCTATGCACGTCAACACAGAGCACTGCTCATCTTTCGTGTTTGGCTAGGAAACGAGATTGAAGTCGTGAAGTGGCATGTGACCCCTGTTCACTTGTACGTATTCCCGAGTTCAAGATGCTGCACAGGCTCTAAATCTTGGAGAAAAGAGCCAGAAGTGTTATCAAATGTGTCTCCCTACCCCTTCATGGTCATCCTCATGACATTGTGCGCAGGTGTCGGTGAGAGGGCCATTTCTAACTTGCTGTGAATGACTTCAATAACTTGACTCCTTGATGCTGATAGGTATTAGGGACTTACCAACATGTAAGTGATCGTTATTTTGGAGAATATTTTTATATATATTTTTATTGAAAACTAGGCATAGGTTAAATTTAATCAAAATTCTGTAGGGATTAAATTTGGCTATTTTTGGGTATGTGTATGTATATTAACTAAATTTAATTTCTATTAGAATTTGTTTTGGGTAAGTTGTATCCATACTAGCTTTCTAATTTGCGTATTGTTCGCAATTATCGACCTGGTTTGTATTTGAACTGATAATGTTTTCAAATGATGAATATTTCTAATTTAGTTAAATGTGATTTGATTGTTTTCTTTTAATATTGTTTGGTAGACTTAAGAATATATATTACATCTTGACATATATTTTGGATTCTGTCTAATACTGTGCATTGTCCGCTATCTCTAAAGATTATTGTTTTCCTTTTTGAGACTTATTCTAACGTCTCAGAATAAATCAGCCTTTAGGCCTATGTTAATTAAATTTTATTTGTTTGGCATTAATATTAAGCAATAGCCTAACTCCCTTAACACCATTTGTCGAATGCTAATCTTTATTATTGTTAAGAGAGCTAAGTCTAGATACTTGAGCTTGGCATACTTGAGAGTAGGTCAAATTAAGATTCTGTGTGATCTGCATTTTTTTATTCTTTGTCTTGCAACCTTTTCACTATGGCTGGTGTCTTGAACGTATATGGCACGTACATTCTAGTATGCTGAGTGCTTAGTGAGAATGGTTGACTTAGTATGCCAATGCTCTAACCACTGAGCTATCCAGGAAGGAATCATCCAGTGCCCAGAGTAATTCTTCACTCATATTTTAAGGCGGGGTCTGTGATGACATGCGGAAATATGTGATCAATTAAGTCACGAGTTATCAGATTCACAGCCACCATTGACTCAATAGTCGGCTTTAAGCTGCCAAATGTACAATTTTAACTGTACAGGTCCACATATTATGATGGATTGAATATCAAAGCTATTGCATTTGTTAATTATGGATATAGCAACATCTCGATATCAAGTTCTTTAAATTGAAAAATTACACCTGATCCTGTTGAAGAGGATTGAAGATGGCACCAGGCAAATTGTCCTGAGGGTGTGATAGGAACCAAAAAGCCTCAGTCACATCAGGGAATTCCCTCAATTTGTTCCACATTGATTTTTTTCCCTCAGCTTGAAAAAAATTATGTGCTATAACAGCCAGAGGATGCGTGAAATACACGCAAAGCCACAGACTTCCTTTTCCAAGGTTTTAATCTATATCAAGAACTACAATGGTCTTAAAATTCTTTCCGCCACCAAAGTTTACTCTCAGTTCAGCAAATAGCCTATTTTGAGAATGTGAAGAATTGTGATACAGCCAACACAATAACATCTGTGTCTACTGTGTGAATGTAAACAGCCTTGAAACCTGTCTACACTGCATCAAGTACATGAACAAAAATCCTAGAATCTGCTTGTTCATTATTATACAGTTCCTCGACGAATGAAGTCTAATTCACACCATTAGAAATTACATTTGGGCTTATAGTGGAAAACACCTATATATCCTTAAGGGGTGAACTGGCAACAATCTCTCTTGCCAGGAAAAAAAAGAGTTCAGTTTTATTTTCCAGATGTTTGAGGAAGTGTTGCTTCTTTGGCAAGAAGTTGTTTGCCCAAACTTGACGCCACTCTCCAGATCCACAGCCGTCTATGGTATATGTTTTTATAGTGTTTTCTTGGTATACATCCCACACTACATATATACACTGTGCTTGGTTCTTTCTGACATATGCCTGTAGATATTTTCCTACAGCTTCACTTTACTCTTGAAATGTTTTTTTCCACCTTTGGCTGAATTATATAAATGAAAGCTGGACCATCATAAGCAATAGATGTTGCCTGATTTGTGCTGTTTGAATCACCTTACAGTAAAATGTTATCTTCAGGAACCTCTTGAGCATCAGGAGTCGCACCTTTATCTTGAACTGGTATCTCTTGAGCAGCTTTATGTGGCATTTCAGCTGGATCATCACTGAAGTTATCATCTTCAAAATCCATTAAATCAGAATGCAGATTGACTCTGTCATTTATTTCAGAAGATATGCATTTTTCCAAAGTTATGACCATGTCAGTCCTGCTTCCTCTTCGAATATGTCCTTCACATTAAATTGCTGAAGGGAATGGATGATTTTCAAAAGAAAATAAGTGGCAGAGGTCAAGGTCAAGTCATACAAATGACAAAAAGTTTAGAGAATAAGTCAAGTCCTTCTTTAGTGACCTAATTCTACCACTTTTGGAGATAGCTTTTTAATTTCCAAACAATATGAACTTGTTTTGTTTTATCTTTTGGTACAAAGATATCTCATCGGAGGCTATTCTATTGGAAACAAATTACTCACACTGTGTTTTGCCTACTTCTTCAATGTTCATGATGTTTTTAACACTTTCTTCTGACAACGCCAGATTCTCAAATTAAAAAATATCTTTCTCCGATTCAAGAAAAGGATTTCCAAATACTACCATGACTTTTCTTAAAGCTTTTACTATCTTGTTGAAGACAGTTTGGAGATGTGGTGTTTGTTGTTACAGCTGTCTTGGTGATAACTCTCTTGAAGAAGTTATATTTTCAAACTGATCTATCAAGGCAGACATCTCTGGTCCACAAATCATCCACTTCCGGGCTTGATTAACTCCTACTGCTGAAAAGGGGCCGGTCAGTCGATTATAGGTTAAACAGATAAAAATATTGAAATAACTTAGTGTAACTGAATAAATAGAGTCTACTTGATAGGGCAAATTTTAAATAATCCGTATCATTATTGCTACTTTCAGAGATATACGTTTCAAAAAGTTGTTAAAATAAACCATCTGAGAAACATACCTTTCCAAATGATTTCTCAAAAATTTATCTTAATTGCCAAAATGTAATAAAGATATCAGTTACTGATCAACACAACACATAGTTTTTATCATACCATCATATCCTAGACAAAAACAAAAGCAGTGTATGTATAAGCTTAGCAAAAAAAAATAAAAAATCCCTGGATGCTCAAAAAACGTTACTTTCTTGTGATTTTTTTTATTATAAAACAACTTATATAATTTATTTAGAGTTTAAATAAAAAATTAAAAACAATATTTAATAAAAATACATTTAATAAATAATTACCTATATTAGGCCTAAAATGAAATAAAAAATTTAGAATACTTACTTGAATGTATTAAATATGGAGAAGGTGGGTTAGGGTGGTGAGGCAATGTGTATTTAAGGGTGTATAAATAAATTATTTGTTAAAAAAAATGTCTTTTATTAAATCTATGATTTTTAGGGATTGCAACAAAAACGCAACAAAGCAGTCGGCCCTCAAAGAGCTTTCATTTAAAATAAAGAAATCAAGAAAATTGAGCCAGCGGTTTATGATTTATATGGAAAAAAAGCATTTCAAAGAATCAGCCATCTTGATTACATCATAGATTCTGTTCCCGGAGGAATTGTTTTGGCCTCCATATTTGAAAATGCATATCTTAGGTAGGTCTAGCCCTCTGTGAAAGTCATGCTTGTATCAAAAGATGCAGTATCAGGCCGAAAATCTTCCCTCCGCTACTCAGCTATTAAGGTTGTAATTTAAAATTGAGTCATCAATCATTTTAAGTCAAATTACTTTATAACTGTACCTCCTTATCATCAAATCGAGATGGAGCGAATCCATGTTGTTGTTCAAGATGTGGAAGTTCTAAAATGAGGTATGCTCTTGTCACATTCACAAGGTAGTAATCTAAAACCAAGTTGATAGCATCCTTAAACAAAAAAAATAAAGTTTTAGTAAAAATAGTTTATGAGAAGGATGGAGATTTTTACATAAGGATAAAGTAGTACCATATTAGAAATATAACTCATATTTCCTTTAATGAAAACCTTCTAGCCCCTCTACACCCTTTATATGTTTCTATCCTCTTTCCTGTACCTTCTTCCATATAAAATAGAAAGATATATAAGTATTGGAATGTAATTTTAGCGTAATAGTACTGTCATTTCAGAAGGTTTATAAAAAGATTGTTAAATAATCATAGCCTACTATTTTTTATGTCCCAAAATTTCAAAATCAAACATAAATAGGATGCTTTAGTGAACGCCATTAGAAATATTTAGTTATTTAAATTTGAATAGTATGTTATTGTGTATGAAAAACTAAAGAAAAATAAGCTTGAAATAATCAGTCTAGTTAAGGTTATTGATGTTAAAGGTGAAATATTTGTGTATTTAATGTAAATTTGTTTTAAAAAATAAGACAAGCAATTCCAGTTGTAAAACTTTTATTACATAACTGTGACTGAAAGATTTGTACAATAATTTTAAAATACTTTTGTTTGGAGGTCTAGTTTTAGGGGTCTCTTGAAAGAAAGTTAAATATAAAAAAGTGTCTTACTTTAATGAGCATATACATTTAAATTTATCTAGCTCAAAATTTGCAACTACAATACTTTAGTTTCTTCCATTATCTTTTTGTTTCATGAAGCATTTGTTTTAAACTTTTATGTTACTATAGAATTGTGTGTCTTACATTTGGCCAGTCACATTTTGCGCCAATTTAAGGACATATGATGATAAAGGATAAATTGAGCAGCATTTGCCTTGCTACCACAGTTAAGACATGAATAATACAATACACCCATATATCTATGAGGATGCCAGTTAAACGTGCTGGCACTGAGTAAACCTTGCCAATTCTTAAATTTTGTTTCTCAACATGTTTATACTACTAAGAAAACAAAACCATGAGTGGCTGGAGCTATTATGTATATGAGATCTTTCATAATTTATTAAGATTGTAAATATGCTGAGATAGTTTTAACTAATAAAATGAAAATGTTTAGAGAATTTACAACAGTAGAGTTACCTTCAAGAATTTGTCAACTGCTTCATCAGAAAATAATACAACTACTGCCAACTTCTTCTCAGGGTAGAGCCACAACTGCTTTATTGGAATTTCTAGATGTATAGGCAAATATTTTGAAAATTTTACTTCTTCTATAGATAGGATGCTTAAAGGAAGATTACTCATAATTACTGCATTACATGGTGTAATAAAATTAGGAGCGTTGACGTCTGGAATGAAAATATAATAAAAGTAAACAATTAAGTTATACTTGAAAGAAGGTAAACCCCTTAAAATAAATTGTACTTATTTTTATAGTGTAACTAATAATAATGATGGTAAGAATGCATATTTATTTAATATTATCAATGGTTAGAAAATTTATGTTTAGTAAAAATAAAAATTACTATATGCCTTTGATGATAGGTAAGTTACCATCACTGATTAAGGTCATTCGACAATAAAATGTATTGCAAGATTTTAACAAGTGCATGTGTTATAAGGTGTCAAATGTGCTATTATATGCATGTGTTCCATTGTTAAGGTAAAGTAATTAATGTATGGGAATGAGATTTAGTATAACTATACAATGTAATGTTTATAATATGTTAAAGAAGAGTAATTTTTAACATATAAGCATTTTAAAAGTGGTAAGATTATATCATTTTAATTAGATATAAAAAGTTTTTTTCTATTCTGATAATTAGATTTTATATTATTTTGTAGTGTATACATTGACGTTATTTAGAATTAATTTTTTTTCCTAACCTAACTATACCCAATTTTATTAATGTGTCTGAAATGAACAATGATAATATAAATCTGAAATGTATTTTTCATGAAATTTCTTGTAAAGACTTTACCGATTGTATAGAGAACACCGACAAGCAAAACATAATATGCCCAGCCGGGAAACAGAGTTAGATAATTTCAACTAATAACACATCCAGGCAAAGCAGACACCGGATTCCTTATCTGGTTTGTGTTTCTGGAATGGACTGAGACATTGTTACCTGCTATATTTTCCAATACAGCCCCAACACCCGCCTATGTTAAATTCCCTGTTAAAAAGTTATATACTAAAAAAAAAAAAAATACTGATTCTACTTGGTGAATGACCTTTAGAATAGAAAAGTTATAATTATGTACTTGAATTTTATTCTATTAATTCATGATTCAAGTGCATCCCAAATGACCTGAATGCAAAACATTTAGTTCTCTTTGGTGTTTGTGTTTTCAATATTTACTTTCTCAATACCTTTCGGAGAGGAAGTACTGTGATCATAAAAAAATAAAAAATAAGATAGTTTGATGACTGTGTATGTATTGTGGGTCCCTGAAACTGAAAAGGTGTTTTTTCAATGCCAACTATCTATGTGTCTGTATCTCGGTAGAGAGCTGAAAACATTTTACTCATCAGGCTAAAACTTGGTATTTATGGTTTTCATAAGGTTCCCCAGAGAGGTTTTTGAAATTAGATAGCTAACCCTAAAATTAAGGGTAGTTTACTTAAAAGGGAAAAGTAAAAAATATAAGTTCTCAAAATCTTCTCTAAAGTTTGATTAAAATTCTTTTCTAGACATTGTTTAAAATCACGAACAAAATTGCCTAAGAAATGGGGAGTTGATGGTTATGATCTTTGGGGGAAAGAGATGTTCCTTTATTCACACTGTGTTTATGTAACATTATTTAATGTATGCACGTTTTTCCATTAAGTTTCTGGCACAACATATAATATTTAATTCCACATATCATACATGTAAAACTTTTGTGCAAGCCCAAGTGTGGGGCCACACATCATGCAAGAGAATGAACCAAGCGATTACCATCTCTTCAAACAGATGAAGATCTGGCTGGCTATCCACGCTTCAAAACCAATGAGGAGCTTATGGGTGGAGTCACAAAAATTGAATGGGTAGCCTGGTGGCGCTGTTCCTTGACAAGGATTGCCAAAGCTAGTGCCACGGTATGACAAGTGGTTGAAATTAGGTGGCGACTATGTGGAAAAGTCATGTATTATGATTTTTTTCTCTGTTTTTGATTTTTTTTAATAGCCAACAAATAATAGAATTAAAGAATGTAGTTCAAAGTAAAAAAGAGTGGTAATGGTACAGATGATATTTATATCCCAGGTGTGTAGTATTAAAATAGCTGACATTCTTAAGGGATCAAGAAATCCAAGAAGTAATTTGGACCATGTTGCCAGAATTCCAGGAATCCCAGGATGCAAACTCACTGAATGATACAGCCACAGGATGATGATAATAATAATTACAATAACAATTAAAATATTAATAGTAATGGTAATGATGATGATAATGGTGATGGTGCTTGTAATGGTAATGATGATGGTGATGATGATGATGATGAAAAGTTTCTACCATTACCAATCTTTTTTGCTGTTATTATTGGATCATTGTTTCTTGCCAAGGGACTAGGGCTGCATTGTTAAAATATTCAAAGAATTTGTTTTGTACCGGTACTACTTTCGCGGAAGTAGGAGCATTGCAATTTGTTGAAGTATGTAAACCTTGTAGCTGCTATGTGTCAGGGTATCCAGCTTTCTTGTTGAATTTTCCCAAAACTTAAGTCTTCTAGATCAAAAGCATACTCCAAATATACTTCAAACTTTTTTACAGGTAGATATTGTGCAAGTGACAGCGTGCCAGCACAATTTTGGATTGTTTTTTTCTGGCTTTCATTGAGATTATTTAAAAGATTTCTGAATCGTCTAGCTAAAGTTCTAAATACATTTTCCACAATACGCCGAGCCAAGGTTTATCTGTAATTTAAAATTATTTATTATCTTTGGGTGTAACATTTCGTTAAATTTTCTGAAAGAGCAAAATATAGTCCATATAAAAATTCTACAGCATTGTTGAATCATCTTTTTCAAAGAATTCTGGTTTAGGATAATGTAGTTTTTTTTCTTTAAGTTTTTTTTAATGAGTGTAGTGTCTGCAAATACTTCACCCTCAAAAATGCTTTTGTTAATTCCAATATCTACCATCACAAAATCATAGTTTCCATTTACCTCTGCCATTGATACAACAATGAATGTTTGTTTATAGCTGTAAAAATAAGAACCTGAACCATGTGGTTTTTGTATTGCTACATGATTCCCATCTATAGTACCTATACAATGGGGTGAATTCCCCTTATTTTTTAAATACATTAACAACAGCTTTCCACTCCTGTTCAGTATGAGGGACCTGTAATATGTATTTTTATAATTCAGAAGCTTTTACTTTGCCTCAGAAAATAAATATATGTAGTAATGTGTGTAATCAATATAAGTATTCTTAACTCTTTTTGCTTTAGTTTGTTTACAAATTTTTATAGTTCCCCACCTATGATTAAGGGTTAAATTTTTGTATATTTTAGTAAACGAACATGTCAAGATCTTAAAATAAGCAGAGTCTGATAAGTCTGGAATTCACAAACTAAGACTTTGGGGGCAGGGTAAATAATGGAGAAAATTTGAAGCTCTAGATTCACTCACTCCCTTTATACCTTTTAAAAACTACATTTTTAAGCAAAATAATTGTTGAAATTCAAACTAAATTTCAGCCACTTGTGATGCAGTTGGACAAAACTTATATTTACATAAAATATAGTCCACTTTAAGAGCAGTAAAATAAATGGTTTCTGTCACAAGTCTCGAGATCATTTAGTTCCAAGATATTAAAGTTTCTGGGAACATAAAATTAATAAAATTTAGCATTAGCCATATTGTAAAAATGGGTGTACTGGAAAACCAAGTGAGAGGATTTTTTAAAATTCATTTTTAATATCTGGTGTACGTAGGTACATGTGTCCAAAATATTGAAAAATAGTCATGCAACCATCCCTGAATAAATTTATATGGGATAACCCGAGAGACTAAAATCTTTAAATATCATTTAATGGGTGGCTCCCCAGTTAAATTTATCTAACAAGAACCTGGATTTTCCACCATAGTTCTGATATCAGAAGTGGAGTTATTTCAATGAGTACAGCAAAAAGCAACACATATACTTTCATTTGTTTTTGTAAATTTCATAACTGAAGAAAGATAATTTTAAAAATAGATTTTTAATACAGTACTTTCCTATACAAAGAATATATTTCAATTTAATTCATGCTAGAGCTATCAGTTTTACCCATTATTTGCATGGGTAGGCCGCATCAAAATATATAAAATTAGGACATTCAACATCCGGCTGCCATAATTTTGATAGTTCTTATGTGTACAATCCTGAGATAATTATGACAGTCAAAAATCAATTATGGCAATTACTAAATTATACTAAATCAAATCTTTGAAAGAAAATAATATGTAGTACACAAACGAATGCAATCTATTGACAACACATTATTCACCTAAACATGATCATAATATAAATTAAATGAAGTAATAGACATTGTTACAGAAACATGTAGGGGAAAAAACCTCACATTTCACCAAAGAGCAAAAATGAAATAAAATACTTTACTATATAAACATACTATTAATTGAGCATCATGTTTTCCCAAGGTGAAACATGTTCATCAAGCTATGCCATGAGAATTTGTTTATTTTAATTGTTATGTCACTCCTAAATAGGCGCTAATGTATCCTTTGACTTTTAGCAATGTATTTTCAAGACTAATGAATCCCATTTAGGTAATCTTTTAGTTTTTGTATGAATTGAATTTTAGTCTTTTTTTTGTCTGCTTTAAACAAGTTAAAAGTTTTCTACCGTACCGAGAAGGTTTTAATCCTATTGGATTAGGACATTTTGAGAAACCCCTGCTTTTCCCAGCACCTGATATTTTAATTACGGTACAAACTTACCCACTTTTATTGTTATTTCGGTGGTCATTTTAACATCTTGGCAAATTTATTTCTTTTGGAATATGTCAAGTTAACTCTCGCCCCGCTCTCCCCTTTTAGATCATACATTTCCATTTATAAATTTTATGATTTATTTGGGTATATTTTATGGGATTTTTTAATGTACTTGCCAAATTTATACTTTTAGCCACATCTATAATAGGGTTTTATATTAGTTATATAAGTTTTAAGATCTTCCATTTCCCAGGCTTCAATTTTAAAAGTCCATATGTTCAGACATCTGAGAAAATCTATTTAATTACATGCTGAATTGGCATTAATATTTAAGAATTTTCAGACTTTAAAGCTATGCTGAAATGGCATTAATATTTAAGAGTTTTCAGACTTTAAAGCTATGCTGAAATGGCATTAAAATTTAAGAATTTTCAAACTTTAAGGCTGTTTAAGGTGGTCCTTGTGCCCATTTTACAAATGCCAATTTTATACCACTTTGAGTAATAGTTTATTGTTTTAGTTTTGTAAATTTTACCCCCTCCCCCTCCAATTCAACTGATTCCTTTAAATAGTTAATATTTAACATTTATTTTGCTATTTTAAAGTTAAGCCTCCACTGTTATTTGAAGTGGTCCCTAAACTTGTTTGCTGAATTTTGGTTTTATACCCCAAATAGAAGTTGTTTTTTCTATTAGTTTTGGTCATTTTAAACACATGTTTTGCTCAGTTATCTAGCTCCAACTTGGAAATGTGAAAGTTTAAGATTTATTTTGTTATGCGAGTTTTACTAATTTTACCTTCCAAATTTAAATTTTCTACCACACCAATATATAAATACAACCTCCCGTTCTCCCTTATTTCTTGTAGTTATAATTTATAATTTACAAACTTTTATAGTTATTTGTGTGCCGAATGTCAGTTTTCTATGACACTGAAAAGTAGTAGTTTCTATTAATTTTGTAAATATTAAACCTCCACCATCTTTTTCCAATTTACTGTGAGAAATTAAAAATTTTAACATATATTCAATTTCATCAGAAAAGTTTTTTTCCAATAATAGCTCCCCCTTTCTCATTTATTGTAGTTCTATTATAAAATTTAAAATTTCAGACATTTATGTTTATTTGGAGTAGCCCCTCCCGATACAAACTTAAAAGTATTTCAGTTCTCTACCACACAGAGAAATATATGTTTGTATTAATATTGTAACTTTTAAACTACTCCCCTCTCAACCTATTTTTCTAACTACCACTTATATTTCGGGATTTATTTGTTTTTCTGGAGTTGTTTCTCTACCTGTATGGCAAATTTTAATTTACTACATCATCTAAAAAGGTTTTTAAAATTATAGCCCATCTATTTAGAAATTTCCAATTTTTGGATTTTTCTGGTTGTTTGGGATAATTCCCCTACCTCAATGCCAAATTTCAGCTTTCCAGGTCCTGTAGAAATGCCTCATTTTTTTCTGGACACAAACACCCACACATTTACTTCCTGATCATATTAGATATTTCTAAATTCAATTAAATTACTGAATAGGATCTTGCTCTACTAAACAGCTTTGTTTTTATTGATAAAAAAAAATTACATGTTAAACTCCCTAAGTAAACTGCATCTTTTCAAAATCTTTGATATAGACCAGTGGTGCACCAAAGGGAGATGGGGAGGTGGGAGGCAAAAAGAAGTACTTATCCCTTCAAAGACACCAAATAGTTAAAAAAAAATTATATCACATAAAGTATAACTTAAATATACAGTAAAGAATATGAGTTGAATACATAGGAGCGAATAACCCGAACAGGTAGTAAATCACAATGTTAAAAAAACCATAGGCTACATCTTAAGGCCAGGATTAGGACTTGATATTAAAAAGGTAGGCAGGCCATTATACATGTTAAAAGTGCCCCTAAAATTCCCAATTGAAAATATAACAAAGATCATAGGTTTGATATATTGTATAAATGGCCATAGCCAGATTAATTTCTAAATATTACCGCCTTATTTACTGATTTTAAAAAAAGGTAGCCATCATTCTGATGATTAAGTACATTAAGTACACACTTATAGACTTTAGAATTCCTCGTGCCACACCCAAGTTTACCAAAAGAAAGTCTTAAGACTTGAATGTGATTTGAACTGATATATCTACCAGAGCTGGTTACGCAATGCAATGAGGCATCATGTCTTAGAGATCTCAAATACAGCCTGGAGCTGATGGCGAATTAAAATTTATTTTAGATAATAATAATTAATATCTACTAATAGAATACAAAATTCATACAAACTTTAGTTTCTGTGAAATTTATAAAATCCTATACACATTAGAAAACAGTAATTAGCTATTTATAAAGAGTAAATGTTATCAAAATAGTTGAACTTGAAATAAAACTGTATTTTGAAAATGCTATAAATGCTCTTCAAGCTTTAGTCATGAACCAAAAATGAGTGTATTTAGCACATTTGAGTTATTTTTACTATAATTACATAAATAAAAATTAAATAAATTACACTATTTAATTAGTTGCCCTAAGTCGGCATAAAAAGAACTCTTAGAGTCGTTTAGTATTAACAAATTTTCTTGGACTCTCAACAGTTAAGTGGTGCCTCCAAAGCCCCATTCTTTTCCCCCATAAATTTAGTTGTGGCTCTACTCCCCCTATACCCCAAAAGTATATTTATGGGTTCACCACTAATGTCCTTATCAGCATCATCATCATCATCATCATCATCATCATCATCATCATCATTATGTTACCCCTCAAGTGTTTGCCCAATGTCAGGTTGATGCTATTGATTTTAATATTATTATTATTATTATTATTATTATTATTATTATTATTATTATTATTATTATTATTATTATTATTATTATTATTATTATTATTATTATATCATCAGGAGAACTGACCTAGAGAATAATATGGAATGTGTCTGGATTGAAATCCCTACATTTGATCGCCAAAAACTGTTAATTGGGAACATATATCTTGCTCCCCAAATAACAGTCGAAGCATTTAAGACTTACTTTACATTTCTTGAAGGTGCTTTGGCTAACTATCCCTATCGAAAAATACTATTATGTGATTTTAATTACCCCAAAATTGATTGAAAATATCATCATGCTCAGAGCATTCCACATTTCTACATTAAATTAAAAGCTACTCAACTTCTTGCTTCGACCAACATATTAGAATTAAAACAACTTAATGAAGCTGATAATGACACTAACCTCCTTGACCTTGTTTTTGCTAATTTTCACCACCCCTTAGTAACTCATAGCTCTCAATCACTAGTGAATATTGATTTAGCTCATCTACCCTTATTGATTTCACTTGATGTAGCTATTGCTACTAAAATTAATGACACCCCCACTACTTATATTGACTATGCACGTGGTGATTACCTTAATCTTTACAATGACCTGGCCACTGCTGATTGGTCTTTTGTTTATTCTACTACGGATATTAATTTGTCTGTAGATTATTTTACCAATTTAGTCCAAAGGAAAATCAAAACACATATTCCTCAAATTACCATTCTTAATTCATCCAAATATCCTAATTGGTTTTCTTCTACTCTTAAATACTATATTAGGGGAAAAAAAACATTTTTTTCAAAGGGTTTAAACCAACAAAAAATTGTGTATTCTATTAACATTTTTCTCACTTTCATAAATTATTTAAAAATACTTTGATTATAGACAGAGCCAATTGGATGAACTCAATAGAAAATAGTATTAAATGCAAGCCCAAGGAATTTTGGAAATTTGTTAAAAAGATCATGTGAATAAGTTTCCCCGTTTAACCTAGCAATTAATGGCAGGATTATAGCGGATCCTGTATTAATTACTAATGAGTTTGGGAACTACTTTCATTCAGTTTATAATTCAGCCCTTCCTGTCTTACCCTGCCCCGTTATTGAAACTAGCGCACAATTTTATCCATGCCACATTACATCCTTGGATGTTGCTAGTGCTATAAAAAAATTGAGTTCGTCTAGAAGTGCCAGGACAGATGGAATTCCCAGTTTTATTGTTAAAGGCTGTGCCAGCATTTTAAGCCCAGTGTTAGCCTATATCTTTAACATTAGCCTGTCAAATGAAACTTTTCCTCTTACATGGAAACAATCTGTTGTCATACCTATTTATAAAAAAGGGGTAAAACAAATACTTGTAATTATAGACAAATTTCCAACTTAAACACTTTCTCCAAAGTATTTGAGAAAATCATACATGAGCATACTTTCCACCACCTTAAAAATAAACTTTCAGATAATCAACATGGCTTTATAAAAAATTAATCTGTCACTAATTTAGTAGAATTTCTTGGGCATGTTGCCCCTCAAGTCTCTGCCCAAGGTCAGGTTGATGCTATTTATTTTGACCAAAGTAAGGCATTTGGCTTATGTCAGCATAGTATTATTCTCTCTAAGCTTGGTAATTTCGGCCTTTCTCAATCATATGTAAATTGGTTCAGCAGTTATTTGGAGATAATTCACTATTAAAATTGATACACACAACTCAAATACATTTTTGGCCCCTTGTGGCATAGCACAGGGTTCTAATTTAGGTCCTCTTCTCTTTAATGTGTTTATTGATGACAATGATAAATATTTGAACTCATCTAGTTATTTAGTCTTTGCTGATGATGTAAAATTATTTAAAATTATCAAATCTATTGCAGATTGTATAGAGTTACAAAATGATGTAAATGGTATTCTACAATGGTATTTTGAAAATGAAATGTATATTAATAAATCCAAGACCAAATCTATATCTTTTACTAGGAAAACCGATCCTTTCATTTTTACTTACAAATTGGGCAATGAAAACATAGTTTGCACCCTTTATATCAATAATCTTGGTGTTTCCCTGGATAACAAACTTTTTTTCCAATATCATGTTGACCATGTAGTTTCCCAGTCATTGAAATTACTTAAAATTATTAAATTTATTACGTCATAATTTAAGAAAGTTGACCGTTTTTTTGTCTGTATTATGCCCTAGTTAGATCTAAGTTAGAATATGCGAGACGACTGAATGGTATCCATTCAGACATTTCTTAAACAAGAACCACAAATAAAAAGTATAATTTATATCCATTATCATAATACCCACAAAATCCTGAATTGTATCCATTCGGAATGGTCTCCATTCAGGCAATTTTCAAATAAACGACTTTAACCAAAATCCTGATTTGTATCCACTGTAATTATTTGCATTATATCCACAAAATTCTGAATTGTATCTATTCTGAATGATCTCCATTTAGACATTTTCTTAAACATGCATCACAAATAAAAAGTTTGATTTGTATCTATTTTCATAATGTCCACAAAATCCTGAATCTAATTAATTAATTAATTAAATCTAAAATCTAATTAATTAATTAAATAGCCTAAGAATATGGAAGGCTTACATTTTTTATGTTTTACAGTATATTAACTATAAAAGTCTTTGTTACAAAAAAAAATAATTAAAATAATCGGATGAGCGTTATTGAGCCTACGTATATTCTTATATCCAACTTACTTACTTAATTGTAACACACACATTAGTAGGGCCTAGGCCTTATATAGTTTGGGTTTTTTTCTATGATTTTCTGAATAACCTTCAGAGGGAGAACTCTTTCATTGGGCTTAAACACAGTGACATTTTTATACTATAGATTAATATAGTCCAAACTTTTACTTTTATTAGTTCAAATTGGTCACCCTCAACTTATGTTATTAATGGAAATGAAACCTAAGAACCATACTTTTTGGATGATTTTTTTCTCTCTAAAAAAACCTGAAAATCATAATATTCATACTGATATAAAATTAACACAAAAATATGGGAAATCCATTTATATCAAATTCAAGGTTATTAAAAACTTTGCTATACGGTAATGCTCAATTCTAAACCAAACTCACCCAAGTGATGCAGTGAACAAATATAGTTGGAAAATCTGTAAAATTTCATAATTGAAGCTTTACAATTATTTTAGAGCTGATGAATGTACAATATAATCTTCTGCGATGGCCTCACTTTGCTCTCTTTCACAAACGTGGGGGAGTACTCATGAAAAGGTCTGGTAAGCATATGGTAGCATTGCGAACATTATAAAGTGGCTTTTACTATGAGGCCAATTCGAGTGTGAAAATGTACGCATATATATTTTAGTATAAAGAAATAATGGAAGTAGTATGCATAAAGGGCAGGATTTTCTTTGGTTAAATTATGAGAAATTTAATATTTTTTAGCATTCATAGACACAAAATAGGCAAATTTCCAATGATGGCAAAATTAATATTTTAAATAGTACCGGTAGTTTAAAAAATAATATTTCAGGATCCCAAAATTTCATGATAAATATGTTTACGCCTGAAAGGTTAAGTTTTGTTCAGGTGGTTTCGTTTATAATATTAAAAATTATAACTATTGCTTATTAAATACTTTGAATACTTTGGTGCCAAAATATGACATTCTTTGAATATTCATGTTATAAATAATGTTCATCTGTGATTGATGAGTTTTTTGTTGATTTGTTTAAATTATATAGGTCTCCCTAATTTATTTTACAATATTCATTTTGTTATCAATGGAGAGTTGTTTTGTTTATGTGTGTAGAGAGGGCAAAAAAAAATACAAGTTTATACGATGACAAAGAAAAACAAGGAGTCCCGCACTCTTTTACTGGTACATCACCCGCCTCGGTGGTGTAGTTGGCTAACGCGCTAGTCGTGTTGAGCCCGGGATGGGGATGGGGATGGGGAGATCGAGGTTCAAATCTCGGTCGGGTGAACTGGGGGTGGTTTTTCCTAAATTGTTTTCCACTCTCCCTCTGTTCAAATGCGCGTTCACTTTCTCTAATTCAACCTTCCATAATCCCAATCCATTAGCGTAATTAGTACTTAAAGTGTATAACCCGAACGGGTAGTAAGACGCGGTGCTAAATAATAATAATAATACTGGTACATTATCACTTTTAACCATAATCTCAAGAATTCCCTTCAAATCACAAGATGAATTTTATTATTTAACAGTTAAAAGCAAAGATTTTTATTTTCTTACACTGCCCTCTCTCTCGTTTGACTTCAGCTGGATAAATGAATAGGCTTTTCAACTTATAGTGGACATAATGATAAAGGGCTAAGGATAAAATAATATTGTCTGGAGATGTAGCTGTTGAGAAGTGGTAAATATAAACACTTACAGATTTTTTCAATCAAACTTAACAAAACTAGCACATAGAATGTAGGCCTGTGTTCAAGTTGAGTATGATAACCTATAACTTCAACTTCAACAGCAACCCAGATAGACCTACATTATAAACTGATGAAATTATCTGTAGATAATACGATACGACACTTTAAAACAAATCTCTAAGTATTAAAAGCATACAATTACAAAAAACATTTTTTTTTATTGCCATGCCCTGTCTTAGATTTAAGTTACTTTAATCTTTGCTTAGAGTAAATGATAGTTTTCTGTGTGCAAATAATATGGCGTCGTTAAAGTAGCTACTGCTATCAATGGTCATAATAATAGTATTTAAATACCGAATTGCCAACAAGATGATACTAGGGTTATATATATATATATATATATATATATATATATATATATATATATATATATATATATATGTCTATAGAACAAGCACTTTATACACAAATATATTCTGTAATGTTTATAAAAATAAATCCTAAAATCTGTGTTTAGATTTTAAAGTAATAAGACAATAAGTAAAAAGATTATATGTTTTATATTAATATAGAGATAATGCTGCTCTATAGTAAACACGGAATGAGTTAAGGATGATATACCTCACTGTTCAGTCAGCCTTGTATCTTTCCTTCGCACTTGCACCGGCCGCTTCACCCTCCCTCTCTGCTGCCGGTCCGGCGCACAGTCCATGTTGTCTGAGCCGTCCGTGACGACTCCACCTCTGCTCACAGAGCCAGCGCTTCCTATTGGCTCGCGTGATGGACACTGTCTCTAACGGTTTCTCGCACCAATAGGAAGCCCCTGTTTTCCCCATTGGTCAAGGCCAGGCAGCAGTAGAGGGTATATAACACGGTGATCTATGGAGCTATTTTTCAGTGGTGACCATCCCCTGGCGAACCACCATTATGGAAAGAGCATATTAAATCGTCTTTATTTGTTGGAAGGAGCATTTCATCACTCCCTATCCTTCCACAGCTATCCCCGACCTCCCACCGCGACTCCGTGTTGCCGGGACGGTTCTCCTGCCTCCCACCACGACTCCGTGTTGCCGGGACAGATCCTCACCTCCCACCGCGACTTCGTGTTGCCGGGACTCTGCCCTATCACCCTCCAACTTTCGTCGACCCTTCCGACAGTCAACTCACGGGATGGGATACACCCGCCGCGCCGGCAAGGCCCACCGACAGAAGACCCTAAAGACGACGACAACGAAACAATACTCCACCCGTGGACCCATTTTCTACGATCCCGACTGCAACCACCAGACCCCCGAACGTCAACACTCCGCTCCAGCATCTTCAAGAGTCCCTGCACCCGAGTTAGCCAACTCCTCCCCTCGTCTTCCCCTCTCACCAACCATCCGACCCCTACCTACTCTGATTTCCCCCTTCAGCCCTGAGGGTTACCAGCTTCACGCCCTGGCCACCCCAGAACCCGCCTATGTTTTCTCCCCCATCTCCCTTCCCTACCCCCATCCACTGGACCCGCGAGATCGACGCCTGGAAATCAATGTCACCCGGAGACTGGACTTCGACTAGACAAAACAACCAGTTACCTCGAAGTACCAGTAAGAGGGATAACAAGGATAAGTGCTGCTTTCTAGTAAACACGGAATAAGTTAAGGCGAGTTTCTTCTACTGCCATCCATCAGACAAGTAGTGCCGCAATTAAATGGATACAATTTAGGATTTGTGGGTATAATCAAATCTTTCTAGTGGATACAATTCAGACTTTTTATTTGTGGTGCTTGTTTAAGAAAATGTCTGAATGGAGATCATTCAGAATGGATACAATTCAGGATTTTGTGGACATTATGAAAATGGGTACAAATAAGACTTTTTATTTTTAATGCATGTTTAAGAAAATGTATGAATGGAGACCATTCAGAATGGATACAATTCAGGATTTTGTGGATATAATGCAAATAATTACAGAGGATACAAATCAGGATTTTTGTTAAAGTCATTTATTTGAAAACTGTCTGAATGGAGACCATTCCGAATGGATACAATTAAGGATGTTGTGGGTATTATAATAATGGATACAAATCAGACTTTTTATTTGTGGTGCTTGTTTAAGAAATGTCTGAATGGATACAATTCAGCTCCCCAGAATATGCTACTGTTGCTTGGAATTCCATTACCTTAACTGATTCTCTTAGGTTGGAAAACACTCAAAGAAAATTTGTCGCTGTGTGCTATGATAAATTCTTTAGTAACCTGATTTATCATGATTATGACAGAATTCAAAACCTCTTAGGGCTCCAAACTCTCTTTTTGCATGGACTTTATTGTGATGCCCTTTTTGTTTTTAATATTTTCAATAGCAAAATTTATTGCAAATTTTCCCTTGATCATGTAGGCATTCATATCACTTCTCAGGCTTCTCGTAATCCAAAATTATTTTTTCTCAATAGCACTTAAGGTATCCATAGCGCCAATTCTAGATTTGTCGAATTCGACTTCTATCATAAAAGAAAAGCTCAACTCAGAGAGTTATTTAAGGAAATCCCATATCAATAATTTATCGTGTAGAGGTTCTGCCTATATTATTTAAATTTACAATATTTTGATTTATTTTTTGCATATTGTTACTGCTTTTAACAAATCTTTAGTTATGTGTTAATATTGCTATTTTTTATTCTTATCATTGTTAATTAATTTTTTTTGTAACTATTGATCATGATATAACATTATTTAGTCATTTTTGTTTATCTTATTTTAACATATAAATATATGAATTTGTATTGTACTTGTGTACTTTTCAGTGCTGGCCTGTTATAGGTCTTGGCCAGCACTATAATAAAGGAAATTGAAATTAAAATAATCATCATCATATAATTTTTACTTACCGCCCGTTTGGGTTGTACGCTTAAGTACTAGTTGAACTAATCTAATGGATTAGAAATTGTGAAGGTTGAATTTAGAGGAAGTGAACCCATATTTGTATGGAGGGAGGCTGAAAAACCATTTAGGAAAACCACCCATAGTTTACCCGACCAAGATTCGAACCTCCAACTCCCTGTCCTCTGCAGTCTAGCTCAACACAAAACTAGTGTGTTTGCTAACTACGCCAGGGCAATGTGACCTGCAAATCTATAAATACAAATAATTTATTTAATATTCCCAATTAGATGATGCAGATGTTAAAACAAAATGTATCTTATTGCAAATCAATAGTAAATGTGTATAGAAGTGTACAAGACAGGCTTTATTGATTGTGTAAATTTCCAAACAATGTTTTATTTGGGAGTTACCAAATATATATCATTATGGTATTTAGAGCCTTTACTACAAAAATGTAAAGGTGTTATCTCTAAAGTATTTAGTAGAGTGTAAATTTTATGCTAGTAGCAAAGTTAAATGTTAATTAAATGTGTGTATTAATTTCTGTAAATAAATATGTATATATATGTGTGTGTATGTGTTTGTGTGTGTGTGTGTGCATGCGCTTGCCCACATTTATGTTAAATGAAAAAGTTTTTTGTACAAAAGAGCAATGATAACATTTATAAGTGAGGTTTTATTTTGGGAGGGAGAATGTGTAGGGGGTGGGTGTAGGGATGTGGTATCAAAAGAAAAGTATTGATACTGTACTCATTAAATGTATCGGAGGAAAAGTATAAATAATAGTAAGTATCAGTATTGAAATGCATATAATATTTTCTGCTTTGGGGACTTATGAGTAAACTACAAAAGATTATTTTATTTAGTTTGTGATGACCATGCTCCTTGATAAAGGGGTATTCCCCCATCAGGTATCAGACTGTATTGATAAACAAAGATGAAAGAACAGCTATGAGTTATGATAAGCTAAAAGCGATTGAGTGCTAGAGTTGCTTCCTGCTTGTCATGCAGAAAATTGATGAGAATTAGGAAATAGTGTTATTTGTCCTTCTTCCACACTCTACCCTAGTTAATATTTAATCCCAGCATGACTGAAGACAACTAAAAAGTTGTTTCTTTCGATACTGTAGCAATACCGGAGTGTGGATACTAGTATCAGTAAAAGTATTGTGAAAAAAAGTTCCGAGTTAAAAAATACTATTGAAAGTAAAATATCGATATTAGTAAAATATTGATACATTTTTCACATCCCTAGGTGGGTGAGAACACAAACCTGTAGTCCAATGTGCATTGTACATTTCAAACAGGACCAATTCTGAATTCCGTGAAATTTGAGAAGCTTCAAATGCTTGC
Organism: Timema cristinae; assembly: GCA_039000515.1. Lineage (NCBI taxonomy): Eukaryota > Metazoa > Arthropoda > Insecta > Phasmatodea > Timematidae > Timema > Timema cristinae. The sequence continues at coordinate 31,201,330 of JBCFYV010009882.1, forward strand.
TTCGCAGAATGAAAGTAAATAAGAGTCCAGTTGTTAGGAGTATACTCCCTGTATTTTGTAGGAACTGACACCTTCTCCAAATGTTTGGGTGATAAAAAGGAAATTAATCCTAAAATATTTTGCTGGATTTCATCTGTCTGCCAACTCCTGTTGAAAAAACAGAAATGCATTATCATTCAAAAAAATAAATTTTACATTTAAAGAAGAGCAGTGTGGAAACTTTCTATTTTGGTAAAATCGCCATTAGTGAAGTCTTTAAAAATACATAGTCAAAGGATATATTTCTCTCTTATAACAATATTAACATTTCAATTGAAGGGTGACAGAAATGTGGTTAACGTTTTATAGAACTCCTGTATAATGTGGTTAACGTTTTATAGAACTCCTGCATAATTTGGTTACCTAAATAGACAATTAATCAAAACCATGTAAACTAATTACTTCTATTTTAGTATCACAACCCTATAATTTGATTTTTTTAGTTTACTGTAGCTGAAATCTCTGTAGCTGTAGTTATAAGTGTCAAAGACACAGTCGTTAGTTTCAATTTATTATTTTATATGATACTGAATTGTTGGTCTAAATTTAGTTCAGATAATACCATCATCATAAAACCAATGACCATATAAGCAGATTAACAACGTTTCAAACCAAAGAGACAAATTAGTTTTATTTGTTAGTACAACAGCAAAGGGCAGAATTGCTTAGTCTACTTCAAATCAAGAGTCTTCTTTGCCAAACAATGGTGACTTTAATGAAATTCAACAAAAACTAATTTGGGATGGGTTTGTCAATCGTAGTGCAGGTACTATAACTTTCACTTTAGGCTCCAGAAAGGCACAAGAAGTGAAAGAGAACTATTATAATTTACCATCCACTTAGCACTTAGTGGCATTATACTTAGGATGCAACATTTTAAAAGTTACCATTTCACAAACATATATATATATATATATATATATATATATATTTAAATGTGTTATTTGGGTTAATATAAACCAAGAAAAAAAACTAGTCTTAAAATAAAACATCTGGGCTCCAAAATCTTTTTGGTGTGTGCAAAGTGAGGAGTTGAGGTGACCCCAAAGAGTAATGCTGTTGAGTTGAGCAGGGATTTCTATTTAAATAGATAGTCTTAAAATCACCATATTAGGGTTATTTTATTTTCATTTTTACATATTTTTACATTTTTTAGGAGATTTTGCATAAAACTACATATTTTGTGATTTTATACGATATTTGTGTACCAAATGCAAGTTTTTTTAAAAATTTTAAACGTCATTTGATTGGATATTATAACGGAAAGGAATGTTCCAATGAACTATTGATAAGGAAAATATCCAGCTCAAGTAGTCAAGGGTTTTTCCACTAAATATATGCACCCCAACCAACACCTGTTCACTCAGGCTTACAACCTACATCCATGTAATTTCTCAAAGTGATTTTAGTTTCATATAAGTAGTTAAAAGAGAAAAGCCTAACAGTTATTTACCATCAGAGTTTTTTTTTTTTTTTTGCTATGGCAACAGTTGTGTCTTCGCTGGCTACAAAATTAAAATCATGTGCTGTGATCAACAACTCTTTCACAGACTACATCAAAGTTATAATGTATCAAGCTTGTAAAAAGATTGGATGTTCCATGAACTCATAATCGGTAAAACTTTTTTTTGAAGAAGTGCTTTTAGGATCCCTCCAGTTCAAGAAAAGAATTCTGTAAGGTCTTGTATAGTGTGATGGTCGATGTGAACATCCTATGGTTTAAACTACAAATGCCTAAATTTTTATCTATCTTGGAAAAGAACTGCAAGAAAAAAATTCCTGATAATTCAACACTCAGACAGAATTATCTGCAAGTATGCTATAAAGAAACTAAAGAAAGCATAGGTAATTACATAAGAGATGCCTTCATATGGGTCATGTTAGATTACATTAGGCATGTTAAGAGTTGCTTTATTACTAAATCCTAATCCAATGTTGCAAGATTCGTGAATTATGGTTTGAAAGTGTTGTGGCCGAGGGGAGTTGAAGAGGAGAGGATCCTTGTCTTGTATTTGGATGTAGACGTGCATAAGCTGAAGGCTGCAAGTGCTTTGAAGTGGTTCTACCTTGATATTATCCATCTTACATGCTTGGCTCTTGGAACAAAGTGTTTGCAGAAGACATTAGAGCCAAAGTTTTTCAAGCAAATAAATTAATTTTGGTGTCAAAAGAAAGTGTTTGTGAAAGCCCCACAATGAGTCAAAACTTACAAACAGAACTTTCCAGATGTGCTGTTATCCCTGTAACCAATTCTGACAAAATGGGAAACATGGATAAAAGCAACCAACTTCTACAATTAATATTTTGGAGCTGTGAAGTCAGTAGTGGATAAGTTTGCCCATGAGTGTGTGATATTTGTGACTCAGAACGTATTCAGTGATCCAAAAGTGACCTGTTAAACTGAATACATCAGATGCAACTTTGACTGGCTTCCAAAGGGTATCAAACTACTGGAAACTTCTGGACTTATACTATAAGAATATATGGGTATCATGGAAAATGCAATTGAAAAGCTGTGCAAGACGAAAATGGTGAAAGTGTTTCTACTAAGTTGAAGGCAATGTTTAAAGCCCGGAGGTTCAACTTTTGTCAGTCTGTGCCAGGATATTTCCTGTCTGCAAGCATATTCTATCTAATGAGCTGCATTTAATGAACCAAGGACACATTGAAATGTATATAATTATGAATTTTGCACCAAAGTACAAGTAATTCATATATGTATGTGCCAATCACATTGTAGACAAGGTAAATAATACTTGCTTGGAAAAAAAAATGCTTTATATGGTATTATATATTATTTATGAAACTATATATTTAACTACATATTTAACTGTATTTTTACATAAGTCTTTTTCTATATGATACTTCATAAAATCCCAGCTCTGGTGATGTGTTTAGGGGAGGGAAAGGTTTTAATTAACAAATGCTTTGTCAAGAAAACACATAGTTGTGGAATGGTTGTTTTACAAGGCTAAAATATCATTCACAATAGAACTTGTTCTGAAAAATTATAGGCCAGTTTTAATTTAGTTATTTTCCTTATATAGACTTATCAAAGTAGCATTTAAATGTTTACCAATATTATTTAAACATTTGAATGAATACACTTTTTGAATAATCTTAAACCTTGCGGTAGTGATCAGGTAATGTGTGTAGTGAACATTACACATAGATGGGGATTAAGGGGAGCGTGAGTAAAAGGGTTGGTTGTCCCTCCTGAGATAGGTAAGAAATTAATTAAAAAAAAAGCTAAGTGCTTAGTTTTTAGAAAGAAAACCTAACGCAAATAACTTACACGATCAAGTAAGACCTAGCTTCTTTCTAGATTGAAGTTGTTGATCCCCTGCTTATGTTTTATGCAGACCTTGATTTAACTAAAGAGGGTGGAGTGTATACTTTTTTTATATAAAAATTATACCTCAATTTGTGGTGTAAATTACAATATAATGTTTCAAACTAAAGTAAACGATAATAGTAGTGTATGAATACTTAAACAGGTCACTCAAGTTGTTGTAAAGTTAAATTGTGTTGTTTGTTTCATTTTTTCTGTAGGTCTATTATTTAATATATTTTCAAAAGGACACTTTCAGTCTCTGTATTGTTAATAAAAAGCAATTGTGATGTTTTTGCTATTTCTATATTGTTAATATCACCAGTTTAATTATTAGTTTTGCATTGTCTCTCACTACCTGTCCAATACTCTAGGCTGGCAACCTTTAATTACACTAATGAAGTACGGATTATGAGTGTAGAATTTAAAGAAAATGTACTCACATTTGTATAGAAAGTGAGAAACAATTTAGGGAGAACCACTCTTAAGTACATCTGACCGTAATTTGAACCCTGACTTCTCCCATCACTGATAAACCAAACTAGACAAGCGTGATGCTTATCAGTTCAAAAGTGGGCCACCTACATTGTATTTTGTGTGTGCTCACTTCTTAATAACCATTTGAGTTATCTGCTACCAGTATGTTGAAGAATCACAAACACCAAGATGAAGTAATGCCTGGCCAATACAACTTTTGCCTGCTATTTGAAGTATGATTTTGAGGCTACTTACAGGCCAACAAGAGTCCCAAATACTTAATTGGTGTGTCTGAAGGGTAGAGAATTTACAGACATTCAGATGCATTTACACCCTCACTAATGTCCACCCACCTGAGCAGCAGCAGTGTAAAGCAGTAATAGCTTTTAAAGCCCCTCAACGTCAACAAAAATCTTGCCACCAGTCTGTATTAACATGGAGGGCTTTATGATAATCTCCATTTGAATTTATGGCAACATGGGTTTGATATAATGAATAAATCAAATTTTGGTTTGTCACATATTTGACATAAAGACCATTTTATGGCAGGTTCTGTCATCAGGGTTTTTTCTTTCTTACCACCAGCATATTAACTTTACATTAATAAACTAGCTGACAAAAGTGTTTGGTTTAATTTTTCTTTGCGTTTCAAAACATTCAAGTTCATCTTTGAGAACAATTTAGCGTATTTACTACAGCGGACTGATTACCTTATTTTCCAAACCCAAAATCCAAAGTAGATTTGTCTTTTGTACTAAATATTTGTTCCTTGAAAGGCTTCACTTATCAAATCACAAATTAATGTAGCTGAAATCAAAACAACTATGATCTCAAGTGGATAGTTGGAGAAAAAGCTTATGTTTGTGTTCCAGGAGATTTTTAAGCAGTAGTCAAGAGAGGAAGTTGGAAGTCATTATATGATCACGGGTATGTCTTTGCTCGACTTTAATGCAATGACCCTAAATTTTGTTAGTGTGTTTACAATTTATAAGCTCCAGTAGCATGTATTTAAACCTGAAGCCAGGGTTTCAATGCATATGTTTTCCCTACTATTCAAGTGGTAAATATTTTTATAATTAGTATTGTATGTAAAATCCCACCTGGTTTGCTAAATGTATTACCCCTAGTAATATATAAATTATATTTACAAGGAACTTATATTTTAAAACTTGCCCTTTAAAAATGTGATATGATTGAAGTTGGGGAGAGATTCTTAGTTGTATTCAGGAATATATTATTAATCTACAGCCACTGATATCAAGTATCATTACGCTTCAGCAAATGTAAGTTTGAAATGCCTTCCTTGCTTGAAAGATCAAGGTTACTCATGTATCATAAGATTATTATTATTATTATTATTAGCACCGCGTCTTACTACCCGTTCGGGTTATACGCACTTACGCTAATGTGTAATGGTAGGGTGATTGTGAGATGAAATGGAGGACCTACAGTTTAATGTGGAATCCGAACCACGGTGGAGGCCTGGCATTCCTCACATTCACAAGATGTCTTGTCAGAGGTGAAGGAAGGGTTTGGTAATCAGATAAATCTTTGCCGGGACCGAGGATTGAACCCCGGCCGCCAGCATAGAAGTCTGACACCTTACCCCTAGACCACCAGGTCACCGACTGTATCATAAGAGAGCTGTTCAAAAAGTGCCCTGACTATTTAAATAGTGCACCAACACTATGTCATATAAATGTAGGGTAAGTGGCGCTTTATAGCGATAAGCTTCACAATTAACATGCTGCTGACCTCATCATTCTATTCTGGTTAGCCATCACGCTGCATTCTATTGTTTAAGATCTTACTATGTGTGTCTTGCAATTTTTTAGATGGCTGAGTTTTACAAGCAATGTGTCAAATATAAATGTTGCATCAAATTTGGGAAAACTTTTAAAGAAACTCATTAAATGATAAAACAAGTTTATGGAGATCAGCGGCTAGGTCATACACACTTTTATGAATGGTTTACGTGAATCAAAGATGGTCGGTTGTCAAATGATGATGATTGGCATTCAGGGTGACCCTCGACGTCAAATGACAACACTCATGTGGCCCAAGTTCGGAGAACTATTCATTCAACTGTTGATTGACTGTTAAATAAATCGCTGATGACTGTAAAATTTCATTGAGATTGTGTCACAACATTCCGACAGAAACATTGGAAATGTAGTGTGTTGCTGCAAAGTTCGTCCCATGGTTGCTGACTCAGGGTCAGAGAGACAATCCAGTTAAAATTTGCCAGGAACTTTTGGATCGCGCCAATGAGGACGAAAATTTCATGAAGAGAATCATCACTAGTGATGAGACATAGGTCCACGGCTACAATGTCGAGATGAAAACCCAGTCTTAACAGTGGGTTGGAAAAAATTTGCCGAGGTTGAAAAAAGTGTGGCAGGTCAGGTCAAACGTAAAAGTGATACTGACGGGTTTGTTTGATGTTGAGGGTGTTGTTCATTACAATTTTTTTCCAGAGGGGCAAACAGTAAATCATTAGTTTTATCTTGAAGTTCTGAGACGTCTGTGAGAAAATGTCAGAATGCCAGGCATGTGAAAATACAAGTCCTGGTTCCTCCACCACGACAACGCGCTCTCACAGTCATTGCCACTGATTCATGACTTTTGCACCAAATCGGATATCACTGTACTTCCCCAAGCTCCCTAAAAACCAGACATGGGCCCAGTAGACTTTATCTTGTTTCCAAAACTAAAATCCACTTTTAAAGGACGAAGATTCAACACAAAGACATTAAAGAAAAATTGCAGGCTGACCTTCGCGTAATCCCAAAAAACGCCTATCAGGAGTGCTTCAAGTGGAAATGGCGTTGGGGTCAGTGTATCAACCGAGGAAGGATGTACTTTGAAGATGACAAAGCTGAATAAGTTGTAGGTAAGCTCAAAAGAATTATAAAAAAAGTTTGAGAACTTTTTGAACAGGCCTTGTATGATGGAAGAGAGGGGAACACTGACCATAACACACTAAGAAATGTGAGTCTGACATAACAAGTATAAAATAAATATATACAGGGCTATCACAAAAGAAATAGACTGGTTCAATATTTTATAAAACCAAAACTATTTAAGTTATCGACAATCAAATTACATGGTCTTGTAGGAAAATTCTTAAAGTTTTTTTTAGAAACTTACAAATGTTCAATATGTGCACCCTTTGTCACAAGGCATATATCAAGGTGATAGTAAAGTTCTTCCCACACCCGTTGCCATAGCTGCTGTGATACGTCGTCTTAACTTCTCTAGATCAACAGGAAGTGGAGAGACGAAAACCCTGTCTTTTACACATTCCCATAGAAAAAAGTCACAGGGTGTTCGATCAGTACCTCTTGGTGACCAATGTGTGAGTGACGTGTTGTCGTCTGTAGCGCGGCCAATCCAGCGCTGTGGAAGTGTTTCCTCTGGATAATTTATAACCTTTGATGGCAGTGAGGAGGTGCTCCATCCTGTTTAAAAATGAAGTTGTCACTGTCTTCATGTAGTTAAGGCATCAACCGATTGATTAGCATGTCAAGATAAGAAGCACTTGTTAGTGTTTGCTTGAAAGAAGAAGGGGACGTACACCTTATGGGACATATCACAAAACATATTAACCTTTTGAGAATCCCTCACATTCTCCGATGTTGCTTTAGGACGTTCAGTCCTCCATATTCGAACATTCTGTTTGTTTGATTCTACACTGATGTGTAATGTTGACTCATCACTGAAAATTAGCTGCTTACTAAAGCTTCTTCTTTAAAATGCCTCGCATTTCAATGCAAAAATCACTGTTTTAGTTTGTCTTGGCCATTTAAAAATTGCAATAGCTGCAGTTTGAAAGGAGTGATTTTCTGTCGCATCCGCAAAATTTTCCAAAACAGTTGTTTGTGGACTTTGTAGAGCTAAACTCGCCCTTGTTGTCGATTTCTGCGGATTGTGTTGGTGTGCGGTGTGAACATGATCCACTTGTTCTTCTGACACACGTGGTTTACCTGGACTTTTACCCTTACATAAACATCCCACTGTCTTAAATTTATTGTGTTAATCATAAATAAAATGTCTAGTTGATGGTAGTTTTCCAAAACGTGATCTAAAATGCTGTTGCACAACATTAACAGAATTTGTTTTGGTTAATTTAAGCACACAATACGTCTTTTCAACAATATTGGTGGCCGTATTAGCTAATTGCTGCTTAAGTAACAACCAACTGCAGTGGTGACAATCAACAAACTAATACATTAAGCTTTCACAGATTCTCAACAACATGATGCAAAGTGGGTACATATATCTTTAACAGTTTTGGTTTTATAAAATTTTAAATCTATCTATTTCTTTTATGATAATCCTGTACTATTAAACTATTCTGACCTGCTTCATTCTGACCCGCTTCAGTGACTGAATGGTCTAAGGTGTCACTCTCATGTTAGACTGGCATGCTGATGATAGGAAGAATATCAGGGTTTAAATACAAATCATATTTACTGAAAATGTTTTTTTCCTAAGCGGTTTCCCACTCTCTTTCCACACCAATACAAGAAGATTACCTATGAAATGCTTCCTCCCTCATACATACCCCAATAGAATAGTTATCATATACACATACATTCTGAACAGGTAGTAGAACATGGTGATAGTAAAAAATTGAATAAAACCCCATTCTGATTTTCAAATATCTACAGTTTAAGAATGAAATAGCCAAAGCTACTATATTTGTTTTAGTGAGGATTTACTAGCATCTTGATATCATACTCTGAAAATTTAAAAATGACACCTGGATATAAAAATCGAAAGGTCCCGGGTTTGATACCTGTGTCCAGGTGTAATTTTTCAATTTTCAGAATAAAATATCTACAGTGTTATTATCAAAAAGATCTGCCTAAGCCGTGTGTGTGTACTCAACTTGACCAATAAGATTCCCGACTTTTTCCCTGATCATTTCCTAAAATTCCTGACTAAAAAGTATGTCAAATCCTTCCAACTCAACCCCCCCCCCCCCTCAACTCGCATGTTTTTAAGAATAATAATAAGTTTTAAAATTTAAATAAACATGTTTTTTTTAATTTGTTTTAACATTGTTTATTAGGAATTATAAAATATAATCCACAGCTACAAACAAAAAAAGACAGTTTGAATCAGATTATAGTTTAATGATTTAATGATTATTATGTTTAATATTTATATTAAAACAACATTGTCTCAGAGTTTTATTGTATTTAACAAATTCCCAACTTATTCTAGTTTTTTGCCGATCACTTCAATTTCCCAGCTAATTCCCACTTTCCCTGATTTTCCCGGATGGTAGACAATCTGGTGTGTGTGCACGCGGACATGCACATGTGCACATGCTTGTGTGTGTGCATGTGAATGCACATCTATAATATGAGATTGAACCCTATATTTCTCAAATTTGAATTAAATTTTCTTTCCAATCTCAAATCAAAATTTTTTTTTTAATATACACTGTTTGTGTAAGTGAATTAAAAAGTGGATTTTAAAAAAAGTAAACAAACAAAATGACACACATAAATATATTATTTCACAATTATTTTATTCAAATACAGAAGTTAATAATGAATGTAAAGGAACCTTCTTAGTAAATGTTTTAAATTTCACTCACTTGGTAGACTTATTAGGAAATATTTTATTTATAATTCAGTAATACAGCTTAAGCCTTAGAGTGACAAAATTTAATGAGATTTAATCATCTAATAAAGTTGTGCACTAAAATTACTATATTCTTGGGAAATTATGGGAAAACTGCCTATAATTTAAACATTTAAAAAATGTAAAATCTTTGTTCATATTTTATTCCTTTATTAGATTTTGTTTAAAGAAACATAGTTTTAGAGAAAATTGTAATCCTATACCAATGTATGTAGAATATGATAAGATATGATAAGTGCAAATGGTAGTAGCTTTTTCACTTTATGTTGAAAAAATATTTATTTTTATTTGAGGTATTTATCAAGCACTTTCTGAACTGACTGATTATATATCAGCACATGAGAATTTCTATGAGCGAGAGGGCCTAACAATTTTTCCAGGAAATGTATTTTTCCCTACCCTCCAGGGTTCTTTAACATGTGACAATCAACATGGGATTGATAGCTTTACTTCACCTCTGAAGGAAGTTGTACTACAGATTTTTATTGCTCAAGAAAAATCTGCCAAACCCGTATGGGTTTGAATCCATGAACATCAAGTTCTGAGGCGCACACTTTACCCCAAGACCAGTGAGGTCAACTTGATAAAGTAACCTAGTGGCAAACACATTTACTTATGGAGAAAATGAAAATGTTTTGTAAAAGAAATTAGCATCACAAACAAAACAATTTTTTTAGTAATGGTGTGACATCACAGATAATTAATTGGTTTCGTGTTTGGCATATAATTTTTACATTATAAGGAACAAACAGGACACTTTTTGGGTAATTTAATTATTTTCATATAATACAGTTTGTCTTTTTTTTAAATTCATTTGCTAAAAGGAGCAAAAATGTTGCTGTTTACAATCTCAAATATCTTGAATAAAGTAGAATTTGAGGTATTAGAGAGTTTCATTCCTAAAATATGCATTTGAAATCCTGGTTATGAGATCAACCCCCATCTAATGTCTTAGTTGAATCTTATATATAATTGAACATAACCAAAAAATAAAAATAAAATATATAGTAATTGCTAGCAAAGATGCACTACTTCTGTACATTCTCTTGTAATAAAAATTGCATAAAAGTAAACTAGCAAAATTACTGTTTTTATTAACTATAAATGCACAGCATCAACTAACATCAATATCAACATGACATCAAAGGTGCAAAGTGCCGACAAATGCCGCTTTATTTAATTCATTTATTTATTTATTTATTTATACATACATACATACATATGTTGTGTTTTAGCAGTGTCACCACTTGTGTGAAAATAAAAAGATTTGAAAGCTCTAAAAATAAATGATTTAATGACAAGTGTCATTCTGTGAATTTACTTGTATAACATTTTCGTATTATTTACTATGGTACATGCAAACTTATTAAATCATAACCCCGTTGCAAAACTAAATATTATAAGCCTAATCAATGGTGATAATAAATTATGTTAAAGAAATATTATACAAAACTTTTTTTATCAAAGATATGCCTAAAGACTGAGCCTTCTTATAAGGAAATGTATTTTTTTTAAATGAGATGTGATCTAGCCCATCTTACCTCAATGCAACAACATGTGAAGGTACACAATTTGTATAAGGACATTGTTTGGAGAGTTCTTCATAAAATGCATCTCTATATTTTGCAATTTGTTTGATTAAAATGGGATCTGACCCATTGACCCAAGTGTAAACAACATCAATGGGTACTTTCTGACATAATTGATGTTGTAATGATTTTGTGAGAATGTTATCAGAGTACGGCGAAGAAAGGGAATTATATTTTTCTTTGTTCCAGAGCATCCAACACTAAAAAAAAAATATTAAAAATTCACATTCTTAAAACTAAATATGTTAACATATAGGTCAATGTATGTTTAGAAGGGCATAAGAAAATATAAACTTGTATATAATAGTTATATATTAATTATATAACTTGTAAGCCATAATTCAGTTTTATCACTTACAGGTAATAGCTAAGACTGCAACAATATTTTTTGTAGAAGTGAATTTCCTGTTCAACGATATGCATATATTGTATTTATTATTAAATAAAGTCAAGATCTAAAATGTATCTACAAGATCCAATTTATTGTGATATGTAAACTATTATGTTGTAGAACTGCATTTTTTAATCTAATGATGTGGTTACAATATGATAAGGATCTGGTAAAAACATGATTTCAAGTATAGGCCCTACATACTAATTAAACCAGAACATGTATATATGTGGTCTAACATATACCTTTATATCATATAGCTATCATCACACAGAAAAGATAAAAACACACATTTTTGCATATGTTATTATTAGGACTTGGCTTTATATTTTAATAAATATTTTTTAAATATTATTCAAACCTGTTCACATGAAGATTTATTCGCAAATTGTGTGATTTTGAATATTGAGCAAGGCTACTTTTTTGATTAAACGTTTTCGGTTAAAAAATTTACATTTGTTTGTTTAAAATCATAAGCACATGTTTTGTTAATTTTTTTGTTTAATTTGTAGAATTTGATTTAGATTTTTGACAGCCAAAGTGTATACGAAGGAATTATGTCCCTAGAGTCTAGCTTAATCTGGTCACTTATTTATAATTTTTAGCATATTTTAACTATAATTTTGTATTTATTCATAAAATTATGTTTTGCAAAAGAAAATATAAAATACTAAATGTTTTTAATCAAATCTTTTGGCAATTTTAAGCATATAAAATACAAATGTTTGGCTTTTCAAGAAAATATAAATTAGGGCCATAACTAATGTATTTCCAGTTACAACTTAAATCAAGACTAAATTCAAATTAACATATTTGTCAATCGAGAATTTTATAAATGATGAGTGTATTAGCATGTGATTGGAAAGAAACGGTTTAAGGATGGCATTTAGTTATTTTTGAACATGGCCTGATCGTGCATGTGTTTTATTATAATATTATTTTAACAGCCTTTTATTATCATCATTATTATCATGATTATTATTATTTTTGAGCATTATCACTATATAGTTGAAATGTAATAAACCTATTTATCACAGCTTATGAAAAAATTGTCATTTTTAAATAACACATCGTGAGGATGGGACAAATAGTTAATCAAGAATGGGATCCATATATAAGACAAACTATTAAGGAGAGATAGCATAATTATATGTAATACACACACTAGATCACATGGCAATGAACTGTTATGTTATGTATAACAAAAAGGCAATGATCATCGTCATATTACCTATGAAAGAGTGTTACCTCAGAAAAGCAAAACAGAATCAAAACATGAATAAACTTATTCAATGTACAAATATACTTCAATCATAAATGTTCGGCTTTTATTAAAACAATTAAAGGAATTATAACAACATGTGTCACATGTGGAAAAACCGCCCCCAATACATCCACTGTGGCTAAGTATGATGATTGTCTTACACTTCAGAGCACAGGATCACCAGTTTGGGTTTAAAATGTATAGTATATAAGCTTTATTAAAGATCAAAATAAGTAAGGATTGATTCTCCATCTTCTTCAATTTTCAATTCACAGATTGGTATGAAACTGCTCTCCAAATATCACTAACTAAAGAAATTATTATTGTGGTTTAGAGGTGCATTGACCCATATAGGTCATTGGCGTCTTATATTTAATTCTTTTACATAATAAAATCCCCTGAGGAGGAACCAGAAACAATACACCTGCCATTTCAGCCAGTGTGTACACTAGAAATAATAAACAATATGATTGTATTAAAATGTAACCAGATGTTAAAAAATAAGTCTCAATATGAGAAAGAGTTCATTTGAAACACTCCATAAGAGTGGAACTCAAATTGACTTTTAAACTGTATTGGGAGTGATAGGCCTGCACAAACCATATTTTAAAAAGACAGCCAAAACATATTAAAATATAAAATGTTAAAATGACAAAACAAACATATTAAAATTTATATATGTTAAAAAGAAAAAACAAACATATTAAAGTATACTAAAAATTTTATTTTAGCACTGCATCTTACTATCGTTTTGGGTTATATGCCTAAATATTAATTACACTAATGGATTAGGAATTGGGATGGTTGAATTTAGAGGAAGTGAACCCACATTTGCATGGAGGTAGAATGAAAAACCATTTAGGACAAACTACCCTTCATTCACCTGACCAAGATTTGAACCTTGATCTCCCGGTCCTCGGCAGTCTAGCTCAACACGACTAGCGCGTTAGCCAACTACGCCACCGAAGTAGGTACTAAAAATGTTAAAACTAATCTCAATGTGAGATAGTATCCAAATGAGCCACTGTATAAAAGAGTGACTCAAATGGAACTTAAAGAATCAGCTGGCATATAAAATTGAGTAAACATACGACTCCATCTGCATTGTCACGTTTCAAATATAAAATGAAGGTCACCATTAAAATCAAGAGTCAGGAGCTCGTGCTAAGTGTGTAATACCCCACGTCGAACATAACCCTTTAGATCTAAAAACATGACAGCCAATCTCGCCTCAGGAGAGAGATGAACTGCCTCCTTGGTTGCCTGGGCTGCCAGCTCATTGCCAAAGAGACCAGCATGGCCAGGGATCCAGCAGAAGGCAAGCTGGGTGTTTAACAAATCAGATAAAAAATTTGATTCACCTGCATGAGGGGATTCCAGGAGTACAATCTGGACAGTGCCATAAAAGCACTCATATAATCTGTGCAGATGAGAACAGAACGGTGACAAGCGAGTTATATGAAACACAACAATTTAAAAATGGCGGACAATTCAGTCATTAAAACACTGGATTCACCAGGTAACACCATTTAAAATTGGATCCTTGCACACAAAAGCACATCCCACAAAAACTTCAGATTTAGAGCCGTCCATGTAGATGCATTTAAATCCCTGAATGTGAGTGGAGAGGAGCTCGTTAAATGATAGAAAACCTGAGTTAAATGATAGAAAACCTGAGAAGATTCACTGAATCCCAACCTGATGAAAGAGGCAACATTTTTAATGCAATCAGTGAATTTGAAGATTTTGTTTATTGCCTCAAGATAAGTAAATTACAACAAACTAAGATCACTAATTTTTTCCATCATAATGTCATTTAAGTGCAAACATTGATTTAAGTCGACAAATTTTATAAGCTAATTTTTTCCAAGTTTTTATATTTTGTGTTTAAATTTTTCTTGCATTTTCATGTATTTATGTATATAATGAGTATGTTTAATAAAGTTTATATAAAATGTGTGTGTTTAATATGTAGCATAATGTGAGTATATATATTTATTTATTGTGTACCAGCAGCTACTCATAAAAATGATCAAGTCAAAGTTTAGATTTTTCAAATTCTTTTAGATATTCCTTGGACTTGGAATTTAAAATGTTCTAATATATATATAAACAAGTACCATGGTTGAATGATAAGTATTGCCTCCACCTCAATAACTTTTCAACGAGAAGTAACACAAGCATTGTAAAGTTGTGAAATATTCTGTGATCCTTCTGCTAGCATCTCATTTAAAGGCAGATTGTTGAGTTTTATGGTTATTTTTTCTATTTAAGTTAAAATAGAAGCTTATTGTGGGTATTCGTCAACACAATTCAAGACAGGTGCACAGGTTGTTTGAGTAAAGAATTTTCTCAGGGAAGTGGGGGGTTAAAAAAGTTTTTTAAAAATTATTCCCCAAGTCAAGGGGACTCAACCTGGCAAAATATTTGAAAATTTAATGTCCCTAAAAACTATTTTGAGAGGTTCTCGTCTAGAAACCTTTTGAAAATAAGACTGCTCCACAAGAAACTTTGATTGGTCCTAGCTGAGAATATTTTCTAATTTTGGCTACACCTAGAAGCAAGCTAGCAATTAAAAAAAATAGGGGCCTCTAAAAGAAATTTGGAGTGGTCCATCCCCAGAAAATAAGTGAAATTTTTATGTTCCTTGAAGCTATATTAATAGTGTTCGTGGCCTTAAAATTCCTGAAAAGAGGCAACATTCAAGTACTTTTCCTTGATTTTTTTTTCCAATGCAAAAAATGTAATCATAATTCTCAGTTTTCCTGGTTTTCTCAATCAGTGGCTACCCTGGTGCCAATGTGGGCAATGTTCATCATTGGGACAAGTGCAAATATGGTGAATCAGTGAAAACTGATTCGTTTGACAAACATGAAAGCTCACAAAGTCAAAAATTTCAAATGTAATCTTGTGAAAACAGTTTTCTGGAATTAAGATGATGTTATCCACATTGATTTCCTTAAACTAGGGATGACAATAAATTCAGTGTGATACATAAAAACACCCACAATGTTAAAACAATGATTAGGATGGGTTCAGAAGTAAAAAAAACAATGTTTGGTTGCAATATTATACTGCAAGGCCTAGCACGTTATGAATCGCTGCTTACGCAATTGAACAGCTTGATCACCATCTTGCATTATTATTATTCTTATTAGCACCGCGTCTTACTACCCATTCGGGTTATACGAACTTACGCTAATGTGTAATGGTAGGGTGATTGTGAGATGAAATGAAGGACCTACAGTTTAACGTGGAATCCGAACCACGGTGGAGGCCTGGCATTCCCCACATTCACAAGATGTCTTGTCAGAGGTGAAGGAAGGGTTTGGTAATCAGAACCATCTTGCAAATCCTACATAAATTTAAGATCTTGTGCTTGGGAATTCTGTCCTTTTCCCCAAACATGAGGAGGGCATTGTGAACATTGCAATGATTTTAATGAGGAAATGGAAACCACTGTGAAGACTTGGCTACACAAACCAAGTCTGTAGTTCGGCTTCACAAAACTTGTTTATCGTTGGCATAAATTTGTCAAGTTGTGTAATGAATATGTTGAAAAGTAAACACACAGATTTAAAGTGGATATTATAAGATATATTTTCAAGATATGTTTTTATTTTCTATCAATATATTATAATTCAAACCTAAATAATGGAGTTGAAGGTATTACATTTCAGGCAATCTTCATATTTATATATACAACTAGAGAAATATTTCATACTTTGAGCTAATTTTTTTTTTAAATTGCACACAATATTGAGGCTGTTACAGAAGGACACTTTTTAGCTATCTCTTTGATTATTAAAGCAAAACTATCTAACTTGGAAATTAAAAAACAGGCTCAGCATAAAGCAGATAGGTGACATTTTTTCCTCAGTTTGATGGCAAAATTTTTTTAATTGTATTAAAAAAAACAAAAAAAACAGGGTGTCCAGGCAAACTATATTTTTAAATTCCCTGACTTTTCCAAGTTTTCCTGATCCAATTTACTTTTTTCTAGACCATTATACATCGATATTAAAAATATTATTAAAATCATTTTTTAAGATTACAGATTAATATAGTAGGATTTTTTTCTAGATACATACACATTCTGAAATTGTGTCACTCAATAAAGGGATTAAACGATTTCTGCATCCGGGGAAATGGACTATTTTAAGTTAAAAATAGATTTAAAATAGTTTCGGGACAGAGTCATTCTTAGATCCTTCTACTTAAAATGTAGGCCTAATCAAATTTTGCGCATGTGAATAACCATGACTCAACTTTTGAAAAAAGACACAAAACTCACTTGTTGACCTTGAGAAGTAATATTAGTCTGCTCAACAGGGACATGGTGTGAAAGTGATTCTAGGTAGGTATTAACTGGAAGAAAAATATTATTTTAACTATTGTGAATCAAATTATGAGGTTTTTTTTAGACAAATGTAAAAATTCCAGAAATTTAAAAAAATCCTTGACTTTTCCATGACTTTTCCCTGACCAAGCAAATTCCCTGACAATTCCCTGTTTTCCAGGTCGCTGGACACCCCGAATAATCTTGTGTTACGGAAGAACCAAATAAAAACATTATAAAATCTTGTGAAAACTTAATATAATCATTCTCCTCCACTTTACATTGCAAAAGGTTGGTATTTGTTGTGGATATTTGTTGGTGTATGTAGTTTGTAAAAATTGTTAAAATTCATGTTTTTATGATTTTTTTTTTATAATTATAATAAGTACATGTAACATTACAGAAGAGACAATTTTGTCACACAATTGTAATTAAGTCTATGTTTACATTAGTTTGTGGTATTAATTGCCGTCTAGACATAAAAGAGAGTCTTAATGTAAAAATACATTATAATTGAGATTCTTTTAACATGCACATTCTCAGCATACAGACCATATCAGCCCACTTCTTAACCTCCAATGAATTAACACAAGCAACACCCAGCCATAAATGCATTCCTGTGTAAGGGAAACCCACTGCACCAACAATAAATTTTTAGGCATCGCTGGGAATCAAACCCAGGACCCTTGGGCCAGTAGTTGTAAACACAACCAATTGAGCAGCACAGTTCCAAAATTAGTGCTTAATTTACAATTTACCAATTTATGGCTATACATTACCTGTGGGCATGTTTCAAAATTGGTGCTTTCAACCAAAGTAGTGTCTTTTAATTTAGCATACACCTCTGACAAGACATCTTGTGAATGTGTGGAATGCCAGGTCGCCACCGTGGTTCGGATTCCACGTTAAACTGTAGGTCCTTCATTTCATCTCACAATCACCCTACCATTACACATTAGCGTAAGTGCGTATAACCCGAACGGGTAGTAAGACGCGGTGCTAATAATAATAATAATAATAATAATTTAGCATAACCTCGTTCTTTGGAAATTAATCATATTTCATTGCACCATTGGCCTTTATCCAAGAGTTATTGAACCCACAAACCGCAAACAACAGCATCAGAGCATGTAGTTTGTAAAAGAAATTTAAAAAAGTTTTTTTAGCTGATTTTTTATTCAGTATTAAAATTTCAAATAGGCCTTGGGGACACATTGTTATGGAAGGACAATTTTGTTATAATTGTGTTAAACTAGTTTAAAGGCAATATTTGCAAATATTTTTGTGGTAGTAATTATTTTATGAGTTTGTCAAATGTAATCTTGTGGGGGAAAAGAAATCATAAAAATATACTAGAAAAATTATAGCAAGAAAGATTTATCTAGCATTCAGTGCAAAGTTTTATCCACAGGATAACTTAGTTTTGTTACAAGAAATACAAAATTATCTCAATACCGGAACATATCAGGTATTATGGTATGTTAAACAAATAAATTATTTGTTGGCTTGTTTTTAATACATAGCTCAATAATATGAAAAGTTTATTGTTCCAAAATATTAATGGGGCTAGTAAAGCTGCCCCTCACAACGTTCCTAACACCTGATAATGTGGGTACTGGAAGAACTTGAACAATATCTTCCATATCTATTATTGATGTCTTAAATCTGGCTGAAACACTGTCTTACTTGTATCATATCAAGACACTTCATCGCCATTACTTGGAACTCTTTGTTTATAAGAACTGCTTGTATGATGCAGACATAAAGAAATTCCTGTTGTTTGCTGGATACAAACGTTACAAGAATGTATGTGCCTGCTGTAACATTATGTATTAACTTGATACATCAGTGTCATCAATGTATTAATGTCATTTATTCTAGATTTCCCTAATAAGCTGTTTTTATTAGTGTAAACACTCAAAAGGCTTATAAACTTCTGTAGGCCCAACAAATGTGTCCTTAAAAAATGTTACGGGAGGACATTTTAATTTTTGGGGAGACTTGTAGCATATAAGTTGTAGCATGTCCTCTATATAAAGGACATCTACAAGCATGACAAAGCTACAAATAAAACAAAGGAATTAAAAAAAGAAAATTAAAAGAAAAACTAATATGTTCCTTTAGAAAGTAGAAGAAAATGGCTTACAATGGACAGGATGCAGTCTTATATTATCACCATGCTTTCACGAGCCTTTCCGCAAGCATGACAGCATGGCGGCTTGGCAGATGTCTTGGCCGTTGGTCTCACGAGATGGAAAAGAACTTCAGTATTGCCAGTCGACACATCAACCCTAATGCGCTAATTCCCTAGCGGTGCTTCTGAGAAACACTCTCTTCTCTACCCCCCTACCGTTCGTTGATCCCTCCGTTTGGTTCGTTCCCGAGTTAGACCAAGAGTATAAAACATGGGAACCTGTGTGCCACATAACTGCACGTCTTTGTAAAATTTTGTCGAAGGAAGAACTTCTAAGCTAATATCCAGCACCACTAATACTGGTGGTCCCAATGGACTCACCGCCGCGTCGCAGAAGAAACCTCGCCAGATCCGATTAAGTATAACCTTATATCTCCGACTTTTCGTTTTTAAAACATTACTTAAGGTAAAACCATTGAACTTTCACTAGTTTTGCTGAAGTCATGATTTACAAACTGTAAAATATCTTCTGGTGTATAGTCTTTTTTATTAATTTTTTATACATTGTAGGCATATCACTTTTGTAATGTTACGATACCTTTTTCTTTTCTTGTTTGAACTTATTTTGGCCGTTAAAATATTGAAAGTATAGGGTATAATGAATGATTAATGTTATTTGTAACACACCACATTTTTATTAATTAATTTATCATCTGATTAAAACTTTAATGCTTAATAAAATAGTGAAGTCCCCCCATCATTATTGTATCCGAGCATCACACAGTTCACCAGAGTCCTCCCGTAATTTTAAAATAAGAATGCCAGATTTGCTCGGCCCAACCCTACTTAATACCTCGGTTGGACCGTTATTTACTGGTCATTACAGTCCTACCCTTCTTCACCATGTTTGAATTTGCACCAATGGGAACATGGCAAATTCAAACTGTTAAGAAGGTACTCTAAGTTTTTTTGTTTCCCCTTCCTGACGGTTAGGCCGCCGACTCAGTTCCTCATCTGGTTGACCCCCCCCCCCCCCTTTCCCCCCAGGAAAGGGAGACACATCAACTGTTGTTTCCTATTTTTATACTTATAGATAATTTGTCCTTATCAGTAGTTTAGAGAGTTAAAGTAGAGCTATTTGAATTTCGTTTTAAGGCCTAAAAAATATTTGCTAAACTATCAAGTATATAAACATAAATAACTGTGCATTTCAGAGTGCTTGAATATTAAAATTTTTCATACATATTTTTGAACCTGTAACTTCTATTTACCAGTTTTAACCACCAAATGAAACTCACAGATTTTGTTGAGTACCAGCAGAGGTACCCTGTGAGCAAAAACTGAAGTTTTGATATGCTCCCCTTTTGAGAAATTTGACTTTGAACTCATCAAAAATTGAAATGATTGAAACTTTGACACCAAAAAAACACAGGAATGGGGCCAAACCAAGAATGTAATGTTCCAAAGCTGTAAACTCTACTAGCCATAGCCTAGTTAAAGCAGAAAAATTTCTATCTTGTGGGTCCAACCCCCAGTCACCTTAAAAGGTCATTAAAAATGGTAAGTAGCCTTTGCTCACTAATGTTGGATATTTCAAGGTGATTTGAGTTTGGTTTATAAAATATTCTATATAATTTTTAAACATTTTCCGAAATCCTATAATGTCTTCTTTATATTAGTTAGTGAAAACCAGAACTTTCAATCTTTTATAGGAGAGTAATGGTTTTTTTTTTTTTTTCAAAATATATGCTAGGTCTTGTTTTCACCTAAAATTGAGCAGATACTCAAGATGGTTAAAAATTTAAATGGTTTTGAGCTACTCACAGATGTGGGTTAACTATGGTAAAAATGATTAAAATGGTCAAGCTACAATTTATTTAAAATGTAAGCGATTTCAAATGAAATGACCCACAACTAAGTTTTACTTAGCCTTCAAAATCTATTAAAATTCAATTAAAATACAATTTTGGATGGACTATTACATTAAAAGACTAATTATTTCCATGCAAAATGTCATGTTTGTATTCTAAAAAGACATATTTATCAATTAATTATTTAACGAACCAATCACAATATTGTAATGTCTATGTGTAATACGAAATAAATAACACTGCAGGCTAGCTTTTCCGGAAAAAAAACCTCAAAGGAAACCATAAATGTTGTCTAAGTGTTCAGACATTATAAGTCTTTTAATACAGTAATTTGGAATTTACTATCATTAGATTCCACACATTTTGTGAGTGTAGTTCTAATGTAAATTTTGTCATTTTTGCGTGGTTTTTTTTTTGTTAGAGAAAGAAAAATCGGCTAAAAACTAGGATTCTTAGCTTTCATCCCAAATTTGGGATAATAGTGGCTAAATAAGCTAGTGAACCAATTATAAAATAGAAGTATGAGAGTTCCCATTGAACCCTCACTATTTGTTCACAATATTAATAGGAATTTTAAATGATTTTTAAAAACTCACCTCTCCCAAATAAATTCCTAGTGTACTAAGAAATAGGAAAATAAGTACAATTGTATATATAAATGGATATCTTCGTGATAGTGCATTGTAAACATTTTTTTGGGTACTCTTCACAATATTTAAAAAATACATAGTGTGTGTTCGGTTCCACTTGTAGACTTAAATAATAACATAAGCATAGCTCCCAGAAGTCCGCCACATCTACAATAAACTAACCATTTTTAACCAACATTAGAAAAATAAATGAAACCAGGCAAAAATTTAGTTCCAAAATTACTAATAGAAGGCAATAGAGAAGATAATTTTTTTTTAAATAGTAGAAAAAGCACTAGAGTCAAATATTAGTTTAAAAACAGTTCATAGGATGCACTAGTACCACAAGAATATTATGAAAAGCTTGCCTTTAAACGATATTAACCTAATTCAGAGCTATAAGACGCTAGTTTAAGGTAGCAAAGTTTCTATATTTGAATCTGCGGAGCTAGCACACATGCTGGGAATAATAGTTCTACATGTATACAACGACCCTAAATAAGTGTGCATTCTGGTTCTACCGTTATTTTGGATATATGCCTTCAAACCGATATTGGACTCAAAATTAGCACTGTGCGACCACCCGTTTAAGGTGCTACAGTTTCTATATTTGAATCTGTGGAATGAGCACACATGGTGGGGATCATGTCTATAATGACCCTGCATAAGTGTGGAACCTGGGTCTGCCATTATTATCGAATTATATGTATTTAAAGTTAGATATTACTCCTCTACAAAACAGCGATGTTTAAGGCGCCACAGTTTCTATATTTGAATTTGCAGAATGATCACACATGGTGGGAATTATAGTTATAGGTGTAAAAAAAAAAGACCCTGCATAGTCGTGGAACCTGGTTCTGCCGTTATTTTCAGATTGATTGCCTTTAAACTATATTAACCAAATACAAAGCTGTTAGGCGCTAGTTTAAGGTGCCAATGTTTCTATATTTGAATCTACGTAGTTAGGATCCATGGTGGTAATAATAGTTCTACATATATACAACGACTCTACATAAGTGTCGATCCTGGTTCTGCCGTTATTTTGGATATACGCCTTCAAATTAAATTGGACTCGAAATTAGCACTGCGCATCCGCCCGTTTAAGGTGCCACAGTTTCTATATTTGAATCTGCGAAATGAGAACACATGGTGGGGATCATAGTTCTATAGGTCTATAATGACCCTGCATAGGTGTAGAATCTGGGTCTGCCGTTATTATCGAATATTATGTATTAAAAGTTAGATATTACTCCTCTACAGTATCGCCATGTTTAAGGTGCCAAAGTTTCTATATTTGAATCTGTGGAGTGATCACACATGGTGGGAAATATAAATATAGGTGTAAGAAGAGACTCTGCATAGTCGTGGAACCTGGTTCTGCTGTTATTTTCAGATTGATTGCCTTTAAACTATATTAACCGAATACAGCGCTGTTAGGTGCTAGTTTAAGGTGCCACAGTTTCTATATTTGAATCTGCGTAGCTAGCACGCATGGTGGGATAATAGTTCTACATGTATATAACGACCCTACATAAGTGAGGATCCTGGTTCTGCCGTTATTTTGGATATAGGCCTCAAACCGCCATGTTTAAGGCGCCACAGTTTCTATATTTGAATCTGCGGAATGATCCCTCATGGTGGGAATTATAGTTATAGGTCTAAAAAGAGACCCTGAATGACCGTGGCCTGTTGGCTGGGGAGCTGAGAACTAATAGCAGTTTCAGGATTTTTGTTCGGATGACCAGTCCAAACTTTGAGCGTGTTTTAAATACTAGTGGATCCTTGTAGTAATGGCTTCAGATTATTGCCCTAAAATGTATTCGAAATATTTTATTGGGAAAAGATATATTATCGTAATTAGCACTCACTCGACTTTATAGTTAGAAGTTGAGTCATCAATGGTCATCGACTTTACATGGATATTTAGGTTTTGGTGTTTAATTTGGATTTAAAAAAATATATATATATTGTCTCCCTTCATGCCACGATGATAACTTTAAAACTAACCCTCTCCCAGCACTCTATCTATTTGTTGACAAAGCCACTTAAGTTTGAATTGTTGATTTGCTGATATTTTTAACTAAAGAGAAACATTTTATTTGCTGATCTAAGACTATACACAAATCATGGTTTCCATGGAGCTGACACAAGAATTCCACAACCACATAACCGTTTATTCTAGGGGAAAAGAAGAGTTGAGCAAGGTGACAACATCCGACTTTAAAACCAGATATAACCATTCGTTTAGGACTAAACCGTTAGAGAACACTCCAAACATTAAAACATGAATCACGTTATAAGTTATGACAAAAGATGGCAGTAACAGATATGAATAAATTTAATTGTATAACAAATAATAGTTAATGATTATTTGTGAATTAAGTAAAGAATAATGTTAATGTAAATAATAATTTTTATTTGGTAGTTAATATTAATTATGTGTAAAAAGAAACACATCTGCGGAATGAGCACACATGGTGGGGATCATCGTTATTATCGAATTATATATATTTAACATTAGATATTACTCCTCTACACTACCGCCATGTTTAAGGGGCGACAGTTTAAATATTTGAATCTGCGGCATGAGCACACATGGTTGCAATTATAGTTATAGGTGTAAAAAGAAACCCTGCATGCTCGTGGAACCTGGTTCTGCCGTTATTTTCAGATTGATTGCCTTTAAAGTATGATAACCTAATACAGATTTGTTGGGCGCTAGTTTAAGGCGCCACAGTTTATATATTTGAATCTGCGGCATGAGCACACAAGGTGGGTATCATAGTTCTATATGTCTATAATGACCCTGCATAATTGTGGAACCTGGGTCTGCCGTTATTATCGAATTATATGTATTTAAAGTTAGATATTACTCCTCTACACTACCGCCATTTTTAAGGGGCCACAGTTTCTATATTTTTATCTGCGGCATGAGCACACATGGTGGCAATTATAGTTGTAGGTTTAAAAAGAAACCCTGCATGCTCGTGGAACCTGGTTCTGCCGTTATTTTCAGATTGATTGCCTTTAAAGTATGATAACCTAATACAGATTTGTTGGGCGCTAGTTTAAGGCGCCACAGTTTATATATTTGAATCTGCAGACCTAGCATACATGGTGGGGATCATAGTTCTATTTGTCTATAATGACCCTGCATAAGTGTGGAACCTGGGTCTGCCGTTATTATCGAATTATATGTATTTAAAGTTAGATATTACTCCTCTACACTACCGCCATGTTTAAGGGGCCACAGTTTCTATATTTGAATCTGCAGACCTAGCATACATGGTGGGGATCATAGTTATATATGTCTATAATGGCCCTGCATAAGTGCGGAACCTGGGTCGGCCGTTATTTAGGATATGTGCCTTCAAACCTATATTAGACTCGAAATTAGCACGAAATGGTAATGCTAAAAAAATAAAAAAAGTTTTTTAAAAATATTTTATTAATTTTATTTTACTCATTTCTATTTTTTTAATTTCGTTCTGAAATATATAGTTTAATATTAATTTTTTATTATTATTATTATTATTATCATCACTGTGTCTGACTACCCGTTCGGGTTTTACGCACTTACGCAAATGTGTAATGTTAGGGTGATTGTGAGATGAAAAGGAGGACCTACAGTTTAACGTGTGATCCGAACCACGGTGAAGGCCTGGCATTCCACACATTCACAAGTTGTGATTAATACACGTGTTGTCAGAGGTGAAGGAAGGGTTTGGTAATCAGATAAATCTGTGCCTGGACCGAGGATAGAACCTCAGACTCCATCACAGAAGTCCGACACATTACCCCTAGACCACCAGGTCACCTCTACAATTGTCAAATGAATTAAAAAATAAATTAAAACTCAAGGTGGCTAAAATATATTTTAGAAATTGTAATCCTTAAAGATTTATTATTTTGTTTAGTCACAGTTTAATAATTAGATTTGATGAGAAATTACACCTAGTTTCCGGAATTGAGTTCAAAATATTTGTCTAAGAAATACCATAGCTACTATTTCCAGATTCTGCCTACCCATACAGTATATATAGGCCTACATTTCAATCAAGTAGAATAGGGACGAGGAAGGTAGAATTTATGTGGGTTCAAAGTATGAAAACACAAGGAAAAATTAGTTCATTACATTGGGTCAGGGCTTAAAACCCGATTTCTCCGTTTCCGGTAAATTAGACTAGATTAGTTTAACATTTTGTTCACGAGCCCATTGATGTATGTCTTTAATAGCTGTCTTGTACCTAAAAAAACTCCTTGTATAAGAAGGCATAATCACTGTATGACACTAATCCCCCCAAACCTGCCTGATTTCCACATTTGATTTTGTAAAATATTGAAAACGAAAAGTGCCATTATTAAACAAGTTGCAGTCAGTCTGCATCCTGGCGTCTGAGAAGGATGTCCTCATTGCGGCGATAAAAGGGCTTAAAGATGGTTTTGGATTCGATGTCCATCTTAACTAGCTAGAGATCACTACTGCGTCAGTGACCTGTGATCTGATCTCCAACATGACCTTGACCTGTTGGCTGGGGAGCTGAGAACTAATAGCAGTTTCAGTATTTTTATTCGAATGACCAGCCCGAACTTTGAGCGTGTTTTAAATACAAGTGGATCGTCGTAGTGGTATCTGCAGATTATTGCCATAAAATGTATTCGAAATATTTTATTGGGAAAAGATATATTATTGTAATAAGCCCTCACTCGACTTAATAGTTAGAATTTGAGTCATTAAAGGCTATCGATTTTACATAGATATTTAGGTTTTGCTGTTTAATTTGGATAACAAAAAATATATTGTCCCCCTTCACGCTACGGTGATAGCTTTAAAACTATCCCCCTCCCAGCTCTATTTATTTGTTGCAAAAAGCCACTTAAGTGAGAACTGTTGAACTGCTGTTATTTTTAACCAAAGAGAAATATTTTATTTACTGATCTAAAACAATACACAAATCATGGTTTCAATGGTAGTGTACACAAATAAAGATTGTACAGATGATTCACTACCCACACAAAAGGAAAACTTGGTAAATTCGCTATGAAACTGGGTTTTAGTTTTAGGCCACTATTTTTATGGGCATCCTTGACCTCAAACCTTTAAAATTAGTGTTCGTTTGTCAAAATTTGTTCAGCCATTTCCTCATAAGTTCTATTAATGGAAACGGGCTTATCAAATTATATATAAAATGATTATAGTTTATTATAGAGCGAAAATACATCATTTTAAGACTTATTTCGTTAGTTTTTTTTAATGAGGAATATTAAACAGTTTATTTGCAGCAATATATGTTAGAGCATGTCTTTAAATCTTGTTTTAAGTCACATCCATAAATGATGACAAATTTGTGTTTATAAGTCGTTATCTCACGGATGTTTATTGCTTTCCACAAGAGGAAAACAAAACTGTTCACACATTTGTGTGCTGCCCAAGATAGCACATAAGTGATGTATAATTCCAAGCATTTTTGAGAATACATACCTGGTGAGTAAGGAATAAAAATTTAGAACACAAGCCCTACTTGACCAAATAATACCCAATCTTCAAATGTTTTGGTTCAAAATTGTGTATTAACAAACATTTATAAAAGAAGAACCGGGTCACATTGTATATTGTTTTATAAAAAGTCTGCAGACGTCACAGAATCATGGGTCAGTCTACCAGTGGCCTGCTCTATGAAAAATAAATCTCAAATTAGCAAACACAGACAAGAAAGTGAATGTATTTATATTACACATGTTAAAAGGGACAGCATCAGAACTCCTGGTTTAGTGTATGGATATGTGGAAGTAGATTTATATAACTTTTCACAGTGTCAGGTATTCATATGGCACCAAGCTTAAAAAAAAACTCTTTTAAATTTAATTTTTTTAACTTTAAAACAGTACTTTTATAAAGATTCGAGATTCCAAAGAAAATTTAAGATTCAGATTAGAGAAACTTAGGATTCAAACTATCTCTAATATATTCCCATCCTACTTCATTCTCTCACTTGATGAGTTTCAATATAATGAAACATAGATTTAATTGAACAGCTAATGACTAATTTTCTTCAATCAATTTGTCGAGTGACAGCAGAGCAAAGGTTTAACTGCATTTCCTTTTTTCATTTTAGAAGCCATATTGTGTTTGTATCTTTCCTTGTGTAATACTGTATTTTAAAATTTTGAAATGTAAATATACATTTCTTTTCCTCTACTTCCATGATTTTAAGTTTATATTCTTGATGTGTTTAGGGTGTAATAGCAAAAAGCTATTTTCAATTTTAAAAGACCAAATGAACTTTGTACTTGCTATGAGCAAAAATGTATGTATTGTTATAGAATAAATTTTTTTAAATATTGTATTAGAAATGTTAAAAAAAATGTGGTTGATCAAGTGTTTCCCTTATAAGTTTAATAAAACTATGTCTAAAGCAGTGGTGGCCAACCTTTCTTCCTGGCGTGTCACTCCACCCCAAAATCTCAAACCTAACTTAACTTCAGTACCCACAACACCCACAACACCTTTAGAAAAATGTAGCCAATAATAAATAAAGTCCATTTAAAAATTGATAATATAATACTGTAATATAATTTATATAATTATTTATTGCTAATTATATTAGGAGTTTGGTTTATGCCTGTGTTTCTCAGATAATACATCATAAAATACATTAGCAAAACCCCATATAAGATATTTAACTTTTAATCAAAAATTGCATGTTTCAAGAATTTTCATTCCAAAAATAATTCACAGCTACTGTACACTGTTCACACGCTGTAATTCTGTGACTATGTTCTAGTAATGATAGTTAATAAAAACAGCAATAAGAAGACAACTGAATAATAGTAGAAATCACAACAATTTTTAATAATAAAAAATAAACATTTCAGCTTTCAGTGAGGTTTCTGGATCTCTTTAACGTTGACAAGCTCATTAATATTTGGATTTGTTTTGGAAGAAGCAAGAAGGATTAGGTTTTTTGGATGCTTATCAGTGAGAACTGAACGGTACTTATTTTTGAGCAAGTTCATAAAGGAAAATGTTTGCTCACAGATGTACATAAAACCAAATCTACAACAATATCTCAAGGCCAGGTCTCTTAATTTAGGATACTGGCACGAGGGAAGGCATTTCCAGAAGATGGAAAATTCTTGGCTGGATAGATTCCCAAGTATTTCCTGTGAATTGCAGCGTTGTTCTGAATATTATGAGTTTCAATTTGTATGTCAGAAGGGTAGAGAACCATTTCCTCCATAGAAATTGAAAAAGGATTCGTGAAAAGTTGAACATTTTTCTTTTCAACCTGGAAGTCTGAAAACATAGTTTCAAAAGAGTTTTTCAAATCAGAAATAGCATGTTGTATTTATTAAAGCCTGGAAGCCCACCACTACATTCATTGTTGGAAAGTGTTTTCATTCGAGAAAATTGGGAGAGCTCATTCTGAGAAATATTATGATCCAGCAGAGTGAGCTTTGCTTTAAAAGCCTGAATGGAACTGAATAGGGTCGGAAACATGTTATTATTACCTTGCAAACGCTGATTCAAGTTGTTAAGGTGACCCATAATGTCCGTCAGAAAAGCTAACTCCCATATCCAGTCTTCATTCTTCAAAAGCGTACACTCAACAGGTAGTTCCCCATTTTCTTCCAAAATCTTCAGAACATTACCCTTTAAATTTCAAAATCATTCAAATGCCTTTCCCTGTGACAACCAACAGACACTACTTTGAAGCAAAAGCTCACCACGGTGTTTGTCTTCCAATTCTGCTTCAAGGAGTTCACGGAATTCCCTTCTATTCAGCGCCCTAGCTCGGATCTTGTTGATACATTCCACCACTGGATCGAGCACAGTAGAGAATTTCATGTCTTTGGCACAAAGGGCTTCTTGATGGATAATGCAGTGGTATTTAAAAACTTTACGCTTCAAATAACCTTCCAACAAAGCTACAAAACCTTTTACTTTGCCAGTCATTGCCGGGGCCCCATCCGTACAAACACTGTCTAATTTATCCCAATCTAAACTGTTGTTTTCAATGACTAATTTTATTTCTTTCAAAATATCTTCCCCTTTACATAAAACTAGCTGGCGCAAGTCTAGAAGCTCTTCAGTGACATAAAATTGATCATTGATACAACGCACATAAACACAAAGTTGAGCAGTGTCACTTATATCGCAGCTCTTATCCAAGGCGATGGAAAAGTATTTACAAGTATTGATACACGAAACTACTTGTTTGCAAACGTCACCAGACATCTCATTGATCTGCCGCATAACTGTATTTCTTGAAAGTGCAACGTCATCCACCATTTTAATGACATTAGGATCTTCATTGACTTTTGCGAAGGCCATTAGACTTGGCTTTATTATCTCTTCTCCTTCGGAATATGGCTTTTTTTTTTCGAGCATTGATGAGGGCGATTTCATAAGAAACTTTGAACATTGTCATCAGCTGATCACTTTTTGTTTTAAAAAGCATTTGTTGCCCAGTTAGTGAATGTTTCTTTTTATTTACAAATTCTGTTCTTAATGCTTAGCCAATTGGATATTTTATGTTAATATCGGGATGCATCTGTTTGAAGTGCCAATTTAGATTAAACTTTTTGGGAACTTCAACACTAGCCCCACAAATAAGACACACAGGCTTAGAAGAGTTTCCTTTTGTAAATAAAAACTGTTCTTCCCATTCACTATTAAACTCCCGAAGAGCAATATCGTCCTCGTATTTCCTTTTGGAAGTAGAT
The DNA here is from genome assembly GCA_039000515.1 of Timema cristinae. Lineage (NCBI taxonomy): Eukaryota > Metazoa > Arthropoda > Insecta > Phasmatodea > Timematidae > Timema > Timema cristinae. The sequence goes on from JBCFYV010009882.1 coordinate 31,231,779, forward strand.
GGCTTACTTAAGGCCATTACAAAACGATACTAACAGCAAGTGAATCACTATAGAAACAAATATTTTACAGCGGAGGATAACACAGTACGCACCAGTCAGTTCAGCACCAAACAACAAACTGAGTAGAAAAATTTGATTTGTGCAGACTGAGGAATGTGTCCTTGACTGCTGGACTAGTCGTGGTGGCACGAAAGGGGGAGAAGGGGTTGGGGTTGTAGTGGAAAGGGAAGAGAAAGCTTGAGTAGCTGGAGACAATACAACAGAGACGACCAACTTAGTAGACTTAAAATTTTTAGAAACTTATTTACCTGGCCCAATTAGGTGATTTATTTTTTCATCAAATTTGTTATTGTTATATTTGGTGACTTTAGGCGTGCCACTTAAAATGCTTCTGCGTGCCACCTGTGGCATGCGTGCCGCGGGTTGGACACCCCTGGTCTAAAGTATGACTTGTATTTTTTCTTTAATCTCTTTAGTGGGGTTCTTGTATAATCTTTAGCTGTTTTGAAGTTTTTTGTTATAAAAATATTATATTGTGCGCTGAGGGTGAGATTATTTAATTATAATATATCAAATTATGAAAAATTTAACGTTTTATAGCATTCATACGCACAACATAAACAAATTTCTGATTGTAATAAGTAAATGTTGTGAAAAAACTCCAAGAAAACTTTCATAATTGTTATTTTGAAGCATGGTCCTATAGAGGCGTATTTTATTAGGCTGTCCTGATCATTCAATGCCTTATAAAAAAAATCTGAAAACTAAGCATAATTTTTATTTATTCACACATGAAAGGTTGGGTTAAGCTCGGCAGATTTTTGTTGTTGTTTAAAACACTATAAATACTGTGCACAAAAAATAAATAAATCACACGCTAAAATATTTTCTATGTAGTTGAGATGTTTGATGATCTACTCTGATTTTGTCATTAGAAGACACTCAAAGTTTTATTAATCAAAATATAAAACAATAATTACTCATTTACAAAAACTAGGTTTGTTATTTAATAAAGGAAATTTAATGTTGTTTGGGGGATACTTTAGATATTTTGATTGACATCAGGTACAACGCTACATACGAGCTTATCTCCTCTAGTTATGTTACACGGTCACTAATTTTGAATATTGTTTAGTAGACATAATATTAATATATTTTACTTCTTGTTTTGTAGATTGGATTCTGTCTAATCTGCTCTCTGATTGCTAACTCCTAAGTTTATAATGTTTTCCTTTCTAAAGTTTATTTTATCAACTGAGAATAAATTAGCCTTGAGGCCTATGTTGATTCTATGTTATTTGTTTTGCATTAACGTTAAGCAATACCCTAATTCCCTCGATGTTATTGTTGGATAATAAACTTTTCTAATGTAAAGGTAGCTTAGTCAGCACACCTGGGCTTGGAATATTTGAAAGAACAAATAATGATCCCTGGTGACAAACATCTGTTATTCTATGTGTCACAACCTTTTCATTGTGGCTGGTATCTAGAGCGTACGTTCTAGTATGCTGAATGCTTAGTGAGAAAGGCTGAAAAGGATTTGAGGATTTTATTAAAAATTAAAATTCGGACATTTGGATTCTCGATCCCTTAAATATTATGATATTTGAGAGATTCAAAATTCTTTGAAGATCTTGAAAAAGTATCTTGAATATAATAACAATTTTAAGAAAATGGTAAAATGAATTATATAGACATGTGTATTTTGGAGAGTAATAAAGTCAGAAATCCCCACCCTTTCTACAAAATTACATTTAAATTACTAAGAAAAAGGTATTCTCTTTGTTGTTTATGATGTAATAGACATGACAAACAAAATAACATTTGTTAGTGACCTTAAACACATTTTTAATTTAAAAAAATAGTTTAACTTTGAATTATATTTTGTATTTTTAAAGATTCGAGAGTTCAAATTTGGATCCAAGAGAAAATTTAAGATCTGGTTTCTAAATTTGGATTTGATTTACTATTATACTAATTTTATAAGATTAACAAATTCAAATATTGCTTAGTATTACTAAACCTATTTTTGAAATTGTCAGAGCTACACTCGATAATATTCTTATTACTATAATATTATATTTAGCACCGCGTCTTACTACCCGTTCAGGTTATACGCTTTAAGTACTAATTACGCTAATGCTTTAGGAATTGGGAACATTTAATTAGGGGAAGTGAAACCGCATTTGAGTGGAGGTAGAGTGGAAAACCATTTAGGAAAATGTGCAACGTAACTTCTCCATATTAAAGAATAAATACAATAATATTTATATAAGTTATAGTTCCACTTACTGGCGATACTATTGTATGTCCTTCATCTGTTATATGGCCTAAGACAACTCGTGCAAGAAGATCGATTGCTGAAGATAAGATTTCAAGACTCAGATCTTAGTGTAGTGTATAGAGTTTTTTTTTTCAACTTTGATCCCCTTTTCACAATATTATTCGTCATTTCTTCCCTTTTAATGTAGATATGCTAACAGAAAAAAAAAGTGTAACAAGGATACTATTCAATAAAAAAAGTTTAACATTTGGTTCCTATGAATAAATTTTTAATGCCTTACTATTTGGAGTAAGATAGGTATTTTTTTATGTCTTAAAACATGTGCTTTACAATGTCCTCCTAGCTTAGCATGCTTGATACAATTTTCAGTTTTACATTTCATTTAACCTCCATGTGCAATACAATGTCCTCCTACCCGAGCTAGTTTACTACAATTTTCAGTTTTACATTTCTTATCACCCTCTTGTGCAATACAATGTCATCCTACCTGAGCATGCTTACTACAATTTTCAGTTTTACATTTATTTCTTCCTTCATATGTGATACAATGTCCTCTTTTCTTAGCATACTTAGTACAATTTTCAGTTTTACATTTTGTTATCCCTCTATGAGCTGCATAATGACCTCTTCTGTGAGGATGTTTAGTACAATTTTTTATTTACATTTTGTGTTAGTTGCTACATGTGAAATAAAAAATCCTCCTGATCGAGCATATTTACACATTATTTTGTCTTTTTGTTTACATTTAAAGTCCTCACCAGTCAAATAATCATCCCCGCAAGCTTGAGTTGTATTGGTATTTTTATTATCAGACGATTGCTCTTCTAATTTGATCTGTAAACACAATTCAAATAATAGAATTAAATAGTGATTCAACTCCCATCATCTGGTTTAAAATAATGCCTCAATACAGAAATAAAACCTAAAGATATTGACTTCGTGCAACAATAGTGAACAACAAGACCACAGCCACCAGTAAGATAATCAAGTAGTTAACACATGGCAGAATACAATATATCCTGAGTTGCTGGTAGATTTGCTTTCAAAATTAAGCTCAAGTAGCCGATGACTCCACAAAGCCATCTATTTTATTTGACTGAAATATTAATGATGATGTTTAGTCTATATATTCAAAATTTTTGCGTGGCCTCATTGTGCCGGTGACATTTTCTGTTGGTGTGCACCATCAGTTTAAGCCGTTTGTGTTAGAATGCATCAAACGAGTGAGGTCTGTATTAATTTGTTCGTGCAATTTTAGCTAAGTATTCAGTGGTCCTCCAGTAGAGTGTCCTCACTTGTCAATCTTTTACATTTAAGTCAAGTGGTATGGATGATTTCAAAAATGAGTGATATTAGATTAAAGTTACACTAGTTATGATTTGTGAACAAGCCTTGCAACATAAATAATGAATTATCAGTGTTATATTCATGAGTGTAAAAGGTTCAGGACATTCTGAATAAGGATTGATCTGCATGAGCCATCTGGCACAGGGTCACAAAGTTTCTCTCATGCTGGAGATGAACATCATGCAGCCATTTTATCTTTACAGCCTTAGAGTGGTGCACAAACAACAATTTGGTCATTTAGTTGACCAGCTAAAGCAAGTCAATTTGGATAGTGGGTCCTGTCGCAACCAGCACAGTGGTGTATAGTATAATATAGAAAGCCGATTAATAAAATTAAAATAAATAAAATATTTTTGTATAAAGCTAGTCTGTTCATGTGTTTTCATTCATTATAATCATGGTGCAAGAACAACTTTAGCCACTAACTCGAAATCATGGGTTTTAAAGGGAAGCCTCATATGTTAACCATAATTTGTAGATCAATAATTAAATGAAAGAAACATAAGCATACAATGAGGTAAATGAAGTTATCAGAAATTAAGTTAAATCTTGGACAAATTTCAAGAATCTCTATTACAATTTGAAGAAAATGATCGTGAAAGCAATAGACACGAGTTTGATGATAAATACCACACCGCTTGCACATCTGTGCAGGATTTAATAGAACACGACACAGAGGTGTACTCTTACCAATTGGTGGGTTAACAGAGCCAGTAAATTCAAGTAACACTCCTGTCCTGAACTAATTCAGGCATACAGTCACCTGCAATAATAATATCTACTTTCAACTGTGACTATGAGACAGTTTCAAGGTCTTTGTATATGAGAACGGTCAATTCCCTATAATCCATAAGTTTCATTATTTATTTCATCACTTTCAAGGCAAGCCACAAAGTTGTTATGGCAAAATTATTAAGTGGCATGGAAAGTACTCCGGATGAATACCTACCAAAAGTCTTGAAGCATCAAATCATCTAAGTTAAATGTTAGATATTCAACCTGTCCAGAAGGAATTGGCAGTAGAGAAATTAAAATTCATTAACACTTCAAAGAGTAACTTAAATGCTGCTATAACATTCAAGGTTGACAAAACTTTAGATTACCTAGTTCTTTCTTGTCCATTTCTTCACATACAGATTTAAGTGCTATCATACAGTGAAACTTGGATCTTATATTATTTGATAAGTTATTCTCAAAATTAGACAATTTCATTGAATTTTTTGAACACCAAATAAAGTATATGTTTTTAGAAACATCTTAACACCATCTACCATCTCTTGTGTTATCTATAATCAGATTAAAAAACAAACAGTGCTTATTTTACGAAGATACCCGAAGGCTTTAACATTATATTTTAGGCTAAATAATTTTAGGACAAATTACTTTAAGCCAACTGACTTCCAGGCCAAATGGTTTTTAAGCCAAATTATTTTCAGGCCAAATGACTTTTAGGCCAAATGATCCTAGGCTTACTGCCTCGTCTCCATTAATACAAGTGTATTTAAATAGCCTCACAAAAAAGGATATTCAAAATATATTATTAGTTATTGTAATATGATAGAATTTTGTTTACTCTAAAGCAATTATTATATATGTATGTTTGACAATACAATGATAAATAACCCACCTCAGTAGCGTAGTTGGCTAATGCACTAGTCATGTTGAGCTCAACTGCTGAGGATGGGGAAATCGGGTTCGAATCTCGGTCGGGTGAACTGGTAGTGGTTTTTCACTCTCCCACCACGCATATGCGGGTTAACTTCCTCTAAGTCAACCTTCCCAATTCCTAATACATTTGTGTAATTAATATTTAAGCGTATAACCCGAACGGGTAGTAAGATGCGATGCTAAAAATAAATAAATATGTAAATAATATTTCGAGTGTAAATAATTTTATTTTATGTAGATTTAGATTTTTGTGTTTCAATTATGGTTGATATTTTAGGATTGGGTTTTAAAACGCTTTTTGTGTAGTGAGTGTGCCAACTTTAAAAAATAAGTTAGTTTATGGCATGTGACTACCTTAATTTGTTCTTTGATTGGAAGAAATCCATCCCACATGGCCACAGAATTGGATTCCTCCTAGAAATAAAATACATAATTGTATTAATATCAATTTAACATATTAATATAGCATATGAGTTTAAAAAAAATTAAATTGTGTTTAAAGCATATATGTTCTGAACACACAAGATACATTTTATATATCAAAGTACAGATTTACAAGTTCATAATAAAAGTAAGCTACTATTTTTAAAAAAAATAGCAAGTGTTTCTAGTAGTAGCTACTATTTTAACACAATTTTGATACCTACTATTAGTAAACTATCATTTAATTTAATGACAAATATATATAATGGTACAAACGCGTGTTTGAAAGTACGACCAGAAGAACCAACCCTGGTATGGTCTTATAAGGAAGTCCAGAAACTTTCTTCTATATTATTATATTTCCAGCTCACAGAAAAGAAAAGCTTCTAGAGGAAAAAAAAAATCTGAAGGATCAAAATAAAACAAAAACATGCCAGGAACTACTAAAATCCAGATTCTAAGATATACCGGCCTGGCTACTCCTTAGTTCCAGTGGTCAAACATTGAAGCCAAATGGCGTTAGTGTCTTTGGTAGTAGCAGCGCACAATTGAAATTTGAACCTCCAAGTTTACATTTTACTGTTAGACAGTAATTATTCTATCCCGAATGTGATACCTAGTGTATAAATAAAATATCTCACAACAAATGATACCATACAAATTACAATTAATCATTAGCTCATCGATTTAAGATAATTTAAATTTTATATACTGTATTATAAATCACATAGTAATTATTTGTTTGGTAGAATTATATCATATAACCATAGTTATAAATTATTATTTAAAACATGTATTGATGTATGAAGGGACTAAGGCATCAATCAGTGGTACGACTTCAGATAACCAAATAAGTCTTAAATGGATAAACTACTTTTATGTGTGATATAAAACTGGAATTCGTCAAGCAGAGATAGAGACCAGCCAAATTAACTATAAAGTCTGAACATTTAAATTTCAAAATGAGACTATATAAGTGTTAGATGATTAACATAAGTCAGGTGGGCTTAAAGACCAACTCAAACAGTACCAAGGGCTGAATTATTACATTTCAAAATGAAGGCTTGGAAAATAGGGAGTGAAGGTCCCCTCAAAATATTTACAAAGCTATATAAATACAATTTTTGTAGAGAAATAAGCTTGAAATTTCGCCATGTAATTTAATAATAACACAGGTATGAGTAGTTAGAGAGGGATACATTGTTCACGTTAATTCATTTAAAAAAAGCTTATCTAATGCCGCTATGCTCATGACAATATTATAACAACTGTTTACATCACCAAGTGAAGAAAATTAAACTATATCTTTCTACTGGAGCGATATTTATTTTTTGGCCAAAAAAATTGATCAAAAATACTGCAAAAAATTGGCATTTTCCCGCGTTTCCTACATTCTTGAACAAGTGGAATTTCAAAATTGAAGCCCAAGAAATGGTAGCGCTTAAAATGTATACATCCAAAATATAACATTCTTTACGATGTGGTTAGGTTGACATTTGGTAGCCACGGAAAATTTCATATAAAATAACCAAATAAGTCTTAAAATTTCAAATTAGGATTGTGGAAGCTAAGGAGGGTGAGGGGGACAGAGGGGTTTGTAAATGAGAGTAAATTGCCATCTTTCCAAAGAAAATATACTTTTATGCATGAAAGAATATTTAAATTTGCCAATTTGATAAAACACATAACCATAAAAGTTAGAAAGTTTGGAATTCGAAATTTTACTGATGGGAAATTGGAGGGGCCTCTAAAATTTCCTAAGCTATAAAAACTCAATATGTTCCAAATGCCGGTACACTTTAAACTAATTAAACCTCCCTCATCCCTAACACCATAGCGTAATTAGTAGTACATAAGCGTATAACTCGAACGAATATTAAGGCACAATGCTAACAAAAATAACAAAATAGAAAATGTTATTGATGTTGAACACACAAAAAATCTATTTTCTAAAATGCTATTTTTATAAAAATTGGGCCGTAGTAAGACATTTGGAACATTAAATTTGTAAAGGCAGAGAAAAAAAGTTTATACTAAAAGTAAATCAACACACAAACTAAAGACTATCTTAAAGTGGATACATTAGATTTACAAATAGCTGTTATCGCATACCTAGGAGCGACATAACAATTAAAATAAACAAATTCAAGTGACATAACTTGGTGACCATGATTCTCTTTGAATAGTAATGATGCTTCATAATTAATATGTTTCTGTAAAATAGTCTATTATTTAATTTATGTTCGTTGGTGAAATGTGATGCTTTTTTTCAAACATGTTTTTATGATCGTGCTTGGATAGAGTTTGCATTGTCATTGGAGTATGACGGCTGCCCTTCGATTGCGCTCGTTTGTGAACTCAGATTGTAAACTAGATAATATTTTCCTTCTAAGATGTTTTATTTATTAATTGCAATAACTGATTTGTGATTTCCATGGCTAGCTTAGGATTGTACTCGAAGTAACTTTCAAAATTATGACAGCTGGACCAATAAAGTAAGGATGTTATAGCTAAATACGTCAAAGCTCAATTTAGTACATTACGAAATCAAAGAGACCAGAATATTATGAAATATATCAATTTCCAAATTAGTTTGACACATATTTTAATCAAATTTCTGTTAAATCTTATTACCGTATTGATTTTTTAATGATATTGATTATAATTTTAGTTTCAAACCTATCCAAACTAAATAATCAGAATTTTTTCTTTTTTTCTTTCTTTTTATACCAAACACTTAATAACTATAGTTGTGATTGGGTAAAATTAAGAGTATTTTTTTCATATACTTTGTATTGTCAACAATTTTACTCACTTTACTAAACGCTTTTATTGTGATATAAATATTTATTTTTTAATACAATCTGCAATTATTAATTGTATGAAAATATTGTTATATTATAGTAAAATAATCTTATACTGAGAGTTTTTTTCAGTTTAATTTTTTTTAAATATTTATTTCTATTCCTCTTTACTAAAATAATAAGAGATATTTAATTTTCCATACAGACACGAGAAGGTGTTGGACAATTGTAATTGGACAAAACATTATGAGCTTTTTGTTGTGCAATCCTAACGCGCGTTTAGGGAGATAAGCTTCATTTTCAGACTTGATTTTATTATAAACTGATTTAAAAACCGATTTGTTAACTTTCATTGCACATTAATATAAAATAATACTGAAACTTAGTACCCTTTCGAGCTATACGCTTATGGGTTAGGATTTGAGAAGGTTGGATATAGAGGAAGTGAACCCACATTTGCGCGGAGGGAGAGTGGAAAACCATTTAGGGAAAACCACCCCAGTTACTCTGAGCGAGATTCTAACCTAGGTATCCCCGTCCTCGGCAGTCTAGCTCAACATGAAACTAGTGTGTTAGCTAACTATGCCACCAAGGTGGGTATTAGTATAAGATAATGTTGAATATATTCATTCCAGTGTTTAAAATAAGGGGGTGTTACCGATACCAAATATATACTTAGTAAACTCTTTCCATTGTACGTTCCATGCTTTTACCTTTTTATTTTAGTTAATAAAGTAGCATATCACTTGTGTATTTTGTTTATATTAATTTGACAACATGTAAAAATAAATGCAACCTTTACAACTTAAGTATTTAATTTTAATTATTGATATATTTTGTGTGCTATGTCTTACTTCTCACTACAGCTATCCGCGTATTTACTCATAAGGAATGAGGAAGGTAAAATGTATGGGAAATGTGTCCGTATTTGCGTTGAAGGAGAATTATAAGCATATTAGGAAAAAACACTCTCAGTACACTCCATCGGGATTCGAACACTGATACCCTAGTTATTTGCAGTCCAGTCTAATGAAGAAGTGAATCATAAAGAATGGTGACCGCAGAAGCTGGTCACAAAATATTTAATAATTCATTTACAAGTGAATTTCCAAGACTAGTGTCTTTTACGTTTAAACTGTATAAGTACTGGCATTGTATATTGGGGTCCAACACTCAATTGTTTGAAAAGTTTTTGTCAATAAAAGGGGGGTGAGGCGGGGCTAAGGGACTACCGCTACCTGGACTATTGTACTCGGAGAGACAGCAATTCTTAGCTTGTCTTTCTCACGAGGAACATTTTGCAAGTGAGTTGTTTTAAAGAATTCTCACTTGGAAGCGCTGTTATCACTGGACATTTTAAGTTCTATCTGACTCGAGGAGCGCAACAAATCTCCCGTAAGGCTGTGTATCTGTTATTTCATTGTCTGTGCACTAGACTTAAATAATTTATATTTTAAATAAAGAGAATGGCCGAAATAGAATTTGGAATAGTTACAAGATATTATTATCCCGAAAATGAATTTCTCCTTACATTTTATATAAGTCTTTTGAAGCCTCTGCTTCGCCTTACTACATCAACGCCCAGTCCAAGAGTGCAGTAGGTTTTCATGTCCGGTCTTTTATATGGTGCACAAAAACTCGTAGAACAGGAGAGATGGGATCAAAATAGGTGGGGCTCACAGAGTTTAACACACACAAAAAAAGGATGTGCGTGACACTGGAAGCGTCTATTTTAATCTGGAAGCGTCTGGCATTTACTGGCCTCTTCTACTCTTGTCTTGTCGTTGGGCGTCATTGGGCTTGGTGGCGGTCTCTAGCGGCGAGGTTCGATTCTTGGCCCGGAGCTATCAGTTGTTCGCGAGCTGTTAATGTGGCCAGTCGTGTTGTTATTAGTGGTGCATAGCCTGGACGGTGTGATTGGGTAGTAAGTGTAGCTTTTTGTTGACTTGCCCATTTTATTTAACTTGTAGATAAATTGCTACAATAATATAAAAAGCAATTGAACACTGTTTTAAGACAATCTGTAAAATTGGATTTATTTTTATTTTATACATGTGAAACAATTGTGCAGAAATAAAATATTATAAATCTAAACAGCTGTTATAAAACGTCACAGCTATTTGCAACGATCACAACGCTTTCCATATAGTGGCAAATCGTGGAACTAAAAAGCTTCAAATTCTGATCAACTTTTATATAAGCTCTTGAGAGTGTCATAGGGGTGCAAAAATCAAAATGCAAATCCAAAACAAAATATTCAAAATAAAAGACTACCAGACTAAAAGATGCTACATTCGGGAGCACTAGTATAAATATAGGAGATAGAAAAATACACCCCAAACATGACCATAAAGATTTAAATTTGGAGAAATATTAATATTTAAAATAGGAGCGTTATAATATGTAAAGTGGTGCTAAACTTATCTGAATGTTAATATTTTTGGTCAGTTTGCTGGACTGTTGCAGAATTTTACACCTGGGTTTTATTGTGGCTTCACACCTTTGCTGTAAAACGCGAGCAGTGCTGAAATTTTGTCATGTGACAGCTCTAATCCAATCACAAGAAATCCGCTTGGCCAGAATAGTCCGTACTGCCAAAGTAGAGATAATTTCAACTTTTCCAGATCTTATACAGAAAACCGACCAAGAAGACCCAATCCGTGCATGCGCAAACTTTCAGACATTCATTTTTTATAAACACAACACATTCTCATAATGGCGTATCAAAAAAGTGATCATGGAAAACTACAGTATATTGGAAGGCATAAGTTTTATCGATGAAAAAATCAAACTTGGGCAGTAAGTAAACATCTCATTTTATATTAAATACAATAACTTGCACTGATTGTAATATTTTCGTTCTTATGTTTGACGTTTCAATACATCATGGGTAAACAGAGACTCTCAACTTTCCCCAAGCGTGTGAACAGCTGCAGCCTGCACCACTATACGGTGCTGACTTACTGTACTGCTTTCAGCGTGCGTGTGGATTCACTTTAACCCATTGATCTTTATAATACAACTGGATGGACTTCCACGGCTAAAATTTTTCGATCGGTCGTTTGAGCACCATTGTGTTAGAGAGTAGGGAGCCTTCGGGTATCTCTTTTTCTCTTACACATAAAAGAAAATGTGGAATTTCAACCTCGTTTGCTAATTTTTGTGGATATATCTTTGTATTATTAGTTAAACGAAATAAATGCGTTAATAAAATGTTTGAAGAGCATAACTAAGTTCAACACTTATGAGTTTTTTAAGCTAAAATTGTAATACTTCCCACAAACATATAACCTAAATGATAATTTAATGTAAAATTACTACAGCAGTTTGTCATTCAAACAAATGTAATTAAGTTTGAAGCTACCTTTTTTAATTCTAGCTATTGAATTTTAAATATGATAATTTTTCTGAAACCATTATATAAGATAATAGCATATTTTAAATATATTTTAGTCTTGTCAATATGTAAACAACAGAGGTATTAGCTGCATATTTTAATATAACGAATATTTTATTTGTAAGAGCATAATAATGTAAGGTTTGTTCTGGCAGGAAGTTAGCCCACGCTGATACAGTTCCTTGGTAGTCAAAATTATTGGGTTGCCTTCCTGTTGAGAACAGCCTCTAGCTCATATAGCTTCATCCTGTTGACGAGCGAATACTGTCGATGAATGGACCTTGGACTCGTGAGAACTGGGATCGACTTGTGATGTGAGTTAGAAGAACAGACGGTGGTTGTTGTTTGGGAGCGATGCTGTAAGTATGTGTAGTCGGCTCGCTGATAGATAATGAACGAGTTAACATGTGGTCTGGTGGGTTCACCCCGGGCCGGAGAATCGATCTCGGGTCCCTAAGTAGTGTCACGGGTCCCGTTGTCGTGAGTGTTCCCTCGTCACGGGGAATTTCATAATATAGATGTAGTAGCGTAGTAACTGTTTGGAGAAATAAACAGATCGTTGGGATAAACTCGCTAGTCTCATTCCCCACAGACCATCAATCCCAACCCCTACCGCTCGGGGTCCATCCTGCCCATGTAACCCCCTAGGGTGTTCCGGTAGTATAGTAGTTAGGGTTGGCTACCGTGCACCCAAATAATAGGGACGCTACATATTCTTATTTCTACAACATTACCTCTAAAACTGAATTGTTGTTTGAGGCTTGACTATTAGTATAGTGGTTTTATTTTGAACTATGTTAACTGTGTTGTTTTGGTGCCAAGACATTTTGTTTGGCATCTATTGAGTGCTTTTTTTTAACGGTTTATTTTTCGCGGTACGCATTTCCGGTCGTGGGCAGGCGATTCTGGTCCCGTATTTTTATCTTGTGTGGTTATGAGATGCAAAACTATACAGGCCACTTCCTACCAAACAATTGTATAACCTTTAATGTAAATGTGTCTTCAGTCTGTCAGAGTACACAAGTTTATAGACAAATTAACAGGTTTTAGAATTAATAGTACGTGCTGTAACTAAGAACATGACTCAACTGTTACACAAGTTTATAAGCTTGGACACAGATTATATTAAATAAACGAACAACACATTTAACGATGGTACCAACCTAAACTAGAATATCCCTGCATAGAATTGCATATTTTAACACTCCTTCTCAATTCAACTACAACCACAAAATTAGGCAAAAGTCCTACATGTACACTTAAATACATACAAATAGACTCTAGTGAATCAGCATTTGATTAAACCAATATAATTACAAAGGTACTCAAACTTGTTTCCAACCAAACTCTTTTGTCAGAATGTCAGCGCATTGTTCATTTGTCTCCAAATAAATCATATCAATAACACCACTTAAATACAAGTCACGAACAAAGTTGTATTTGACATCAATATGCTTTAGTCTTCGATGTTCCTATTTATCCAAACATCTTATGCAGGACTAGTTGTCCTCGTACACCTTGGTGGGTTCTAGAGTGATCCCAAGATCCTGGATCAGTCTTCTCAACCAGTGTAGGTAAGATGATGTGGTTGACAGGGAAACAAACTTGAAATAAGTACCCAGATGTATATTTACGATCAATCCTGTCATTGGCCCAGTCCGCATCAACGTAGGCCCGTAAGGCGACATCACAGTTCTTCGGAAAGAAGAGACCAACTTCCAGTGTTCCTTGAATATATCGTAGTATTCTTTTGAGTCCAATCCAGTGAGCTTATGTTGTATTGATCTCATACCTGCTGTAGAAATTCACTGAGAAGCTCAGATCAGGGCGATAGTAGAGCACCACATGCATCAAACTACCAACAAGCTCACGGTACGTTTTTTTTTATTATGCACTCTGATGTAGTTATTTCAGGTGGTTTCGTCTCCATCGGTGTCTTGACCAGTTTGCATTGTTCCATACGTAATTTCTTGAGAACTTTCTTCAAGTAGGCTGTTTGGCTAAGGGACATACCATCAGTTTTCTGATCAATTTTTCTACCTAGAAAGTTGTGCAAACCTCCAAGATCCTTCATCTCGAATTTTGACATAAGATATGTTTTGATGTCATTCAACTTCTGCAGATTGTTTCCCGCCAAAATTATGTCATCTACGTAAGCCAAAAGGTAAGTTTTTATGCTGTTGCTGAAGTCGAAGTATATACATTTTTCGTTTTCAGACTGCTTGAATCCAAGAGAATTTACAAATTTGTAAAGTTTAGCATTCCACTCCCATGGTGCCTGCTTCAATCCATAGAGGGTCTTGTGTAACTTACAAACAAGGTTGCTGTCAGTTACGAAGCCAGGTGGCTGCTTCATATATACCTCTTCAGAAAGGTATCCATGTAGGAATGCATTTTTCACGTCCAACTGGAAGGCAATTAAATCTTCTTTGTTTATAATTGCAAGCAGGGTTCTGTCAGAGATTAAATGGGTTACGGGTGAGTACGTTTCATTGTAGTCAAACCCTTTCTTCTTGCACAGCCCTTCACCACCAACCTTGTCTTGTACCTGTCAAGTTGTTAATTTTCATCCTGCTTCATCTTGAAGACCCACTTGCAGTTGATAGTTCGTTTACTGGATGGCAGCTGAGTAAGGGTCCAGGTCTCATTTTTCTTCAATGAGTACATCCCTTCCTCAACTGAAGCCATCCATTGTAGGGCATCCTCTCTACTATGGATGTCATCGAAGGTTTCTGGCAAGTTGTCAATAAATGACTCAGCACCAAGAGCCATTGTGACATAGTCATTTAGGTACGCTGGTGCAGTGCGAGGTCTCGTTCTCCTATGCAGAGGTTCAAGTTCCTCACCAGGATTCTCTTCTTCGTCAAAAATTGTCTTTGGTTCTCCTCCTGCAATTCCTCAGTAAAAACTTCATTTGGAGTCGAACTGATGACATCAATATCTCGAGACGGTGTTGAACCAGCATTACCACCGGTTATGAACAAATGTTCATCGGAAATTATATCATGCCCACGTATGATTTTTCGTTCCTGTGGACACCACAGCCTGTACCCATTCGGGCAGTAACCACCAAAGTAGCACTTTTTCGAGCGGCTGTCAAGTTTACTTTTAAGAACTTGATTAGGTAATCGAAGATGTGCTACACAGCCAAAAACCCTCAGTTTTAACATATCAGGCTTTACACCATACCACAGTTCTGCTGGAACTTTGTTTTCAAGAGCTTTAGTAGGCGATCTGTTTATTAGGTAAACTGCAGTCATAACAGCCTCCGTCCAGAGTGACTTATCAAGAGAAGAATGAAGGAGTAAACAGCGTGTTTTCTCCATGATGCTACGTCCCATTTTTTCTGCGACACCGTTCTGCAGACTGGTATGCCTGATCATAAACTCTTTCTTTTTTAAATAATCTAGCATTTCCTGCGACACAAATTCACCACCATTATCTGACCTAAAGCGACTTATCTTTAGGTTAAAGTGAGCTGTTGCCATAGCTTCCAATTGTTTGAAGTGTGTAAATACTTCAGACTTTGCCTTTAGAGTGTAAATGACTGTAAAGTGACTATAGTCATCAATCAGGGTAGGCATATATCCCTTTTGATCATATGATACGGGCTTAATGGGCCCTACAAGATCACTGTGTATGATCTCCAAAGGGCGCTTAGCTCTAATGCGTGGCTTTGTGTAAGGAAGATTTGTTTGTTTAGCCTGTATGCAAGAGTCACATAAATTGGAGATTGATCCTTGATCCATCTACCATTTTACTTAAGTGAACTAAACCGTTTTTGCCAATGTGACCAAGCCTCTTGTGCCACAAATCAGATGATGCTACAATTGAACTAGCAACACCAGCACATGCTTTTTCACGAGGCGAAAGAGACATTGTATACACTTTACCAGATCGAGTGGCAGCAGCCACAAAAATATTGCCTTTCAAAATAGTAGCGTTCCCCTTTTCAAACACAACTCTAAACCCATTAGCGTCCATTTTACTAACTGAGAGTAAATTAAATTGTAATCCAGGGTCAATAAGTAAGTTGGAAATTTTGATAAAGTTTTGATTACCTTTGTGAGTCACAGACGCGTGTATATCTCCGATCTCTTCAGCACAACACATCGATCCTGATTTAGCAATTTTTATTTTGTTAGTCTTTGATAGGCGTCTCTTATTTGAGACCACACTAATATTTTTATCACTGATCATATGTTCAGTGGCGCCAGAATCAAGCAACCACACAGATCCATCACAACAAGCCACTGACGTTAACACAGTCAAACTAAATTCATCATCACTAGCTTCAGCAACGTTTGCTTTACGTATTGAATTATTCTGCTGCTTCTTGCCTTTCAATTTTGGACAGTCCGAACGAAAATGACCAGCTTTATGACATAAAAAACATTTATTACCAGTAACTTGCTTTGAAATGCTTTGTTTACCATTGGGACAACATTCCGGCTGCGAAGATTTCAATTTTTTAGCCTTCCAATCAGTAACGTTAGAGAATGATTGGCTGCATCCATAGATACCTTCTGCTTGGCGTTTGCTCTGCTCATCAAGTAGGCACGTTTTTACGAATTCCAGGTTGAGACTATCAGCAGATGTCTCTTATGGTGGTGACAATTACTTGATATTCAGATGGCATAGTCAAGAGAAGATGGCAGACATCTAATTCTTCGAGGTTAGCTCCCGACGATTTCAATTCCCGAATAGTACGATCAAACCTAATAAAATGAAATTCAAGGGTCTCTAAAGAGGGATCAAATTTCATCATCAATACCTTTACGAGCGTAATTATTACAAAGCACTTGCCATATATCATATGCGGTGTTCTTATCCTTCACACAATCCAAGTGGGTGTCTGATATTCGTTGTATAATCTGTGACACATGCGATCGGCTTTCCGAAGCGTGTCCAGCTCTTTTTCCTTTTCCACCTTAATTTCAACATTATCACTAGACGCAATTTTCACCAAGTCCCGATAGTCACCTTGAATAAAGGGCAACAGATCGATTTCATCTAGAAGAGTTTCTAACCGAAACTTCCAGTTGTCAAAATTAGTGCCGTCGAAAAGCGGAATTCTGTACGTTTTGTCTTCTTCTAAAACCATTATGGCGATTGGCAACGGTGTCACAAACAATAAGCAAACACGTAGAGCTCACGCGTATTACTGTGCACACTTGACTTATAGGTTTATCCGTCCTAAAATTCACCATCACAAGCCTGGGCCCATAATCTGTCAGAGTACACAAGTTTATAGAAAAATTAACGGGTTTTAGAATTAACAGTACTTGCTGTAACTAAGAACATTACTCAACTGTTACACGTTTATAAGCATGGACACAGATTAGATAAAAAAAAAAAAACTAACCACACATTTAACGATGGTACCAACCTAAATTAGAATATCCCTGCATAGAATTGCATATTTTAACACAGCCAAGTGGAATATGACTCTACTATTTGTTTTAAATATACTTTTTATTCTTCTAACACAAGTTATTGCACAAGAACATCAAGAGATACCGTTAAATCTGTCCGCTACTAGTAAGCAGACGACAAATTTTAGCGTTACATTTTGCCCCGTTTTATTGGGGGTTGGTATGTCCATTCAGTGTAGTTTGGAGATCACTTATTTTACAATTACTGCGGATTCACACTTTTGCTGTAAAACGAGAACAGTTCTGATAGTTGGTCACGTGACAGCTGTAAGCCAATCACAGTAAGTCCGCGTGGCCCACACTTCTCGAATTGAGATAATTTAAACTTTTATAGTACTTATACAGAAAACGCGTTAAGAACACCCGATCAGCGTATATGCAAACTTTCAAACATGCGCTACACATTCTCACAATGGCATATCTCAAAAGTAATGATTTAAAAACGATAGTTTACTGGAAGCCATGAGTTTTATCGATGACAAAATCAAACCCAGGCAATTAAGTAAAACATCTAATTTTAATTTACATACAGTTACTTGCACCGATTATTAGTTTTACTTTTTAATGTTTGACGTTTCAATGTAACATGGGGGTAAAGAGATATTCTCAGCCTCCACTAGTGTGTGAGCAGCTGCACCACTAAGTGTTGCGGGCTCAATGTACGTCTTTCAAATTTCAGAGTATGTGTGAATTCACCTTTAATCTCAATACCATAACCATTTATCTCTCCAATACAAATATATGGACCTGATACTGAAATTTTCGAACTGTTGACTTCCCACGATTGTTTAAGAGGGATAAATTTTTGGCTACCACTTTCTCTTTTTCTTACATTCAAGGCAATTTGAGAATTTGAAATCGTTTGTTAATTTGTATGAATATATGATATACACATTAGTGAGGCATCAGGGCAGGCGGTATAAGCTCAGTTAACCCAAAAGGTTTTGAAAAAAGGAAAGAAAACATCCCTTTACATAAAACAGATATAAAATTGAAATTTTAATGATAATTTTTATAGCATATCAATATGTTGGGTAGCACGCGAAGTGAATGTGTCCGTTAATTTTGTCAAGATAAGCTGATGGCTTGCAGGGTCTTGAAGGGTATTGCATACGCAATCAGTGTGTGTGCTATATTATGAGCATATATAGTGTTTCAAAGGTTTATTTGAATGTAGATTAGTTTTGTTATTTTGAATTGAATTATCTTTAAATTTCATACTAATACAAATATGAGTAAGGTTTTAGAATTATTCTATGTACCGTAGAAAGAAATGGGAGAGGCTGTAGAAATCAACAACTCTTTCGATTCAGTAGACTTTTTATTAAATAATTATATGGAAAGTGCATATATAAGGAAAAATTACACTGATATACATCACGGAAGGTATAGTAATAAATAAATAAGTTTATTTTTATTATTATTATAATTGGTGATGGAAGTTGTACTAGTAGTCATTGGTCAGTACAGGATTATACAACTTAATAAAAATCCTATTTTAAACTGTGCTCCTTCGGTGAGTGTTCATTACCTAGCTTACCCAAAAATTAGCATCACATTTTGCCACTGGATACACATCAATGTATGTAATAGCTAAACCATATAAATGCGTTATTAAAAGGTATACATAGCATAATGTTTGAAACCCGTGAATTGATTCCTTAAATAAGTTAACGAAGGCCTTCCAGAACGCGATTCTTACCTAAATCAGGGTGTAGTAAGACTTCCTATAGCCGTTTGAACTGATTTTATATTAAAAAATCATGATTTTCGAAATTGGTTATGCTGTACAAACATTTTGTTAAAACATTTATTTCATTTAACTTAACTACAATAGTATCCTACATCTCCAATATACATAGAAATTAAATATGTCAAAATTCTCCATGTTATGTATGTGGGGATAACTGGAGGTTTTTTCCTCTCTTACCCAATGTTGTGCAGATGACAGCCTGATACTACACTAAAACTTATGAAGACTTATCTTCGAAATCGCATGGGACAGGAATGACTTACAGGGTTAGGCTTACCACACAGCACATGCGCAGTATATGATTAACTCTGTCACACCTCAGTCTTGTTCTAGTAGTACAGTTTTACTGTGTCCTTTGCGCCACCATCATGTTGTTTCTTCCACAAAATAAAATATTGCAATTGAACATCTTATCCAGTTAGTTCAAGATAATTCAGTATTGTACAATATAAGCAAACCAAACTACTTGAGGATGAAGCTGAAAGATTACCGATGGGAAAATATTGCTACCGAAATGAATTACTTTAAAAGTAGTGTGTTGCTTATCAGGCTCATTATCAACTTTTTTTTTTACGGAGCACATTAAAACTAAATTATTAAATTCCTTGTCTGACTCTGAATCAAATTCTAGTAGAAGTTCGTCTTCTTTACATGACATGTCACCAATTCGAGGATTGGTTTCACTATACGATGCCCTGCCGAAACCTCTTAGTGTGCCACTCCTTCCCTCTGCCTTTGCTGTTTCTGCCGTACGTCCAATGTGACTTAGCATTGATGTCAATACATAGGAAACCAGTAGAAATTGAAAAAAACTATAGACTTATGTCTAGGAGAATAAAACTGTAAATGGTTTCTCTACCATGGACAAAGAATAGTATTTTGTCATTTAATATATTTTTAATGTATTGTTATGTATACACATTTAGACTATATAATATTTATCAGCTATACATTTGTTTTATTTTAAATTTATTGCTATATTTTCATAAAAAAAAGTAGACCCACTTTTACCCCTAAAGTATTTTATGGCAATGTGTTTGCATTTTAAGTTGAGAATATGGCTAATGAAATTGGAAAAGCATGGTTACAGACTTTTTTTTTAGAAATTAACTTTTAATTTTGGTAGAGAAATATGCCATATCTAATGGGATAAAAATTCCAGGCCAAATGGTGATTTGCTGTCTTGATTCATGAAACGGAACAATTTGCTAATACAAAAGCCTCAGAGTGTCGAAATTACTAGAACGAGGTGTGTTGACCCTTTTGTGATTTATAGGTATTTTGACCAAGTGAAGGTTACTATTAAGAAACTTTGTTTGGAAAACCAACCACACCTTATATTTAAGGCTGTGCAAGAGTGAAAATATTTTATTTTATTTTCTTATTTTTATGATTGTGAGCCTTTTTAATAGAATAAAAATATTAAAATAAGTAATAATAGAGCAAAATTGTTATGTATTTTTTGTTTAAATAGATTATAATGCTTAATTTAACTTAATAATACTAATTCGTATCCAAGTATTAAGAAATACAAGCAAAAGCCTTAAATTTTTTTGTGGATGTACGGATAGTATAGCACTATATGGTAAGCATATTTTAGGAACGGTATGTACCATATTTTCCAAGATATTAATTTTTATTTAATAAATAATGAAACTGAATCGGCGGCAGACCTTCTCATTCTTTAACAAATAAATTTCCTATTAGAAAACTACTTTGTATCTTGAAATTAAATTTAACTCTCCTTATTTAGCAATAAATACTGGTTCATTTGACATTTTTAATACAATCGTTACTATCATATTTTAAAAACTGGATAGGAAATGGCCCGAAATTATATGATTTTCACAGAAATAAATACAGCCAAACCGGGCCGTACCGTTGAGAACCAAACACAGGTAGGAGTGACCGCTTGTGTTTGATTGACAGCGGCGGGCGGGTGGGGAGATATGAGGGGGATGAAGATCATTAGCAAACTTTTCAAAACCAGCTGAGAAAAGTATTGAGGTACAAAACCATACCAAGAGTAATATTATGATATTTTAGACTGTTCTTGCCTGTTAGCTATTTAATGTGTGAAAGCTGTACAGTCTATTGTTACCAGTATCCTTTGACATTGTTTAGTTTTATATTTTAGTTTGAGCGTAGGCTACCATTTAACTGGCATAAATATAATTATATTAATCAAGGCCGTAGCCAGCAAATAATTTAAGGGGGTGGCCCATCCCCCAATTGATGGAGGCTAGGACAAATTTTAAGTATTAAACTCCTCTAGAAGCATTTTTTATGGCAACATGACACCATAACTGCCATAGGCTAGAAAAAAATCAAAATATTAAACACCTCTAGAAGCTCTCTGAAGTATTTTTTATGGAAGCCTGACACCATAGCTGCCGAAGGCTAGAAAAAATTCTAATTATTAAACCCATCTGGATGCTCTCTGAAGTGGTTTTCATGGTAACACAGCCCCTAATTTGAACTTTTACATTAATTTTGGTATTGTTTCAACCATAAATAAAGCAATATATATTGTTCATAAAATTTCTCGACTATGGCCTTGATATTAATCAACTTTAATGTGAATTTTGCTGTGTACAAAATGTCTAAGCCTCGTTCATTTCCAAGTAAAGTATGCAAAAGAAGAAAACGATACAGAGATTTAAAGAGATGGAGAATCCAGAAAGAAGAACCATAATTAACCGGAAACAAATTTGAATCACTTAAAAGGTAACTGTAGTTTGAAAATATTACAACTAATATTTGTATTTTGTGTTTGTTAAAGTATATTTAGGCGTATTTTATTTATTTATCTTCTAAAAAAAAATTCTGCGAATATGCCAAAAATGTGCCAAATATATTTATGTTGATAAATAAATTGTAAAAAAAAAGTACAGTCTTGTACATGAAATGTGGCTGCGTTAAATTGGTTCCAAACGGAAATGATGGCAAGTTTTTGTAATCGAGTGTGTTGGCTACCTAAAGTTTAAAATAGTCCTTAGATGTACCCAAAATATAAGGTGTTGATTGTATTATAATATAATTTATAAGTTATGGGTTAGTGATTATAAGCCCTAATCAGTATGCGTGCTAAGTAAATTACACGTTTTTCTGGTTTATTAGTGGGTGGGAGGTCAAGGTTTGAATTCCGACTTGCTGTAATCTACCAAAGCTTCTTTTAGTAACAGTTTCCCACGCTTCCTCCACACAAACCGGTACACTTCTTCTCTATTCTACTTTACTTACTCTTACCCTATTATAATAACTAAATGCGAATAGCTTAGATGAATGGTAAGACGTTCTGTAATAAATAAATAACTATGTAAAAAATTTTGATGAAGATGACGAATTAGAGGATTTACAACCGAATGTGGAACATCCTTCACTCGTTAGTGAAAACACTATTTCAAAATATGAATATAATAATGAAAATACCTTACCACCACTTTTCATAGAAAATTGAAAGGTTGAAAGAATAGAGTATTCTTCCACTACGGGTCACCGAATTATTCATGTACGTTAGGCCACTCACCATAAACTAAAAAAGGAAAAGGGAAATGGGCTTGAATTTACTCAGACGATGATATGGGAGGGAACTTGGTAAAATCCTAGTGGCCCCCTGATGGAAATGTCTAGGCACACCACTGGTTTAACGAAAGGGTAAATTTGATGGACCAAGATAGAATGGAACAGGCATAATGTAGTAGGTGTCTAGATTAGTAATATATTTTAAAAAAATACAAACATACAATACATGTGTTTCAAAGAGTAAAAGCTAAAGCGTCTTAGTTCAAGTCTTTGTATCCAAGGTTACGAAGCATAGTATAAACTTTGTCATATTAAAATGTTTAGTTTATAAACTAGGAAGTATCGAGTCTACTACCTCACCAATCAAGTGCTGTTGTTAGAGAGTGGTGATATATTGTTAGCTACACATGCATTGCTAACAAACCAGACAGTCCTCAATAAGGATTGTTGGTGTTAGAGAGAGGGGATACAATGTTAGCTACACATGAATTGACAGACAGCCCTCAGTGAGCAGTCTTCTTGTTGCTGAGTAGTGTCCAAACACATACCAGGGTAGTCACTCTTTTACTTACTAATATCAAGATAAAAGTATTGTAATCTTGAAATAAAATTTATTTCAAGATATTGATGAATTTTTACTCTTTTTATAAACTCGAACTCAAAAAACTAGTTTTCACAATTCTGTTTGTCCCCATGTCTATCTGTCAACCTGTCCTTGGCCACGGATCGGATACGGTTTGATTGAATTTTTCAAACTTGATATTTATAAGTTATAGGGCAATATCTCAACACGTTTATTTTATTTTGACCTTAGCCTTCAAATTAAGGATAGTTTATAAATGAGAGATTTTCTAATGCAATTTTTGTTTCAAAACTGGATCTAAAAATTCTGATTAAAATGCAAACCTAGGGAGTAATTTATCTCACAAATAACAACGTAGAGGCTATTTGGTTTTTGGTCAGTAAAATTTTGAAGTGTGACGAGTGATTTTTCAAAAACTTGAAATATTTTAAAAAGAGAGTCGATGATTCAGTTCCCAATTGATATCTTGGGAATGTCTAACATGACAAATAACATTTTATAAGTTTACTTGTTTTTTTAATAAATTGTCATTTGTGGGTAGTTTATCGAAGAGTGCTTTTTCAAAAACTTGGGGGAAAAAATCGCTTTGACGATTTGGCTCTAAATAGATATCTTGAACTTGTTTGAGATTAAAACAACACAGTGCAGCTGGCAACAGATATATTAGCTTATATCAAGTAATATTTTGTCAATAAGTGATTTAACAATGTTACTCCAGGCCGCCACCGTGGTTCGGATTCCACGTTAAACTGTAGGTCCTTCATTTCATATCACAATCACCCTACCATTACACATTAGCGTAAGTGCGTATAACCCGAACGGGTAGTAAGACGCGGTGCTAATAATAATAATAATAATAATAATAATAATAATAATAATAAAAATAAACAATGTTACTTGTAATTAATTGCGAGGTATATATCCAAAGTAATATTTTGTTAGGACGTGAATTAAGTATGTTACTTGTAATGAATTGTGAGAGATAGAGCTAAAGTAATATTTTGTCAGTAGGTGATATGAGTGTTATTTATAGTTAATTGTAGTTAATTGTGATGGATATACCGCAAATAATATTTTCAGGGTGTCCACTCACCAGTAAAATTGGGAAAAATCCGGGAAATGTTCTTGAAAATTTGCCATCATTTGAGAATTTAAAGGCGAGGACCACTATAAATAGTTTTTTGGGCATACACATTTAAACATTTGCCATGGGGAAAACCACTTTAAATATATTCTGGAAAAAATTAAATTAAAAATATTATAGGCAAGGAAAACTATAATTAGCGTTTAGGGGTATCAAATCTCAAAACAGTTCTAGAGGAGGATCACTCCAAATATCTTGGAAGGAGTCTAATTTTCAAAATATTACTGGACAAGGACCTTTCAAAATGGATTCTAGGGGTATTCAATTTTCACAAAATATATGGTGTTGAGTCCCCAGATCTCCTATTAATTGGAAGAAGTTCCTTTATAAAAATTGTATACACTCCTACACAAATAAAGTTCCACCGCCACTGGGTGAAGCACCTTTTGTAAATGTATAGGCCTATGAATACTACTGTTCATCTTGCCTAATCTCCAGTTGTATTTGAGCACACATCACACGTGCAATAATGGCCTTTTGATCCGGAACTTTAAAAAATATACGTTGAGAATGTAGAGTAATATCATGGATGTACCCTAGTTTTCAGTGGGGAGAGAAAGGTCTTGTCTATGGTGGATCGTGGTAAAGTCTCCCAACAGGAGTTGGTCAGCATTTTTTTTTGCATGGACACATCTAATAAATTTGTGTAGTAATGCAATCTATGGTGGTAGAACGAGTGGGGTGGGGGCAAGAGGGCCTCGTTCCCTGAAAATAATCTCAGATGGAATAAATCCCACCCCTAAATATATTTTAAATCCTCTGATACAATCGAATATGAAGTTGAAAGATCTTGCATTAACCAAAATAACTTCTATATAATTCAATTATCAAAAGTTTTCCAGAGAAGATCACTTCAAAGTTTCTAGAGGCATCTAATTTTCGAAAAAAATTCAAGCTAGGAGCAGTCTAAATATCTTCTAGAATCACCTAAATTTTAAACATTTTTGGAGGAAAACCCCCTTCAAATAGCTTTCAGGAGATCTAAATTTAAAAAAGTAAACTGGTTGAGGACTATTAAAAATAGCTTCTTGAGGTATCCAACTTTTAAAAAATTTCGAAGGACGCTACTCAAAATAGGTTCTAGGAACATCCAAAGTTCTAAATAATTTGTAGGGGGGACTATTCTAAATATCTTTTAAAAGAGTTATAGTTTCAAAAAAGGGGGAAAGGACCACTTCAAATTAGGGACAGATCAAACGATAAGTGGAGTGTAGAGAGGGGTGATTGCCCTTCTTGGAATAAATTAGCCTCTTCTAGATGTAGTTCACACCTTCTGATATTCTCAAATAGATTCTAAATACATTCAATTAAAAAATAATCCAGGTGAGAATCTTTCCAAATAAAGTAATATTTAATCAGGAGATAAAAAACGTTAATAAGGCTACTTGTGAGTGATGTGGTTAGAGAATTGTGTATATTTTTGTTGATTATTTTATCGTAATAAAAATAATTAACTTTAATATTTTTATTAATTCCTTGTATTTTTTCTTAGAGAACATACCTTTTCTGCTATTATTTTACAATAATTTGTTTAACATTTTCACTGTATATTATGTATATGATTGGTGTATTTACCAACATTTAATTATTTTTATTTGTAATTTAAAACAGAAGGGACATTGTTTATTTAATGTTATGTAAAGCGCACTATTTTAATCGTTGGCTTGTATTATTAACGAATGACAGACGTTCACTGTAATGTGACTAAATATATAGTGGAAAAAGAACCTGGATACAAGAGTAAAAGTTTACGGGTAGTTGTTGCATCGAATTTGATAGAAAACTGATGAAAAGATAGTTAAAATATTTCTAAAAAATTGACAATATCCTAATACAACTAGTCAGTAGTTCACAAAAATATTCACCTTTTTTATAATAGATTTCCGATATTATTTCCTTGTTAATATTATTCACGGTCATAAATTTAAACGAAAAACAATAAGAAAATCCCTTTCTAGCATCGTTTCGTCGGTAAAATTTATGCTTTACATTAAAAAATTATGGGGATTTTTGACAACTTTTCCGAAGGAAAATGAAAGTGGAAACCAATATTACCCACCCCTTTAAATTTGTCTGAAGTACGCCCGATTTCGTTTAGGTATGAGATTATATGAAATTTTTTTTTTTATTATTGTATTAATAATTATATATAAATAATATGAGTATTAAATAAATTTTGCAGTAAATTATTAAAATTGGTCATTATATTAAATTATATATATATTATATATATTTAAATTATATTTTTTTATATAAACTTAAATTTGGTTTTGACTAGACCCTTAACTCTTTATTATTATTGTTGGGAATTTTTTAACTTTTATTTATAAAATTGTACATTATTTTTTTTTCAAACAGTGTAACTTTTTATTACGATGATATTATTAAAAATGGGCTTGAAACAATGGCCCTTTGTTTAAAAACTATATCTAATTTCCTCCTAGTAATTTGCAAAGCATTTCAGGAATTATTTCAACTTGTGAAAAAAATACAAAAGATTTTATGGATTGTCGTTGGTTTTTTTTGTCTTCAAAACGTAAAAAATACAAAATGTGGTAGCCTTTAAGGATGATAACTTCTAAAGCAATAAAAACTTCCGATGTAAGAAGTGGACCTCCGAAATGCCAATGGCTGCAGAGAGGCCAGGGGTAATCTGCGGCTTGGTTGGTAAAAATATCTCAGTAGGATCGCTTGTGTTCTCCCATTCCAAAAGGGGACACTTTATAGCCTGGATGAAACGACGTGATCAGTTGGCCGCACATTGCGAAAAAAAAATCTTTTTTTTCTAATCTTTGGCTTATTTAGTCATTTGCCCGAACAGAAATTTGTGCTGTGGAAACTGGCCATTTTAGAAAATATTTTGTGGCGGGAAAACTTGAGTCAAGTGCCCGCACAAAATTGAAAAACAAAACATAACCAAATTTATTTAAGTCAACCATTGTGTTCCATTTTTGTGTTATGTGCCGAAAATGAAATTTTGTTTAAAATTAAAAAAATCTAGAGAACATTTATTGTGGGGCTAACTTTGAACCTCCCTTATTCATAAATGTGAAAAATATAGTTCAAATGGCAGCCAATTTTTAAATTCAATGTAACAAAATTCTGTATTCACCATTCGTTTGTTTTAGTTTGTGCTTGTGTTGAAAATTTAACGTTTAGGGCTGTGAATCTAGGCCTTTTAGATAACATTTAATGAAAGGCGATCCAATAGAGCCAAGCTAGCCCCCAATTAATGTTTTTAGTTTTTTAAATTTAGAGCACAAATATCCAATTTTGGGACTTTGAGCACAAACGAAAAAAAAACGAATGGTGGAAAACGAATTTTGTTACATTGTATTTAAATTTGGGGGCCTGCTTTGAATTCAATTTTTCTAGGGTTTAGGTATAAGGAAGACTCAGTTAGCCGCCACCTTAATTGTTCTTTAGATTTTAATTTTAAAGCCAAATGTTATTTTGGGCAAATTGAGCACAAATGGAGAAAATGGATGACTTAAATAAAATTTTTTTGTTGTGTTTTTCAATATGTGCGGGCTGCTTGGTAAAGTTGGCCCACCAATTAAATTTTTCTAAATGGCCAGTTTCACACCCAAAATTTGTTCTGTTGGGAATATGAGCAAATAGGCACAAACTTAAGCAAAAAAGGTTTTTTTCAGCAATGTGGCGGGGCCAATTGGTTACTTGGCAACAGGCTAAATCTTCTCTTTTTTCTCTTCTCCGTGCACTCCCACAAGATACTTTGAAGGGTTGGGGTTTTGGCGCAGTCCTTTTCACTCCATTCCTAAATTAGCAAACGACCTTGAAAAAACATACAAAAAATTCATTGTTTCCCGGAATTTCCTTTGGTTCTTTTTCAAACCCCTAAATAATTTGTTTTGGTTTCAAGTTGTTGGGGGTACCTTGTTCTTGCTTCACTTTGCTTTTATGATTAAATAATGTAAATTTATTTGTATATTTTTGTGTAAAGTTTAGTGATATCTAATTTTTTAAATATGATTATCTTCATTTTTGAAAGAAAAGATTTCTATAAAATAATGAAACGAGGACAAAATGTGATTCGCGCCCGCTCAAATTACACGATGTATTAAGGTTAAATTTTTCCCAAATGGTTTCCCCTTTTTTTTACGCAAACGGGGTACTTCTCATAATTTATTTCCTCAACCTACCTTTAATGCTTTAAATGTGGAAAGATTGATGGCGGGGAAAATACAATAAAAAACAACATCTAGAGTTATCTTTTTTTTGAAAACTATTTTAGACAGTGAAAATAATTATTCAAATATAACAAAGTAATTTTTGTATAATTATAAATTTCATTTAAACTTTATTTTAACATTTTTAAATAAATACTTTTACTTACTATGTTGATTAATAATATAAATGAGAGACTCCTTTAACACATGGCAAAAAGTATTCATTATTACTTATTATATTATATATAAAAAATCTAAACCTTTTTTAAAGGGTTTTGAACTAAAAGTTTGTTACCCCCAATTAAATAAAAACTAATGGATTACTTTTGATTTTTTCATTTGACGGAAAAAGGGGCGTTACAAGTTAAAAACCTTTTAATAACTTCATTTTTTTATAATTAATTATATC
Organism: Timema cristinae; assembly: GCA_039000515.1. Lineage (NCBI taxonomy): Eukaryota > Metazoa > Arthropoda > Insecta > Phasmatodea > Timematidae > Timema > Timema cristinae. The sequence goes on from JBCFYV010009882.1 coordinate 31,260,741, forward strand.
TATGATAAAAACCTTAAATATTGTTTACTTAAAAGTGGGCACTATTTTGGGGGGAGTACGGGGCACCTTCCCCCTTAACCTAATAATTTAATACAAAATAAATTATTTACTTTATACTAAAACATTAGACGAGTGTATACTAGGTCTTTTTAAGACTTGGTTTAAGACTTTAATTCAAACACACATATTAAAAGGTGCATTATATTTTTCATTTGAAAAAGCACACCATAGTAGTTCCATACTTGTATACAAGAAAATGTATATAATAGTAGGCCACCTTCTGGTAGTTGTTGTTTTAGTTTTTAAGTTTCTTAAAAAAAGATTGGGTTATACACCGGGGGACCCCGTTATTAGGCTTCAGAATCACTCGACCCCACCCAATTTCGGTTAAATTAATACTAAAGTATTCGAAACACAAAGTACCAGAGCGTGTTATTAAAACTTAACATTATTGATTAGGCCAGGGGTTCTACATTTTTGCCAAAGGAGCCTTTGTACCGAAAAAATGAATGGCGAACTCTATAAAAATAATTTAATAGTATTAGTATTCATAAATAATTTAAATCTCACCGGTTTTTATAATTTAATTTGAATGAATATAAAAGAAGAACTCATACACCCGACCTCCGCGTCACTTAAAAAACAAGTTATATTTTGAGTGCGTATTATGAGATCGGTAGTGTTTGGTTAATACCAACTTTCCAGTGTTTATTTGGTACAGAGGTGAAATTTTTTTATCCGAATATAGAATTTTTTTTGTAACAAACATAAACCGTATAAATTTTGATTTCAAAACGTCGACACTTTATTCAGTTGGTGCGTGTTTGTTTATGGCTAAAGGTTCCCGGGTTCGATTACGGAAGCCCGAAAAAAGTATCATTGGTTGAACTGTGCTTTTCCCCTTTCACAATGATGAATTTTAATGTAGGGGTGGAGTTGTATTTGTTCTGATTTAAGTTAGTTTGTCAGATTGAGGAAATAATTACATTTGGTTTGTCGTCCTAGTTTTTTTGAGTGTCACTCATTGAGCGTGAACTGGGAAAGAGGGAAGGTTTGATAGGGTGGGGGTTTTCCCAAATTTTTTCCCCCCTCGAAATGTGCCTCCTCCTTTTGTTAAACTTCCCTTGTATACGAATTTGAAGGAAAATGGTTTGCATCAAACTTCAAAAATTATATAACAATCTTTAATTTTTAAAATCTTAAGGAAACCCCAAATAGTTTTTAGGGGATTCCATTTTGATATTTTCCCTGGCTTGGAGTCAGCACTAAAAAAATCCTTAAAATAGTGTTTTTACAAATACCTGCCCAACACTTTTTAAAGTTCGCGAAACTCTTGATAGTATCACAATAAGTTTTTTTTTCATTGTGACTTCTACCCGTTTGAGTTTACACATAACATAATTTTACCCTAATGAACAGGAATGTGAATGTTACATTTTAGTTGAAGTCCTACATTTGCGTATATTGAGAGTGGGGACTTTTAGGGAAAAATACCCTGTTCCCGGCTGGGATTTGAACTTCAACCTTAGAGGACAACTTTTTTCCAACTGAGGGGGGGGGGGGGGTGGGGGATTAGATGGGGACACACATTTATCTCCAACTTTGAGGGGGGATAATTTTTTACCAATTATATAACAAAATTGTGAATCTAATATTACCCTTTAAATATATAGTTTGACACACTCAGTTGAACATTAATTAAATTCAAGATTTTACTATACTCAAATTGGTTTAGAAAGGCCTATTACAAGAGGGTTATTAAATTTTATTGAAAAGTTAACACTAATTTAAGTGAAAATTTTCGTCACCAAATACCTTGTTTCAAAAACTTGCGTACTATATACTTTGTTCATGTACTACAATAAAATGTTCTTTTTACAAAAAAACTATTCATGTGTTCATACAGCACGTGATTATTAATTTAGAAATAATGTTTTTAAAGTATGTTTAAGATGGCAGGATAACATAAAAATATATCCCCTTGCTGGGGAGATTTTTTTATAGACTACTGTAATTAATGAAGCAGATCGATTTGTTTAATAAGGTTTTAAAAAAGATATGTGAATTTGCAGTTAGTAAAATTTTAAAAAAAATTTAAATTCCTACAGAAGGGGACTTTTCCATAAAGTAAAACTATTGGGGGTGAATGTTTAACGCCATTGAAATCATTATATTTGTTTCGTAAATCTAATACAATGCTAGTTCCGGGTGATAATTTTTCCCCTTGGATAAATTTTCGGAGACATCAAAATAAGGGCGGGTTTTAATTTGTTTTTTAAGGAAATTACAGCGTTAGGACTGAGGTCTTTTTATATTTTAGGTGAAAAAAAGTTATGAGCAATTTAAAAAATGAATCAAGACTCCATTTTCCATCTGTTCAAAGGGAATAATCTTCATTTCTCAGAAAACTTTAGGGGAAATCTGGTGTTTTAACACATTTTCTTTAGATTACTTTTTTGCATACGGAACGATACAACGCTTTCCCGGCATTTTTTAGATCGGTTGACATTTTCGTAATCTTCCGCATAAAAATAAGAAAGCTTACAATAAACATACAAAAATTTCTATTCACATTGATTTGGAAGCATATTGAATAAATAAGAAATTGTAAGAGCGCACCCGCCTGGTGGCGTTGTAGCCAAAAGCGCTGTCGTGTTGAGATATACTGCTGAGGATGGGGAGATCGGGTTTGAATCTCGGTCGGGTGAACGGGGGTGGGGGGTTAAAGGTTTTCCACTCTCCTCCACGCAATGCGGGTTCCCTTCCACTAATTCAACCTTCAATTCCTAATCCATTAGCGTAATTAGTATTAGGCGTTAACCCGAAAGGGTGTTTAAAACCCTGGTGCTGAATAATTTTTAAAAAAAGTGCTGACTACACAGTACTGATCCGGGAAAAGAGCAAGCTTGGAGTTCACGATCAGACGTTACACAGCGCTGGTGTTAGGTAGAGGAAGTGGCCGGTAAAGTGAAGAGCCCCTTTCCTACAACTTAGTAGCCTTGTATAAGGAAGGCCTTAAGATGACCAAATAAACCTTAAAATTTTAAATTTTCGTGAGTTGGTAATTGCAGGAGGAAGGGGAGTTGGAGGTCAACTTTTCAAAACTAATAATTTAATTACTTTCTGTATTGTAAAGAATTTAAATTTATTAGGTAGGAAACAACAAAATAGACATTTACATAATAATAATAATAATAATAATAATTATTATTTTATTATTATTTATTTTTGCTTCTGGAAATAGTGGTGATGGGTATAATAGAGAAAAAAAATTTTTGAGATTAGGAAAAAAAAAAAATTTTTTACAGTAAATAAAGATAAATCAAATCCCAGTAGCAAAAAACTTTTTGACTATAAATTTTAAAGGGGTTGGGAATAAGGGGGTCCAAAATCTACAAAATTAATGAAAACTAACATCAGTGCAGGTCGTTAAAAATTGGATTTTGGGATGCCCGTAAATGCCCCACCCAAAATACTAAAAAGTTGGGCATTTTAAAAATGTAACCCTGAAATCAAGGGGGGGCGGGGGGGTAAAAAAAAACCTTTTTTTTCTATAGTTTAAAATCGAAATTTGGCTGGGCAGGTAGAAGAAAAATTAGAAAAAGAAATTATTCTTAAAACTTGTTTTAAAGGGGGAGTTAGAGAAATTATGATTGGGGGGGAAAAAGGAAAATTTTCAAAAACCAATAGAAACAATTATACAGAAAATTTATTTGTAAGCTGGGTGTTGTTAGGTGATTCTTTCAAATTAATTCATGGTTGTTAGTAAATTTAAATATTTTTTTGGTGTTCTTTCAAATATGTCTTGGTAAGCGAGCAAATATGATGCAAAGCGCATTTTTTATTAATGATTAGCCTATTATTATATTTATAAAATGATTTTACTTTTTAGGTAGTGGGTGAATTTGTGGTTCATCAAATACAAAGTTTTCGTTAGTGTTGAAATTGTTTTTTGGTAGTTTAGATCAGGGTTTCTCAAATGCGAGGGGAAGGGGTTTCAGATGAGGTGTGAACCAATTTTCACTTCTTTCGACTTGCCTAATTATGATTGACTAAAAAATTATATTCTTTTGGCTTATGAAGCAAAAAATTATTATATCTTACAAAAGCTTATATTTTTATAACTTTACAAGCTCTTATCAGAAATAACTAATCAATTAAAAAATAAATGTCTCATTTTTGTATTTTAAGTAAAAAGTTATTTTTTTCTAAGAATAAGGTCTTACAATTATTTTTTTATTAAGGTCAAGGTATGGTTTGAGAAAACTGGTTTAGAGTTTGTAAAAATAAGATAATTCCCCAAAACCAAAAATTGTGAGCGAAGCCGTGGGCAAACTGGAAAGTTAATTGTTATAAAAAAAATGAATGATTATTAATTCTTTAGCAAAATTAATAAACAAATATACTTGAAAGACTGATAAAATTACTTTTGGACTTAAAAAAAAATATATTCAAAATTCAAAAAAAAAACAAAAATTATTTAAATGGTGTAACCACATGTATGTGGTAATTAATAAAAACGGTAGGGGGGACAAAACTTTTTATTTTGGGGCAAAAAATTTTATTATTATTATCACCCGTTTATCCCGTTGGGTTATACGCACTTCGCTAAAGTGTATGGTAGGGTGAGGTGAATGAAATGAAGGCCTAAGTTTAACGTGGAATCGAACCACGGTGGTGGCCTGGCATCCCCACTTTTAAAAAGATGGTTGCCAAAAATTTGTACAAAACCTTGGCAATTAAAAAGTTCAACATACAAAAAATGGTATACGGTTAATGGCGTGTGTTTACCTTGGGAAGTAGTTAATTTAGAAAAGAATAATATATTTTAAACGGTAGTATATTATATTAATAAACATACACCCTCTCCATCTATTTGATCACTCAATCTTAACGAATGTTTCCGGAGGACAGCAAAACCTATTTTAATAAATGGTCTAAAAATTTTAAATTTACAAAAAGTCGTTTGGCCTAAAAGGCGTTTGCCAAAAGGGGGTTTGGCCTAAAGTCGTTTGGCCTAAAAAGGCATTTGGTAAAGGCATTTGGCCAAAGGGTTTTGCCCTACACTTTAGGCCAAATGACGGGTACCCCCGCGGCCACTAGTTTCCTAGTCTATCAAATGTTTGTTAATATTTTGTGATCAGTTGGTCGTCTAGCTGGTCCCACCCTTTCAACAACTTGGTCTAAGTCTTCTTCGTGTAGATTTCTTGTTGTCGATCACTTTGTTCACACATATGAAGTTTATTGTTGATTAGTTTTATGCCCCCCAAATTGGTCAAAATATTCGGTGTATTATTTTGTCCTCGTAGCATGGGATCGAAAGTGGTCATAGTAGGGTAGTATTAACCCCAATATTCCAATATTTGGGATAATTTTTTGTCGACAATTGGCTCTTTATACTGGCCTACTCACTCGACCATGTGATCGAACACTGCTTTTGCATGACAGTCATTGTCTGTCGACCACTTTTTCCACTTTTTAAAACCCGGGTGCGTCGATAGTTAGTGGAGCCCCAATTGGTAGGCCAGTTTGTGTCCTTTGTCCACCTAAGCATGAAAAAATTTCACAGTTGTTCCAACGTCGGCCACATGTCTTAACCTTCGAATTTTTTTTTACGTTTAAGACCAGTTGTATTATAAGTTAAACAATATGAACCTGTAACATTTTTTTAAAAATAAATTTAGTTCTTAGGCCTAGAAATTTAATTATTCATTAATGGCTTCAGTCCTTGTTTTTATAATTTGTGTCCAAAAATATCAAGATCATTACACTTTTGTATTTCGTTGAATTTTTATTTTTTTAAGTGTTTTTTTTAAATGAAAAACCTTTAGTTAATGTCATTTTTAATCCTACATATTAACAAAAGTGTATTTAATTTTGTATTTTAACTTTTTGGAGTATGTAAAATTTCCAAACCCAAAGGGGAATTTGTTCTCTTTAACATTAAAAATAATTTATTTTTTTGGGAGTTTCCCTTGGCTAGGGGGGGTGGATCCAGGTGGGGTTTGGTGCAAGGTCCCCTGCATAAAAATAATATAAATATTGAAACCAATACTTTAAAGTTTTTAAAGAATGCCCTTATAACACCTTCCTACCCTATCACCTACACGACCTAATCAAAATTAGGCAACATCTTTTTTATTTTGCTTTTAGAGAAAGAAAAGGGTTTTAAAATTTAAATTTTCCATATTTTTATTAAGTTTAGTATTTAAAATACACATTTTTTTTTTTTACTAAAACATTTTTGACCCATTTTAAAGTGTATATTTATTACTTTTTGTGATGGGGACTTTTTGTTTTTGTTATTTTTGTATTAAAATTAAATTGATTAATAAATTGTGTTCTTTCTTAAAGTTTTATTTTATTTTAATTGTTAATTTCAACTAGTTTTTTAAACTGAAAATTTTATTATAATTAAAATATTATAAATTAAAATCTTTATTAATAAAATTTTTTAAATTTTACCCTTTTGAAAGGAGCCTTGTGAAAACCAATTAAACCCCTCAAACTAGACCTGGATCCCCCCTTTGGGGTGGGTAAGTTAAAATATTTTTTCCTTTAAGGTTTGCATTGTATTCCTAACCTTCTCTGTAAATTCCTGTTAGGTTACTAATCCCCTCTTTTCCTTACTTTATTTTTCTCCGACGGGAAGTTAAGTAAGAGTGAGAGGTAATGATACGTCCCCCTTTTAACGGGCCGTCCGAGCCCCGATAAACTTATAGTACCCACTTTATCGGAATTATCTGCCCCTTTGAGCTTTTTTGTAAACGTTAATGCAATGAGACGGTTTTAGAGGATCCATCCAAGCAAAAGTTGTTGAAGGAAAATGTTCCTTTTTCAAGAACTAGCTCCCCGGGGAGAGATAACATTTAGTCCTTTGACAGTGGGCTATGTAAATAAGGTTCCAATTAATTATTTTCTGGGAAAGAAATTGGGATAAATGACACCCAAAAAATAAGAAGTTATCCGATATCACTAATGCTGTATACTAATGGATGGATTGGTAAATAATTTTTTAAAAGGTTATTTAAAAAAAGTTTTCTTGCCATACCTGGTCCCAAATGAAAGATCTGCATTCCTCATTTGCGAAGGTACAAAAACAATGTAAGTTTGACACTGGTTTGTTAGTAAAAAAAAGGAAAGTTATAAATTTTGTTAATGAAGTATAAAAAAAGTTTGTAGAGATTTTAATTAATTTTTGCGATGAGTTTGAACCAGCTTAACCCAGTAGGTTTTGGAAAGGGGGATTTTCCTTTCCCTAGGGAGATAGTTTAAAAAGTTAATTTTTGGGCCAAAATTCCTAGATCAAAGGAATTCCTTGAAGGGTCGGCCAAGATATTAAATGTTGGTTCTCTTCTGTTTCCAAAAGACACTCCCAGATCTGAAAAAAAATGAAAACAATTTTTCCAGCATTTCGATCAGGGAAATCTTTTGGTTCGGTTTGGGGTGCCCAGTGGCCCTTCAACAGATATTTGTATGCTTTTCGGTTAGTGTCGCTGAATCTCTTCCTGAATTCTCACTTGTTGAAATTTGCAGTCAACATTTTTTCTATTTTAAGTTCGTTCTTGAACGTTTTTTAATGTGAGGCAAATTTTGTATCTTTCTTTTGGCAAGTAGTTTTCCATCGAAAAGGGAAACAATTATATCGTTGCATTAGAGACAAACCAAAGACAAAACAAAAAATACATTAAAAAAAAAACACCAAGGGGGTGAGTGGATCAGAAGTTATCATTCAGTGAGGTGTTTGGGCTCTTCATCTTAATTGTTCTTCCTTCTCACCTTAAATTGTTCCAATTTTCTTGAGCTGCAAGAGAGCGTGAAAGTTTTTAAATAGATATAACAAAGTTTTATAAAAACCCACTCACAAATGGGGGTTTGGTTTGGAGTTACCCAAAAAAATTTTTCACCTTGTTATTTTAGAAAAAAAAGTGCCTAAGTTTATATTTTTTATTGTATCATTACTCTCTAAAAATATGCTAAATTGGAGATACTTTAATAATGATTTTTTTGAAAAAAAAAAAAAATAAATTCAGGGTTTATGATAAATCTTGAATTTTCACCAATATTATACTCAATATTATTATTATTATTAGCATTAACACCTTAATACCAATTCGGGTTATACACACTTACACTAATGTGTAATGGTAGGGGAATGTGATATGAAATGGAGGACTTACAGTTTAACATGGGATCGGGACCATGGTGGAGGCCCGGCTTTCCTCACATTATAAGTTGTTATTAATACAAGTCTTGTCAAAAGGGGAAGAAAGGGCTTGGCAATCAGATAAATATGTGTCTAGACCCAAGATTGAAACCAGACCCAAGCACAGAAGTCTAACTCTTAACCCTAGACCAGAAGGTCACCTTATATCAATACTAATAGGCTTTTCTATTATTATTTTTTAAAAGAAAATGAAGTTATGCTTGACTAATTTTGTTTACCATTGCGATATAGATTACTTATGTCATTATGAGTTTACATTATATAACAAAACTTATTTGATAGTGCAGATAATACTGGGCTAGGCCTTAGAAGACCTATCTGTATAAACAGCCTTACATGACAGTTAAAAGTAGGGAGAACTTTTTAGGCTTTCAAATGTTAAACCTGTATTTCAAGGGCTTGGCTGCAGGGTAATGTAATATGATCCCCCCTACAAAATAAATTACTAGTGAATCAGTATCATAAAAATAATAGCTGGTTAAATAATTAGATACTTTTGTTTGAGAGATTTCGGGAATGATGCCAAAGCCCATACCGTATAATGGGCCCTAAAATATATTTAACTTAAGACACAACCAAAAAAATTTTAAAAAACTATGAGTACACTTTTACAGATTTTTAAACAATATTTGTTTTGCATCACTTCAGTGTTTCTGAGATTTTGATATTTAGGCCTACATTTCCATTTAAACCATTATAATGTAGGTTTTAAACAAGATTTTTTTTTGTCAATAGTAAAAAAAATGTAGCTTGTAATGAAAATATATAATTTCATTGAATGCTCGTAGTTTATGAAACCCCTCTCGTTTTTACGACTTTATATAAGATTTTAAACATTGTTTTAAAAACTTTTTACTTTTTTTCCCAACCAAAATCATATTAAAGCCTTGCTTGACCTTTGACCATAAATGAAATGAGCTTGAAAGATTTTATTTTACAAGAATTTAATTTTATTAACAAAGCAACTCCTTTATTTATATTATCAGTTTAGTATAAGAGTCAAATAAAAAGGCCTACGAAAACATTTACCTTTTGGAAATTACCAGTAGAATTAAAATTCTTGGAAATTTTTCCAATCTCTCTTCTCCGCGCTAAACTTCCTACATCGTTTACTTTATAAAAATCTTGTAATTCTTGATTTGCTCCAATAAATATAAGCGTTTATCATATTGAAAGGTGGACTTTTCCCCCTTGTCGCTATTTTCAAAAATATTGGGCGTTTATGATCAGGTTTGTTAACTTAACGAGCAAAATCTTCACTAGAGAAGGCAGTGGATGTAGTGAATTTTATTTCCTGATGGGGTGTGGTACTCTGTGTGCCTATGTGGTAATTTTATCACGTGACCGTCACCAGACGTTCTAGAAAGGCATCGCCAGACTGAGTTTGTTCTAAAGTCATGCTCTGTAGAGCTCTCCCTGTACTCTGGCTGTACTCGCATCGTCCTTGCATACGGGCTGAGCCTAGACACATGATGGCATGCTGTGATGACTGGAGCAACAGGTGGGGTTCAGAAAAGGATTAAAAAAATTATCCACGTGCAAATTTTTTTCATTGCTATGTTCCCAAGGAAATTTAACCATGCAACAAGCAACCTCTTCAAAGAACCCAAAATATTCTTTTCGACATTAAAGGGATTGCACAATTTTCTAGCCTTTCCCGCAAAAAGGACTGCCGTTCTAAATGAATAGTTAAAAAAAAAAAAAAACACTGCAAGTTCTCCTCGAGATGAAATTTTCCAAGTAGAAGGTGAATACAATTTTTCAACACAAAGACAGCCTTTTAGAATGTTATGAGAGGCACAGGGATCATAGACAGACACTAAAAATATTTCACATGCATCAGGGTTTATTAGATTATTGCAGAGTTTTTATTTTGGTTGGACTTTTTCCACATGGTGATGCTCCACATACACATGTTATTCAATCATATCCGAGGAGGGAAAATAGAACCCCTTGAAGTTAAGAAATTTACATTGATTTGTTGCTGCGATTGAGAAAATATGGATTAAATTTAATCTACTGGAGAAAATGAACCCCCATTAGCAAGAAAATATGACAAGATGGAAGGGCATTGCACAATAGGCTATCATCTATTGAGGTGTGTAATACCAACATTAACCAAGCTAAATGTAGATTTAAGTTCAACAAATTTGTAGTAGGCCTTTTTATGGCAGAAAAATTTTGAAAACAATGAGAAATTTCCCGATGAACACTACATGGCACTATTCATGCTTTCCTTTCATTGAAAAGTACAAATTGAAAACAGAACTTCAAGTCTGTGTTCTAGGGAATATTTATAAAGTGTGTCAGGATCATGTGCCTTGTTGGAGTTTTTTTTAAAGCAATTTAAAATCAGTTATTTCCCTTACCTGTGACGCATCTGAAAATAATTGTGACTATTCCAATGACAAGTGTAGAAAATGAAAAGTGATTTCGACTTTAAATAATATAAACTTTTTGAGAAACTATGCAACAGATCGTCTGAATGCTTTAAACCCTGTTGTCAATTTCTAAAGATCTAATCTGTTCAATACCGATTTTGATAAACTCGTTATTTAAGAGTTTGCCTAATCCAAACAGAGAAAAATGAACTTTTCATGTGTGTGATTGTGAAAGAAGACATTTAGTTTTTGTCTAATACAGAATATTGCATTTTCTAAACAGTTTTGGTACTTTTATAGCAACAAAGCACTAAGAGTTTTGATTCATGAAGATATTCATTGCTAAATTTTAATAGTTTTGTTGTGTTTCTTAAAAATAAATTTGTTGCAAGGATAATATTTTTTTGCTTGCATAATTATTTAAGTTGAAAATTATTATTACTTAAACTGGCAAGGACAATTTATTTATTGTAAAAAATTGCAAGTTAAAATTTAATTAGTTAGACATAAATATATTTGGTAAATATATATTTGTATGCAATGTTTTTCAGGAAATCGTAATTAATGCTATGTAAACAAAAAAGGTTTGCTATTATTTTTGAAAATTAATTAGCTTAATTATTTTGTGCCTCCCTCATACACCTATAGAATATTTCAAGTTTTAAAAAAGAAAAAATAAATTATAATTAAACATTATTGCATAGCTGCAAATTAATAATAAAAAAATTTACACTTTGTTTAAAAACTGTTCTACAAGTGATAGGGGTGTGCGAAGGCCACTTTTTACATTTTGGAAGCAAATCTTGAAACTTGCGAAGAAAAGTTTAAGTTAAGTACTAGGATTTTTGTTGTCACTTAACGCTACTTTAATTTTTAATTAATTATTTTTCTAGATTTGTCAGTAACAAGGACCGGAAAATTTCCTTTTTTGTTACCTAAGTACTATATTATGATTAATGCACACAGGATTACTGATAATCTTAGTTAACTTGTCAATTAAGTTTAAATTTTTATTTTGGACATCGTGTTTATATTTTGCCAACTTTACATATGCATGTCTTTTTATTGCATTTCTTGAAAATAGTTATTAATTAAATTCCGTTTTCTTTTCCAACTTTCCATACCAGCCATTTTGAATACTAAAAAAAATATGAAGAAGCTATAATAAAAATTTATGTGTCAAAATTGTACTTGTAAATTTGTCACAGTAATTCCAATAGAGAGAATATAAAGGACCAAACTTAGACGCAAGCTGCAATGATAGCATAACTAAAGTGCTTTCTCTGCTTCTCCCAGTGCCCATAGTGTTATTTCTTTATAAGTATTTTATTTTTTACAAAATTCTGTTGGCGATATTTGGAATAATATATATTCTACATTTACTTAGCATTTTTTGATTATGCTTAAGTTTGTGTTAGTTAATTACTAGTCAGTATTAAAATTCTGTTTACTAATGGTTTTAAAATGAATATTGAAAAATTTAATGTTTATTAAGCTAAATTAAATCGTTTGATAATTAATTTATCAAGGTTTACCCTTTCCCTTCGAAATTTTCCAATATGCGAAGGTTATTGTAGATGTTGAAATCAAAGCCAAGTAGATTTGACTTTCAACTTTTTGAAGTTTTCCAAATCATTATAGCTGACACTGAGTATAAAATAACTCAGCTTACTTAAACATTAATGGGGGATTGCTAATAATTTTGTTTATGAAAAATAACCCATGAATTAAAAAGGTTAAGAACCTGGGGAAAGCCAACAAATTCTAGTGGCATATGATATATATAAAGCAGCCCTTTCCGAGCCAGGGGAGTTAATTAGTTGGAGGTGAAAAATTCTTCCTGACTTTTAAAGATTACGCTTTGGTTTCAGTTCATCATTAACACAAAGTTAGACACCTTTGACTGATTACAAGAATTTGAACAGTTGGTAGCGAACAAATTCGAGAACCAATGAAGAGACTGAGGATGGAATATGGGCGATAATATGTACTAAAGACCTACTTGAATATCTCTCAAAACGTGGAATACAGCTTGAGAATAAAGCCCTTTTACACCCCAGCAAAACAGAAAATCAGAAAGGGATTGGGGAAAAAAAAAGTGGAAATTTCACAAACTATGTTGCATTCGCTTCCTTGGACCCGTGGGCACGTCGTCTAAATTTTAAGCCATATAACATCCATATAAACACAAAACACTACATGTGTGAGATATAAATGAAATGAAACTGTGCCTGTCACACTCACGAATTTTTTCAGATTGGATTCATACCTTATATACCAATCAATTACAAACAAAATTAGACAAACGCAAGAAACTAATTTTTTGTAGGCTACCAGGTTGACTCTACAAACTATCACCCATACAATCCTGAAACAAAGGAAACATTCAACCAGAAATGTCACATTAAATTTAAAAAATGAGATGATAAGCAGCAGCGTTCCAAATTACTCTAGGCCCTTTAAACACCTGTTAAGTTAAAAGATGATGAAAGTGACAAAGTTTTTCATGTGGCAGAGGGTGCTGGTCAAAAACTCTACCCCAAGCAACAAAGATAAACTCAAGAGACCAAGATGCATAAAGTGTAAGGATAAACTTTGGGGCTGGAAAACCATGAGCTAACTAGCCCAATATGAGGTAAACATAATATAATGTTAAGAACCTTTACTACACAAGAATTATTAAATTAACTAACAAATTAGATGTTGACAGTGATAAATAAATGCGGATGATGATTTATGTATTAAAAAAATAAGGTGAGTAAAGTACAATTTTTAATTATAAAACCCTTTTGGAATAGTTAATTGATCAAATAAAAAAACAATTACTTTTTAAATATATAATTTTTGACTGAAAAGGGTTTTGTTTTACTGAGGTGGTTTTCTTCCATGTTGTCATAAATTTAAGGGGTCACTTAACCTATCAAAGTTCTGTATACATTTTCAGGTTTTAAGGGTGAGAAGCCATGAGGACAAGGACTAACTAAAAAAATGACCTTTTCACCCAAAAAAAACAAGTTACAAAATAAACACTAGTGTAAAGTCTCTGTTATCTTCCTTTTTTAAGTGGGGTTTTTACTGTGAGAAGATGTTTAGGAAGCATGCTAAGCTGCGTCCCTACTGGATTAATAGAGCAGCTTTAGCAACAACATGATTGCAAATGTAAAGTGGTACATGTTGTAGTTAAAGTTGCAGAAGTATTTAGTTCATTTGCATTTAAATGGAGTTCTAGAATTGAATTCAATTGTTTGATAATTTACAGACAACCGTGTCTTTAGAATCAAAGACATGAAATATAAGGGCTACCCCTAATATATTTTTTTCGTTCCACATTTAACACAAACTGTTTCTTTGTGTAGACAATTGTGTTACATTAGTTTTAATTTGAACAAAACACCAAAATGATGTAACAAAATTTCTTCCAGTGTTGGCTGATGTTCATTAGTCAATTTTTCTAATGTGAAACATCTTGCAACATTGTGAAACACAAAAGTTTCACTGAGGAGCTCCAGTGGAGAGACGCTTTAAATCAAACTTAATGTTAATTAAGTTCACTTCTTGTGTGTCAATTTCAGTTTCCATTCTTTATAGTGAAAATATCCATTTAAAACAACATAGTTTGAAAAAATCTGTGGTCTTGAAAAATGTTAAAATGACATGCAATGAAAAAATGTATCATGTGAAATGGCACAAATGAATTTTGTTTCTTTTTTTCTTCCAATTTAGTCTCTTTTTTGGTTTTGATTTAATTTTAATTCTAAATCAGCTTCAGACTTGATAATACTTCAGATTGTTAAAAGTACATTTAGAAAATTTAATTCATTTTAATAAAAAAAAAATTTAAAAGATGAATCTTTAAAAAGGCTAGGAAAATAGACCCAGACTTTATTTTAAAAACAGAAAAGATAAAGGTCTTACTTCCCTTTTATAAGTATTTGAAAAAATTAGTTCTGTAAATAGACAAACCCTTTTATACTTTTGATTTAGGTTTTCAAGATTAATTGTATTACAAAACATGTTTTTTTTTACAAAATCGACAAAAGACCCTTAAATTATTCTAACAGGTTTTTTAAGAGGTTGTTCGTTTAAGATATTTTACATAATGCTTGAACATAAAAGTTTTTTATTTTGAAAATCCTTCATATACTTTGTTTTTTCATGTCTTTTTATCTAAAAGACATACATACATTCAACATTTTTTAGGGGAGAACATTAAATTAAATAGCACTTAGAAGAATTTTCAGTGAAAGCAAATTTAATTTATTCAGTTGAGAATAAATACACAAATAGAAAGAAAAAACATTTGGATGGAAAAACTTAACCTTATTACAACAATAAAACTTAATACACAAGTTTACCTTTGAAGCTTCTTATAAGTTATTGCATTCAATTTTTTTTTAAATGTGTAAAGGCAAGTACTTAAGTTTGAGGATTTGGCAGAAGACTTGACCAGTCATATTTTGTTATGATGAGCATTACTCATTTTGAATTAGAAAATATATCTAACATGGTTTAGTTAGGAGGGATAGCCAGCACACTTACTTGGTGATACGGGAAAAAATAAATTGTTTAGATAAAAACACTAAAAAAAACATTTTTAAGGAAAAGCTTTCACTGTCACTGATGAAGTGGCTGTGCAGTAAAAGCTTTTCCTTAAAAATGTGTGTTTTTTTTTTTTTTAGTGTTTTATTAAAAAATTTTCTTTCCAGTATCACCAAGATAAGTGTGTGGCTATCCTTCTAATTTTAAACACGATTTAGTCTAGTGCTTTATTCCAATAACTCAATATATATAAAACACAATTTTATAAGAAGTTTTAACAACTTATTTTACTTCTAGTTTTTCTTGGTTTATTTACAATCAGTTAATAGTGGTGGCTATTTTTTTATATAAAAAAAAAAATAAAATACTAAGATGGTTATGGTGTGAAAAAGATGCGTATTAGCTTGTCCATTTCAATTTGATTTCTACATAAGATTTTGGCCGTAGGTTATTAAAGTTGTGAATCAACCCCAAAAAATAAAGAGTTTAATTGAATTTTGCCCTTGCAATAAACAAAATAATTTTGCAAAACTTTTAAAGTGCAGAATTTCTTACTTGAGAAGAAATGTTTATTTGTTGCAAATGGTTTGATGTAAATGAAAATAAAAAGAGTGACAAAATTAATTAGCTTTGGATATGAAAGATAGTTCAATTGTCAAAAACACTTGAAATTTCTCTTTAATTTCTGATGAAACTCGAATCATGAAAAATGTTTATGGTTACTAAACTCATCTTTAGGCAAAAGTGTTAGGATGTATAAAACAAGGCACTTTAGTCTATCATATAGAAAATGGTCGGATTGTAAACTAGTTTGAGCACATTTCTGTATTTACCCATTCATAAAAGTTTAACCTTACCCATTTATTTTCCAGTGTATCTATACATAATAAATCTGAAGACATGTACAAAAAATTAATATTTTTCATCATTAAGTTCCATCCAAATTAAAAACATTTTAAAAGCTTCCTAATATGTCTATCTGATTTATGTCAATATTGTTTTTTTGGTCAGTTTATCCCCTCCAAAGTCCCGTTGCTTCAATTTATAATAGATCATCATTTCAATAAACTTTAAGGCATCTTTTGGACTAGTGTGCATGAGCTAGTTCCAAGCGTGACTTTATCTTTAGGCCAGCATTGTAACACACAGCTACAATAACTATAGCAATAAAATAAAACAAGAAAATTGTCTCCACTTTTCATTTTAGTGTCTTATTGGAGCCAACTATTTAACATTTCATACAGCTTATCAAAATATGTAATAATAACACAAAGTATAAAAAAAGGAAATTTTCAGTTGTATGGATAACCCGTTTTTCCTGCCTTCAACTAACTAGATGTGCACCCATAAAGTCTTAATTTTTTTTTTCTTCGTATCTGAAATGCAAGCATTTACACAAACTCTTTGGTTAAAGCATTTAGAGTAATGAAAAGAAGAAGTGATTTATTAAAGCTTAGGTGGCTTCAATATGGTCCAAAGGACAAAAAAAAAGTTAAGTCTTGATAAAATCTATTTAATTCTAACAAAAATGAGAAGAATAAAGATAAAATAGTGATTATACCAGAAATGTTCTATAAAATAAATGGATATTTTTTTTGCAATCAATGTTCCTAACGAAAACTTGGAAAAGGTCTGTGAAACTTTTCTTGTGAACTTAACAATAGGTGTAACAAAAAATATTTAAAATTATCATTAAAATCGTTAAACAATCAAATTATTATATAATGGTGTTGATGGATGGATATTCACAATACACCGTAAATATGTACATATAATTTTCAATACAAAGGAGTTTCGGGACGTGACTTAGAAATAAACTTAGCCTAGGACACAAATATATGTACTATACACACTAGCGGGAAATTTAAATTTTCCCTTGTCTAAACATGAGGTTGTTGAAAACACTTAAATTTTATTATTCAAACAGAAGAATCCCTTGGAGAGCAAATTTTGACCATTTCAGAATATTTTTTTGATTTCAAGGGTTTATAGTTATAAAAGAAACCACATACACTAAAATAGTCATAATTATAACTTCAAATTAAAATTTTTTTAAAAAAGGGTGAGCTGCAGTATTTTGCTTCTCAGGCCAATACTAAATTTGTTGTGGATTTTACCTTTGCTATCATTCTTTTAAATTTTGTTTTGTTCATACACAATATCACCACCCAGACAAAATAAGTGTTCACTTGGGGTCATTTTTATTTTGTTTAAGATGGTAGATTGATTTTGACGTTTAAAGCTAATTAAGTATGATTTTTAAAGACAAATGAATGCACTTAAATATACTGAACTTTGCAATAGTTTTTGTGAATTTTTATTTTAGAATAAGAAATAATAATAGTAATGAATAAAACAGCAAAATAAAATAGCACAGGATATTTATATGCTAAAAGGTTAGTTTTGCTCGATCCTTTTTATATTAAGTGTTGCTAATCATTTTTCTTATTTATATTTTGAAAATAAATTAAAGCTATAAATGACGACATTTATTTTAAATAATTTTCTAAGTATTAACGAGATAAAAATGTAAGTATCGAGTAAAGATGTTCTTTAACCATTGTTATTTTTTTTAAGAAAGGGCAGTAGCCTTCCTCCTTCTTAGCCACAGACCAAAAGGACAAGGTCATCTCCCCCCCAGCTCAACATGGAGGTCACCATTATCGGGGCTTCATAATAAAAACCAAACAATGATTCGCATCAGCTCACCCCTAATTTTGAATTTATATTTTACAAATAAAGTAGAAAAATGTACAATGGTTCTTTCAAAATAAACTCCTTTTTAAAATTCTTCAAAAATTGAGAACAGGGTTACTGATAAGCGTTTGCACTCAAGAGCATAAAACATATATTCAACTTTACCCAAAGTCTATATAGTTAATACTTAATTATATCTTAAGTTAAAATACATGTAATATGTTTTTTATTCCCAATATTTTAAATGCTATTATAGATCTTCCCCAGAAATAGTTACTAGGGCTATAATAGCATTGAAAAATTGGAAATGGTTTTAAATGTGTTGGTGATTTTACTTTTATTTGTGCTCAATTTTTCTAAAATTCTATCATTATATTTACTACAAATTGTTATTGCTCAATGCATTTTTTTTCATGTATAGAATTAAGAATAAAAATAGTGATATTGAGATCAAGTCTCGACTCTTTCGATACTTTTGATAATTTCAAGGTGAGGAATCAAATTTGACATTTCCCTTTCACAAGTAGAGATTTAGGTATCGAATGAGCCAGAATGACAGAATATACTTATTTTAAATGCAACCTTCATTAAGCAGGATCAAAGATTGATCCAAGATAACAAGGATAATTTTAACACAAAAAGAGATAAAGAATATAGAATTTATAAGACCAAAATAAAACAAAGACTGTGTACATCAATTACAAAGGGCAGATAAAACTGATTGGCAACCCTTGCAATTTTTATATTAAAGCCATCAAATGGGTGTTGTTCTAGAACATGAGGTAAATATTTTGCATTAAAAAAGTTACTTTACAAGTGTTTGTGTTAGGCAAAATAAGTATTTACTATCCGCAGTTCAAAAAATAAATGATTTCATAAATTTGTGTCAAAATCCATATCAAAAGAATTTTGCTTTAAATGATAAATTTCCTCTTCTTTGTTAAATAAATATAACTTAGGAAAGCATTTCATACATGACAAAATTATGTGATTTCAGAAAGGCATCAGGAAAATTGCTCTTTAGTAAAATGTGAAAAGATAATCTTGAATGACTGGAATTTTGAAATCTATTTACATTGCAAAAAACTTCTTATACCAATTTGTTTCCATTAATTTTATGGTTTTCTAGATTAGATATAAATGTTTGCCAAACAAGTTTAATTAGTCTTAGAGTTTCAAACACTTAATGTTCTTTTGGGTCATATCTAATTATCTTATCTATTTTTAAAATCTATTTATTTTAATACGTAACATGTAGTTTAGGCATAAACTTTCTTTAAGATTTATTGTGTTTGGTGTGTGAACAAGTCCTCATTTTGCATATTATTTAAGATGTAAAATAAATCATTGTGGGCTATAAAATAATTGTCAACATAGTTTTTTTTTTCAAATTTGTTGTCCTGTAAAATGTTATATTCACTAATCCTGTCACAAGATACCCATAAATTAAATAGTTAAAAGATTACAAATTAAATGAACACATTTTCAGAATATTAATTTAAATTATAATACTACATACATTTTCTACTTAACAATATCTTATAAATTGGCATATTTATTTATTGTACAGACTTTAATGTACACACTGTTTATCCTGAGAGGTTATCAGGATTAGCTTTATCGATTAGTCAGGGTTGCACTTATTTAATAGGAAATTCCATGATTAAAGAAAGGGAAATTTTTATCTTACAGACACATAAGGGAATAGTATTGAGCAAATAAATTTCACCTTTCATAAAATTGACTAGTATGAAGTCATGTCATTGGTATGAAGAACATGATGGTTTGACCCTTTTATTGGGGTAATATGCAATTTTTATACACAACCAACCCCAGATGTTTCAAGGATAATACATTGGAGGGTATATGATTCATGTATTAAATTAGCATACTTACTAGCTAGCTTTTTCTTATATGCAAGGGCCCACTATTTAAAGCTTATGGTTTAATGTCTCAAACCCACAAATATTTCAATTTTTTTAATTTAAAAATTGTATAGATTTTTCCATTTTTTCCCAAACATAACAAAGTTCTCCAGTTGCGTGGCTACCCTAACACTACAATATTATCTTATAAACTAATTAATATATCCCTTTCAGGATAAATAAATGGTACTTACATATAAAAGTGTAGAAAAAGGGAATACAAACAGTCCAAATTTTCATCTTATTTATTATTTTAAACACTTTTTTTAGAATGAACACATTTTCAAAATGTATGAATATAATAATAGTGTATGCTGTTTATCTTAAAGGTAATTATATTAAAATATATTTGAAATATTTACTTTAGGAGCATAGAGAACTAAAGGGTCAATTTTTATTTCTAATTAGTGTAAATTGTTACATGAAAATTTTTTATTTATTGATTTTCATATATATAATAATAGAGGATATTTTTCCCTCATTCTATCTTTACACTAGAACGAATTTACAATATTATGTAAGGTGGATTAAATTTAGTCAATTTTAGTTCTTATAAATCTTATGTTAGTTCAAGCTTTGTATTTTAAGAATGCTTAGCATCCATGTTTGGTATATAATCCATTGCCATCAAACAAGCAAATACAGTCATCCCATTTGGGTTTCACTTCTGTTATGTCTTCTGGTAGTGCATACACTCTCGCGCCTGTTTTCCGTGCCATTGAAATAGCATATTTAGCATTGATAAGATTTTCCTAAAACACAAAAATAACAATTTAGGTTTGTGTTCCTACAAACACTTAGAAGATTAAATGCTTCAATATATTTTTTCCAATGACGTTTATCACTTGTAAAGGAAATGTATTTGGAATATCAGTTGCATGTACTAAAATTAAAATATGCATAAAGAAGGTAAGGTATATTTTAAGGAAATTTACCAGCAAGCGCCACTATTCCTATCAATTATTCTTTTGAGCACTCAGTCTTACTATCTGTTCTGGTTAAAAGTAGAGTAATTGTATACACATGTGTGTGGAAGGAGTTAAACTCATTTTGGATAAAGCACCCTCTGTACACTTGACCGGGATTCAAAACCAATATCCCTATCATTGGCAGTCTAGTACAACACAAGAGTGACGCCTTGAACCATGCAAACACTTAAGCAGGTCCTTAGGGCCAATATTCCAGAAAGTATTGAACCATCAGGCCAGGCTCCAATTTGCTGAATACCAATATGCACTGTAAAAACGGCAAATAATAACAACAAAAGTGTCTCGTTGATCATGCCAACATTTATTGAGAATTATATACTGTTTAGTTGACTATCTTTTGGAAAAAAAAGACAAGAATAACAATAATACAAACCAAAATATATTTAGTTCATTGGCACAGCCATTTGTTGAAATCTGCTAATAAACAATGTATAGAGAGAGGTCAATGTGGCTGGGTATCATTAGATTTAAAGAACAAAATTTTAAAATAATAATTCGGTTTGTATTCAGTACCAGTACACTACCCACACATAATTTGGTTGCTGCCTCCGTATTTTACATCATCAGTAGATTAATGCCAATTATTTATGGAACACCTTTTAAGCTTTCTTTATGGTTGAATTGTTCCCATGACTAAACATTTACTCATACTATTTGAATTGTATGATTTTTTTAAAGGTTTTCTAACAGCATTTTGTAGTTTCTGTAAGACACACAAGTCTTTGTGAAGTTGTTGAATGAAAAATAAGTACATAGGTAATTTATAAAATTACAAGACTGTAGTAAAAGCACAACAAATCAACTATTGTTTTACATGTGAAATTATATTCCTAAATGGTTTTAAAACTCTTATCGATGATAAGATTGATTTGTCACAAGGTATAATGGACAATGAATAAAACATACTTTTGTATGGCATTCATCAATCTGATAAAAAAAAAACGTTAGAGCATAACTAAGCCATGAAACATTTAGTATAAGTCAAGAAGGCTTTAAAAGAATTATTGAATGATAAATTTTAGTCACATTGTGATGAAATTTATTTCATCAGCTTTCAGCTTGGCTAGTGGATAAACCCTCTAATATTATTGTAGATGGCCACTACAATTATTCAATTTATCTACAGGAAATAGTTTGCTGGGAAGCAGCTCAAGATGACAACTGGTACCGCCCACTTGGCATTCTGAACTAGTTAGCTGAAATTAAGGGTTGGCAACAGGAAAAGGGAGGGGCAAGATGGCAGAGAAAATAGGAAGGGAGGATGGTAGAGAATTCAGAAAAATAAAATGCTGATGGGCATTTGAACACCAATTAATACGAGCTAAATGCAGGAAGCATTCGTATGTTCGTTTTGACTTTGTGTTCGCCATGAATGTGCGAAGGCGGATTGAGACTGCCATCAAGATGTGATTTCGACGTGTAAAACCTAATTTCCAAGTGCAGTTTTTGTAGCATGGAATTTATTTTTGTGTGTTATTAATTTTTATATTTTATATTTGTGAGTTATAGAGTCTCGAAGAAACCCCTTTCACGGATAAGTGTATATTTTTTTCTATTCGTGCATCTTATTAACAAAAGCTTTTCCTGTTTACTGAAGTTATCAGCCATGTGGGTAAAAAAAAATTTTTGTAGTAATGGGTGCACGTTCACATTGGAGCAGAAACACTGGCGTTAGTGCTTAATTTTTAGCCGCTTTGCTAATTATATTTATATATGCGTATAACCCGAACGGGTAGTAAGACGCGGTGCTAATAATAATAATAATATATTTATATAACTTTTAAACTTATTCATCTTTTGAGCCTAAATGTAAAACTAGGCCAGATTATTAAATTTTAAAATCCCCATAGGTGGCTTCGGTTCTTGTGATTGGACCCCCATACTTAGGCAGACAGCACATAGTTAAATGTTCACGATCTGTGAATTTAATATAGAGTAAAGCGTATAACCCGAATGGGTAGTAAGACGCGGTGCTAAATATTATTATAAAATATTGAGTACACCTCTTTTCATAATTGAGAAAATTATTGTTTGGTTTATATTCCTTGTGATTTTTATTGTTATAACAAAAATGTACATTTGGGGAAACTAAATACTATTACTTTTTTAACACATGTGATTTTACTCAGGGTCTTCCACCCAGGCTACGCAAATGAGACTCTGTTATCCGGTTCTCAAACATTTTGTCCTCAAGGACATGTAGGAAGTTTGGTGGCTGGCTACCATAATCCTGTGAGAGGATATTCCGGACCCTTACACAATCCCAAGAGCAGCCAAACCGGGTCAAGCCACGCAAGTTACACTGGCAGTTTCAATATAGACCTGTCCTTTATTTATGTGAATAAATCCATAAGGATACATTTCATCCCATTTTGGAATCTTAAGATTCATGTTAGGCCATAACTGGATTAACTAATGCCTAGCTTGGACCCTCAACCTATGTAGTTTTATGATTGACTGCTTGGCCATCTCAGCGAGTAGTGCAGTATGAATCCTGGGTTCGTGCCTAAGCTTGTGCACAATGTAGTATTTTTTGTGTGCAAGAATTTTTACTGGAGGGTCAATATATATGCATATATGTCTAGATAAGTAAATACTCCTCTGTAGTGTTTTACTGATGTTGCTTAAGCCAATTCAGGAGTTAGAAGGTTTATTTGATGCTTTTGTTTAATAAAGTGCACCTAATTTGGTTTAGGTCATTCTCTGAAATTATATTTAAGAGGGTTTTACCTTTGTTTAACTTTAGCTTAATTTAACACTTAAAAATTATAATATAAAAAATAATTATTAAGTAATTCACAGTGTATTTGACATTCATTTTAATTTTGGATACATCATAAGGGAACTAATGAGTTGTAGGGAATTAATTAGATTTCTCTTGCGGTCACCGTCACTGGCGGCCAACTCAAGTTTAACTTTAGGTTAGGTTAAATGTGTCTTGGTTCCCAAATTAGATAAAATCAAGTGGCACCCATTGCGTCAAGTTCCCCCCTGGACACTTGTGTACTTCAGTTTTGTCCCCTCTCTACACCTTGTTAGTCATCGCAAACTCCAACCCACCCCCAACTAATCCTGCAGCCGGCCAGGCATTTGTATCAATATTTCGGAAGAAATATTGTTACATATATGTAAGCCCTCAAAACCCTGATCTTAAAATTCTGTATGCCTTCTTGAACAGTGCTATGATTAATATGAAACAAGTATTAATTGGAATGAAAGGATTCGTAAATTCTTTTAAATTTTGAAAACGGTGAAAACCGTTTGCAGCATAGGTGCCATTCATAAACCACTAAACACCATTTTCTTGGCTTTTTTGACCCTGCCTTTCCACATGTAAACCAAGTACACATTTAGCCTGACCTCTCCTCTCCATACCTGTGATTGATTTGTAACTTTTCCCATCAAGAGTGAATGTCATTATTTCTAAGGGGAGTTTTCGTGACACTAAAAGAGGACTTATATTTCATACTATTTAGAATTCATTCAGCACACTTAGTCGGAAGTTATAAGTATGTTTACAGTGAAAACACGGGAAAAAAAATTATATATACAGACACACACACATACATACATTAATATTCAAGCATAAGTAAGATCTGTGTTACACAGCACTGTGATGTACCCACCTTCCTTCCAAAGTAATACCATTTAGACAATGGATGACCCCATTAGCATATAAAAGTTGTATATGTTACATTTGTATAACATGTATAATGTCTAGTGAAAAAATATGTCAAAAGTTTAAAATTGTACCTTAAACATTTTAGTTTAAAAAAAATGTTATGATAAGTAATGATGTAATTATTCATGCATAACAATAACTTGGACATATTAGTTTCAATAACAAAGGTTTTTTTTAGCACCACTTCTTACTACCCATTTGTGTTATATGCTTATGTACTAAATAGGTTAAGGGCATTACTACCACTGGCACTCTAGAGCTTCGCATGGATAGATGACTTCAGCTTTATTATGGTAGTGTACGTCAAGCAGCCTTGTTGTGTCGGCACAGAAGCACAGACTTAAGCTGATACTCCTTGGGTCAACTGTTTGAACTTAGTGTTTGATAATTTCGTTGGCTGGTCAGTGATGAAGCATCCGAGTAGCAAGGGCCGGGAAGTGTTGAATAGCTTGCAAAAAGAACAATACATTCAGTAGAGTCCTCTTCGACTACATTTCTGGCTGGATATCCGTCATTTACGTCCGTAGTTGGTCTATCATTATGAAAAGGTCAAGATTTTATGATTACAATCTTTGTTCTGGATTGTTCCGCGAAGATTTTCGTTTGTTCCGTTTTGATAAACCCAAAAATGATATGCTTATTATATTGGGGGGAAACTTTATGGTAGAAACCCCCCCCCCTCCCCCATACATTTGGAAAATTGACATTTTCATTGTGTCATTGTCTGTTCCGAATTGTTCCGCAAAAAGGTTTCGTTTGCTGTGTATTTGTTCTTGCACAAATAGGATGAAAATTTGACACTTTCTTTACTCATGAGGGAAAAAATTCCTGGAATCTCCCCCCCCCTCCCCCCACACACACTTTTAAAAATTCATGGTGTTTTGATTGCAATCGTTTGTTCCTCGCTTGTTCCGGATTGTTATACAAAAAATTTTGTTTGTTCTGTTTTGAAAAACCCACAAATAGTATGTTTACATTGGGGGAGGAGGGGCCAACTTCATGGTAGCCCATTGTGGTTTGAATAAGATCGAGGCACTTATGTTAAATTAGTATATTTCTAAATGATATCGATATTTTATAATCCATAAATATTCAAATCTATTATTTTTAATCAAATAGTTGTAGATAATGTTGAAAATTAACTATGTATCCTATTTGTTTGTCATGTTTGTAAAATCTACATTAATGATTAGGCGCTGAAATTAAACGATGGGATGGGAATTTTTTTTAAGCTAAATTTTTGTAAATCAATATTATATTTACCAGAATGCAAGAGTTTAGCTGTTAAAAGACTTTATTGCGTAGCTATTTTTTATTTTCCATTTGTAAAGGCACGCGTTTGATTTAGTTATATGAATTCATTTCAATTTTTTGTTTAATTTCTTAGTTTTTTTTTTTTGGCAATTATTTAGAAATTCAGGCTATTCTATATATATTTTTAATCACTTTTTTTGGAAATTTATTCTAGGTCCTGTTAGTAAACTTTGATTTAAAAAAATAATTTTTACTGTCGAGGAGTTTCTTAGTCTTCTCGTAAGTGTCAGAGTTGGAATAATTGACATTTCCTTCCAATCATGTCTCTTTGAGGTCAAAGGTACTATTTACTACATCATAACAGTAATAGTAGCAAACAAAAGGAGGGTGCGATGTCAATACTTTAGGATAACCTAGTTATGAGCTCTCTTGAGGGGTTGGGGGAAGGAGGAGGTAAGATCTCTACTATCTTTCGTAATTTCACAACAGCCCAATTAGACGAAACCAATATTTTGGAGCTTAGAGGAAGCAAGGCAAAAAAAAAAAAACTTTTCTTTACTATGAGTTTTATGGCATGCAATAAGTTGAAGACCAAGTTTTTGTATTTCTGACTTGCTCCGCCATTTTATTGCTTTTTTGAGCATAGTGAGCAAATCAAAGACAATATTTTTCATACTTTGAAACAGAGGGTGGGACATTTTTTACTTGACGCCCAGTGTTACTATACAGGTCGCACATACAAAAGGCCATCATCACTTGTGACACTAGTTTATGTTTGTAGGAGATCTAAGAACTAACAAACTAAAATATAATGCACAAAAATCTGGAACAAACTAATAGAGTTATAAAATCAAAAATACAAATTTTGTTATATTTTATCCAGTTGAGGTGAGGAAACGGATCTTAGCATAGTGATAAAAATATAATAATTTTAAAACTATCAACATGAAATAAACACATTTTTTTAAAGAAATTCAGAACCAAATAAAGATAAACATGTTAAGGAACTCAAAAAAATAAAAACAAACTTTAAACAAAAAATGTTCAAGTTTTGAAAGAATGTGAGAGCTACTACTAGAAAAAATTATCGAGGGTTTACAAAAGGAATAAATGAAATCTCCGCAAAAAGAAATCTTAAACTAACAAGAACGTATTATTGTTTGCAAAGATAAAATACGATTTTTGTGTATGTGTTCATGTGGAGAAGATGGTTGCCATAAAGGCGTCAATCCACGCTCCTCGTGTAAATAAATCTTATTTTGTCCTGCCAAAACGAAATGTGCGGTTTTTTTAGGAACCTTCCGGAACAAACGAAGAACAAAAATTATTACAGATCATAAAAATATGAATTTTTAAAAGATGGGTGAAGGGGGTCAACTTCATTGACATGCAATGTAAACATTACAATTTATGGGCGTATAAAGACATATCAAATTATTTTTTCCGGAACAAACGAAAAACAAATTATTGCAATAATAAAATTTATTTTTTAATGTTTTTAGGGGGGAAAGATGTTGAGGCAGCCTCGTGGAGATCCAAAGTAAACATATCATTTGTGAGTGTATCAAAACAGAAAAACTTTTTTTTGCGGAATAATCTGGAACTAGCGAAGGAAACCGTATCGTAAATCATAAAAAAATTGTTTTTAAAAGGGGAGAAGGGTGAATTCATGTATGTCAAATGTAAAGTATAGTTAATTTTTTGGACGTATCAAAATGTAAGTTTTTTTTTTAAACAATACGAAACAAATGATCGCAACTATTAAAATTTCAATTCTCAAAAGTGAGAAGAAGATATCCTAAAGTTGGCACTACCAATGTAAACATACCATTTGTGAGATTATCAAAACAAACAAAATTTTTGCTGGACAATCCGAAACAAGCGAATGCAATAGTAAATACATGCATCTTTCAAAGTAGAGGGGCTACTGTAAAGTTGGCGCCTCACGAGTAAGAAAAGTGTCAAGTTCATGTCCCATTTGTGCAAGAACAAATGCGGAACAAACGAGCCTTTTTGCGGTATAATCCGGAAACAAACGATCGGAAACCATAAAATGTAATTTTTGCAAAGTGTGTGTGGGGGGGGTTGGAGGTATTACCGTGAAGTTAACCCCACCACTGTAGACATATAATTTTGGGCCTATCAAAAAAGAACAAACGAAAATTTTTGTGGAACAATCTGCAACAAGCGAAAAACAAACAGCAATAAAAAAACCTTGAATTTTTAAATTGGGGGTGAGGGGGAGGGGTCAACTTCGCGGACGTATTTTTTTCACGGTTGGTACCTACCCATGGTATAAATTGTGGGATTATTTAAGAAAAAAATTAAATATCTATCCATGTTTCCTGTTATATTATTTTTGACGGAGGTATCTTTCTCATCAATTATTTAGGTATGTCCTATACAACTCAAAATTCTTCATCTTCTATTGAATTAATCTCACAACTATCATCTTCTCTAGAGCTTTGGAATTCTGAATCGGTACATTCAACATCAGAATACTTATGTCTAATAATGCTATCATTAGAGTAAGGAGGGAGTTCTACCACACCAGACATGTACACTGTATCACACCGTCTTCTCTGTAATAGAAAAAATATCAGGGCCTAAATTATAATTTCAAAATGTATGTTATTTATTCAATAAAAACAAGGAAAATAATGATTTTTCAATAGAGATAAAGCGTATTTATAAAGATTAACATGTTTTATACAACTATATAAGCTGTAATTTTTTATATATACACGAAAGAGAGAGAGAGAGGGAGAGAGAAAATTGAACAAAACTGATTATTACGTTGTTCATTTGTGCAAGTCATGTGACATATAATACTATATTATTTTCAAAGTGAGCATATATTGTATAAAGCCAAACTTCGATAAGGACTTGAATCTGTTGGTGAATCAGGTAGAAAATATGTATTCAAAAAATTACTAGGAACTTGCAGCAATAAACTTGAGTTTGCAATAAAAAGGTGGGTTTATTAATAATTTACCTAGACAAATAAAAAATATTTATATAATTTTCACACATTTTTAGGCGGCTTTCCACATGTGTTCTCTTTCTATAGTTTTCCAATCCATTCTACAAGTAAATAGGGTGCATTTACTATAAAATTGTGTTTCCTTCTCTTTGCACCCTTTAATAAACTCAAACCTCAAAACACTAATCACTAAATAATTCAAAGTGTCTAAAAACATTGGAGAGCGATTATATATAAGTTACATCTTATTTACTCGCCTCGGTGGCGTAGTTGGCTAACGCTCTTGTTGTGTTGAGCTCGACTGCTGAGGACGAGGAGATCGAGGTTCGAATCTCGGTCGGGTGAACTGGGGGGGGGTTTCCTAAATGGTTTTCACTCTCCCCTCCACGCAAATGCGGGTTCACTTCCTCTAATTCAACCTTCCCAATTCCTAATCCATTTGTGTAATTAGTACTTAACGTGTATAACCCGAACGGGTAGTAAGCCTAAATAATACTATTATTATTATTATTACATCTTATTGGATAAGAATGCTTCAGTTATTTTGATTAAATTAATCCAAATAAAAATCTTCCTTTCTCTCACACAGTTTTTTATGAGTCAAATAAAATAAAAGATATTCCTTTGTGAATGAAATAATTTTTTTTTTTTATATTATTTTTTGCAAAAAAATAATTTAAAAAATTTGTAGAAAGACTGTCCCTTACAATAGTAAATAGCGGTTTTTCATTTGAGGTAAATTCAAAGTTTCTAACACATTGCAAATGCAAACATCAATTACTATATAATATCATACTTGGGGCCCAAAAATTACTCTCTAAGTGTGTTCGAAATACATAAATAATTAACGTTATGCCTTCCTATATTGTTTTAGGTCCCCCAAAGGGATATCTCACTAATTTGCACATCATCATTATAGACTACTTATATAGGAACAACAACGTTTAACTTGACCTAATTATAACCTTGTAGGTGGGATTAAACCCAGAAATTCTAAATATTCCAATAGAATAGTTTCCAAAATTAAAAACCATATAAAATGCTGGAAAAATTATTGCCAGCTTAAGTAGATTCTTGCCCTTCACACAATTTTTAAGGCGATAAAAAATCTATTTATCAAGCATATTTTAAGAGGCCACTCAATTAACAGTTTGACAGCTGTGGGAGAAAACGTAAGAAAATACAGGCTATAATGTGATATAATTAGAGTATCATAGCCGAACGTTAGCTCAGTCGCTAGCGGGATGGTCTACAGTACAAAGGGTTTCGGGTTCGATTTCTGGTAGGGGCGTAGTATTATTATTTTATCAATTCTCTGCCTTCTTCTGGATGCTGTATATGTTGAATTCAAAAATTCTATTTAACTGTGGAAACTTCCCATATTTATAAAATTATCAAATAATTGAACAATATAATCAATTTAATTGTAACCACTTGACTTATTGGGTTTTTCTTCTTAAAATAAAGTGCATATATAGATTAATGCATTCATAATCACCATTTATGCCCAATTATATTTACCCATAACCTAGGCCCAACTAATTTGAGGAAAATCGCCCATATGATTTAAAATGTAGATAATCACAAAATTTTAATGTTATAAAAATGTAGTTAATCAATAAAATTTATCAGGCAGAAATCCATATGAACCAAAGATCTAAGTTGACTGAAAGTATAAATATTCTACCTCTAAAAAAAATATAAATAATATAAAAACAAATAAATTTTATTGAAGATAATAATTGCAGTGTTCACTAAATTGAAATCGTGAAATTATGTTTTCCCTATGCATATTAAAGTATTCAGAGTAATAAGTTTTGCCAATTTAAGCTATATAAAATAATGCCTTTTTTTGCATTATTAATGATAAATTAGTTCAAATAGCTAAGAAATTAAAACACTATAAACTGCCTAAATTACAATTTTTTCATGAAAAAGATTCTTTAGACAATGGCTGTAAAAAATGTTTTTAAATATTAAATATTTATTTCATTATTCTTGATATGCAATGTGTTGAAACCTTGGGCAATCGCTTACAGCCAATTATTGTTTACTAGATTGTATATTCTGTGTTACTGATTCTGGAAACCCTAACATAATAAAACAAACATAAGCCTATCTCCCTATATAATACATTTATGTCATTCTCGGTTTCCAATCTTGACGTTTTCCAGGTTGTGATGGAAGGACCATTTTTTTAATATTTTAATAAATATATATATATAGTTTTATATATATATTATATTATATATAAAATAGTTTTATATAGTTTCTTTAGAGTTCAAGAGATCGCAAATAAAACACAAACTAAAAATTACTAACAACATTTTTTTAATAATAAAATAACCCTGATAGTGGTATAAATATCAATATCATTACAATTGAGTCTACCCGAACGGGTAGTAAGACGCGGTGCTAAATATATTATTAATAGAGTCTAACTATTTTAAGAGACAATTGTGAATGATTGTTCAAACAGAAATCTCGAATCCTCGCAAGGACTGCAGATTACTTGTGTGTGTGTGATAATACAACTGGAGTAATGCTGTGGAGGGGGCTATCAACCGTTTTGTCGACGAAGCTACACACCATTCCCTACAAAGTTTTGATCCGTGAGCCAACTTGGAATTTCAGTGCATATTTTTATTTCATACGCAAATCAGTTTTTCGTAAAACTTTGCATATTTAATCTGAATATTTTTTTAAATCAAGTATACACATCTATACATCGCATGAATACTAATATTTAATTTTTAAATAGATGAATTAGTATTAATAAACAATTGTTGAAATGTGTTGATTTTAAGGGAACTTTAAGTATATTTATATAGAGTATGCTTATAACTAGGGTTTAAAAATCCCAGCTTTATCAAATGGGTTTATAGTATTAAGATATTAAATTTTAATTTTCAAAATTTTATTCCAAAAGTGTGGCCTAAAACTAGTTTTTGGAAAATGTAAAAATTGAAGTTTCTTACCCTCATAGCTTTGAATAAAAATAGTTAAAAATAAATTTTTGGTGTTTAACATTTCATAGAATAAAACTCTTTTGAATGACAGAAAAAAAATTTTTGTACAAGGGCCCTTAATGCAGGGGTTTCCCCAACCTTTTTAAGTCCACGTATCCCTACCCCAAATCCTCCAGGCATCCCCCCTCTACCCCAAAAACGGTTTCAACCCCTTACAGATTCCTAAAACTTCTTTTAAAAGGTTATAAGAATTTTAAAACAAATGATTTTTTAATTAATAGTTTTTTTTTTTTGAAAAGCAAAAAAAAAAACACGAAGATGGGAAAAAGAAAAAATTTAAAGTGATTTTGGCATGTATTGAAATTACAAAGTTTTTAAAAATTTGGGTTTAAAAGAGGAAAGATACAATCTCAAATTCGGAGCTGATCTAATTGTTCTATTTGTTTTTATTAAGTTAGAAAAAAACGCCCCCCCTAAAAAGCTTCATGCTAGAAAGGCAACAAAAAAAAATTTGGGTTTTCTAGAAAGTTTCTGTATTGAAAATGCGACGAGCCCAAAAAAAAGACTAGGGTTTCCCCTGATGTTTAAAAGGTTTTAGAGTGGTTCTAATGCGAGCTTAGAATTTCCTTTCCCGGAATTAGAATGAAACCGGTTAAAAAACTCTTTTTGAAAGGATTGCTATCAGCGATCACCCCTTTTGGTTTTGGGTTTTTTTTTAAACTAGGATTTTTTAAACCTTCCAAAGTGCCCGTTTCCTACATGATTAAATTTAGCCGGTTGTGACAGAAATATAAGTGTTTTGAAACTTCAGGTGTCCCTTTTTTAAAGAATTTGCCCAAAAAAAAATTTTTTTCTTTATTAATCAATTTTGTCACCAAAATTTAAAAAAATTTTAAATTTTTTTTAAGTGAAAGATTGAATTTTTAATTGGTGGAAAAAACCCCTAAGGTATGAGGTTTGTGCCATTAAAAAATGAATTGGATCTAAAATTTTTAATTTCCAAAAAAAGGGTACCTCATGTTGAAGTTCGAACAATGCCCGAATTTAGCCCCCAAAACAATCCTAACTTCAGTGTGCAAAAGCAAAAAGTTGTGTAGGATGTCCCCGTCTTACATAGCAATTTAAAAAACCCCTTTAAGTTGGTGGATTGCCTTGAGAAAGATGAAAACTTTGCCATTCTCAAGAAGTTTTTCAAAACTAGAGGGAAAGGTTTCGATGCAAGTCTCTGTGAATAAGAAAAACTTTTAAAAGGGGAAGAATGAAGCATTATCTGATTTTTTTGCCCCTGTATTTAGCACAAATAAGTTTGTTTTGGGTTGATCTATTTTTATCTACTTTATAAACAAAATGT
Source organism: Timema cristinae (assembly GCA_039000515.1). NCBI lineage: Eukaryota > Metazoa > Arthropoda > Insecta > Phasmatodea > Timematidae > Timema > Timema cristinae. The sequence continues at coordinate 31,293,738 of JBCFYV010009882.1, forward strand.
AACTTCACCCTGTTTCCCACAAATGAAATGATTTTTTGAGCAAGGACCCAAATATAATTTTGTTTGTACCCTGCAGCTTTCACTCTTTCACATGCTTCCCCCCTTGGCATGAGATTGAAAAGAAGAGTTACTTATAAAAAAAGTTGGGTTACACAAATAAAATGTCCTTTTTTTTTTAGCAAACAACATTTTTTGGGGAAGAGCCCCTTGTAAAACATTACTGAAAAGATTATTTAAATAAGTTTGTTATGAGTTTATCAAATTTTGAGATATATGCAGAGTGCTAACTTAGCCAAATTGAAACTTTTCAGGGTTTTTTTTTTTGGGGGACAGGGGGGGGTGAAGAAAACAACGATAGTGTACTGTGGCATTGACATGTGGATAAGGCGGCCCGGTGAACGGGCTAACCAGTTCATGTTTGCCTAAATTGTGTAATCATACTTAAGAATAATATGTACCTGATTTTAAAATACAGATTTTTAATGTAAATCTCCATGTGTTTCATAACATGGGACTTATTGAACAAGAAAGAGTAGAAGTTTGGCCCACTCAAAGTTTGCTAACTTGCCCCTGACTGTCAGAGAATCAAAAACTGATGGAGTTAGGGTGGGGGAAAACATAGTTTGGTCGGCTGTTGCCTATTGTTTTTTAAATAGAGGGATCCCTCCCCCTTTTCCCCCCATGGTTCATTAATTAAGTATATAAAGCCAGGTTCGTGGGACCCACCACAGTATACATCCCCGTCAAATAGTAATAAGTTCAATGTTTTTTTTTAGTTAATAAAAACTTGGTCATAAGGGGCGAAAATTGTATCTTGGAAGAGATTTTGAATTTTGCCAAAAACAGTCAAATGAAAACTGAATATCTTTTTAAAATTGAATTATATCTCAAAATTGAATTGTCCTCAGAAGAGATCTCCCCGATCTTTTGCCACCAGTCAAAAAAAATCCTGAATTATTCTTTTTAAAAATCGGAATTATATCTATAAAATCCTAATTTGTCCTCCCAGAAGAGACACTCTTCGATACTTTTGCCAAAGAGTCAAATAACTGAATTATATTTTTTTAAAAATTGAATTATATTCCCCAAAATCTAAAATGTACTCTCGGAAGAGACTTCTTCCGAAACTTACACAAAAACACCCCCCTAAAAACCTAAATTGTATCTCTAAGTACATGATTAAGTTTTAATTTTATGGAACTTTGACAGTTTTTATTTATCTAAAATTTCCCTCCATGAAATTGCGAAAGTGATTAAAAAAGGGGTAGAAAGACACGGTGCTAATAAAAAAATAATCTATAAATTGTTCTTTACAGTTATTTGATTGATTTTCCCTTAGCTGCCCTCTGTTATTTTGGCGTAAAGCCAACCCCAAAGTTTGTCGTTGTTATTTCCCTTAGAAGTCTTTGAAAAACAACCCCTTAACTTTTTCAATGCCCTAAGAATTAAAACTTAAGGTCATGTATTAGAGTACAATTTAGGGTTTTCAGTGGGGGTGTTTATGTGTAAGTTGCGGGAAAGAGTCTCTTGAGGAGGTCATTTCAGGATTTCGGAGATATAATTAGGATTTTATTTGAGTGCTTTTGGCAAAAATATGAAAGAGTGTCTCTTCTGAGGAGGTCAAATTTGGTTTTTTAGATATTTAAATTGATTTTTAAGTGTTTAACGTGGAATTGGAACCACGGTAGAGGTGGCATTGCTCAATTCACAAAATTTTCAAGTTATAGGGATTTTTATTTTCGTTTATGTTTGAAAAAATTAAACCCCCTTGTAATAAGTATTTAGCTTTTAAGGAAAAAACCCTGTTTTGGTATTTATAATTATTAAGTTTGTTTTTTCTTTACGCATTTTAGGGAACCCCGTAATATTTAGTATGTTTTTAATAAATGTAAATAAATTTCCCAAAAGAAAAATTTGGTTTGATTAAAAAATATTTTTTAAAAAATAATTAGTTTTTGGTTTAAAATAGTATTTTTAACATTTGAACTAAAATTTTAAAAAAAAAAGAAAAAAAATATCAATTATGGGGGAAAATTAATTCTTAGAAAACCCCTTTTTTATTTTAAAATTTAATTTGGGGGGAATAAAAAAAAATGCAAAGATTTGGTTTCCGCATTTATTGTATTGTATTTCGGTTAGTAAAATGCGGTGATAATAATAAAAATAATAAAAATAATAAAAAAATTAATAATAGATATTATGATGTTTAGAGGTATTTTAAATTTGTTTGGGGTTTTAAATTTAAATTTTTTGGTATTTTTCCCCCTGCTTCATTAACTTTTAAGATTTGTAAGTTCTTATTATCTTTGATTATGAATGTTTGAAACTATAAAGGGTTTCAGACAATTGTATCGATAGTTGTCTGGTTGTGAGGTTAAAAAATATATTAATTAATTTTTGAGATAATTTTTATAGCAAAGAAACTAGTAAGTTGTATTGAAATTTTAAAAAAAAATTATAAAAGCAAAGTAAATAAAAAGTAAAGCAATACAATATATTTAAATGGAATGATTTGAACATGGCTTGCAGTTACAGTACAAACCAAATATTATATTCTAATCAAGTACTGGAAATACTAAAATTAAAAACCCTTTTTTTTTTTTACCCCAATTTAATTTTCTCACTCAAATATTATTTTATTCCCATTATTAATTTGGTTAGGGTTAATTCTAATTAGCATATTAAGATATATTAAGTCTTAGTAATTTAGTTGAACTAATAATTTTTAAAGGGTTTGTTACTAATAGGGTGGACTAATGTAAAGGGATAGTATGGAAATTTGTTAAATTCTGGAATTTTACATATTCATAAAGTAGGTAGATTTATTTACAATAGTTAATGTTTTAAAAATTTTTTTTCCGTTAAAATCTTTACGATTTTTTTTTTGTAAGAGTGATAGGTATATAATGCAATTTAAAAGTAAACATGGAATTTTATTTCATCTTTACCCCCCCAAACGAGTGTCTTAGCAAAAAAAAAAAAAATTTAAAAATGGATTTAATAAAATAAAAAAAAAAATGTGAATGTGTGGAACCCGGGCCCTCAGTGGTTGGATACACGTTAAATTTTAAAATGAAGTAAAATAATTGTGGTGAAAATTCAAAATGCCCTAAATTTTAGGGAAAAGTAAAACCCTTTTGAACCCCCCCCCCTTTTCAGTCAGCGGGGTTGGGTTTAAATCCTATCCCCTTTGTTAAAAATCAAAAAGACGAGAATAAAGCTAGCCCATGTGGAACATTCACAATTTTTTTTTATTTTCATGTTTACTCCCCGTTAGGGTTATACATTTAAAATTACTAATCACGTAAGGGTTAGAAATGGGTAAGGTTGAAATTTAGGGAAGTGTCCCCACATTTGCGTGGAGGGAGAGTGTAAAGCCATTTAGGAAAAACCACCCCGTCAACTCGATTGAGTTTTTGAACCTTGATCTCCCCGTATCAGCAGTTAAGATCAAATGAATCTAGCGCGTTAGCCAATACGCCTGCGAGAAAGTAAAAGAACATGTCTGAAAACATCGATGTTATAAAACCCAAAAACATCGGTAATATTTTTCAAACCAATTGAAACTGTATGTGAAGTGTATTGTAATAAATGATATGAAACTTTGTATCAATTCAAAAAAATGTTTTAAAAACTAATAATAAAAAATTACTATTTTTAAAACACACACATTAACATATCACTGTCTCAGACATCGCTACAAAATATTGATGGTTGAAACTCATCTATGAGGAAAACATCGAACCTTCAACATCTATGTTCAATGTAGGCCTATATCCCTGTGGTCTGTACTATAAGCATGTCCCGTTTCAGGTTGATCTCACCAGTCGATCTCGCTGTAACTGAGCCAACTCTTTAGGTAAAAGGCTACACTAGTCAATGTAGCAATAAAACTATTGATCGAATTACACTTTTTATGAGTAGTTTTTTTTTAGCACCGCATCTACTAACCGTACGTGTTATGCACCTATGTAGACCTACCAAATTAATCAATGTGTGAGGGTGAGAGTGGAAAATTATTTAGGATAAACCACGATCAGTACACCTGACCTCTAGGATAAAACCACGCATCAGTACACCTGACTCTAGGATAAAACCATGCTCAGTACACTGATCTCTAGGATAAACAACGCTCAGTACACCTGACCGACCTCTAGGATAAACCATGCTCAGTACACCTGACCGGAATTGAGGCCCAACCACCACCTCCTTGGCAGTCTAATCTTTTGCGAGAGTGACGCCTTAAACCATGCAACCAATGAAGTAGGTATTAATAACTAAAAATATCTTCATTTATCAGCAATTCTTGTAAAATGTGTTCGATAGTTAAAACCTTAAAGTAAAATTTTTGTTAAATGTGTTAGTTAGGTCCTGCAAAAAATAATAAAATGCAACAATTAAACTCTTAGCGTCCAGAGTGGTTTGGAAATTGGAAGTTAGAATTCAAGAAACTTATCTGTTCTTGATACCAAGCTTTTTTCTGTCTTTTTTCTTTTGCTTACTTGGGGGAGATAATGACTCATAAATAACTGGCTGACTACCCTTCCTCACCTCACTCGAAGAGAGGGTGGTTGGGGAAAGTTTGAAAACAAGGACCCCCTTACAAAACTTTTATCCCTTCCCTAGGTTTAAGAAATTTTGACTCCACCCCCGAGGTTTTTTTTCCTCATAGCTTAATTTTGGTTTTTGTCATAAAAGGGGTTTAAGTGCCCTCTCGGTTGGACTAGATTGACAAATAAGGTTGATAGTGGTTTGATTCCAGCGGGTGTATTGTGGGGGGGTTTTTCCCAAAAGGCCCTTCCACGCCCTGGGGTGCATTTCCTTAAAAAAAAAATTTCCATCCCTAATCATTAGTGTAATTAGTACATGGGTTAGGGTTAACCCCAAAGGGTGTAAACAGTGGTATTGTTTGATTAATTTAACGACACCCTTTTCTTGGTAATGAGTGTCCAATATCTATGGATAATTTTTACTTATTTCATTTTGTTGTATGTACAAAAATCCCCCTTTTTTTAATCTATCTTGAAAAACTGACACACTTATTGGTTTTAAGATATAAAGGGTATAAGGCTTCCTCTTTGTTAACTGAACTTGATGTGGAGAGATCTGGGCTAAATTCCCCTGGGTTATTGAGGGGGTTTTACCTAAATGGTTTAAAATCCTTCCCTGAAAAAGGGGTAGACTATCTCTAAAAAGCGTCTTTTTCATTACCCCCTTTGAGTGTAATTAAAGAATGTTGAGTAAATAACGGTAGTACAGTAAGGGCGGTTTGAGGAAAAAAAAAATCAATCTCTAACTAAAGAGAAATTATATATAAAAAGGGGGTAAAAAAATGTTTTTTAACAAATTTTTTTCACCTTTTAAAAAATTGGGGAACTCCCCCAAATTTTTTATACCAAAATACACCCAAAGTTTCTTTAAAAAATTAAATTAATATCCCAATAAAGTTTTTTTTTAGACGGGGTTTTGGGTCCCCCCCTTTCCTTAAATTTTTAAAACTTTTCAAGTTCCCAATAATTTTAAAAAGGGGAACTTTTCTAAATTTACTTACAACTTTTCTTTCAATGTTTTTTTTAGCAAAAATTTAAAAATTATTTTTCTTTATTTTTATTTTTTATTTTTTATTTTTTATTATTATCATCACCCTTAATTTTTTCCCCCTTTATTATATTTTCGGGCCCCCAAAAAAAAATATTAATAATAAATTTTTATTTTTTTTTTTTCTTTTTTTTTAAAACCCTTAAAATAAAAATATTGGATCATACAAAGAGCTTTTCTAAAATTTCCCCGGACGTTTTAAAAACCAACTAGAATGTCCCCGCGGCTTCCCTTGCATTTAAAAGTTGGGTTTAACATACTTTTTTTTTTTAGGGGAATTTTTTTTTTTAAACTCCCCAAAATTAAGCCCCTTTTCTAGCACGTAATTGAGGTGAGGATTTTGTTTCTTTAGTTGTTTGAAACCCATGACTACCTAAAAGTAAGTACCCAAAATTTTTTTTTTTTTTTTTGGGGCCCCTTCCTCTTTCTTCTTCGGGAAAAATTGTTTTTGCCTTTAAAATTTCTACAAAAAAAAAAAAAAACCGGGTTTAAAAAAAACAAAAAAAGAAAAAAAAAAGGGAAAAAGAGTTAAAAAGGGCTTTTAAAGGGAAATAAAAAAAAAAAAAGGTAGAAAAAAGGAATAGAAGGTTTAAAACCAACCAAAAAAAATTTTTCTTTTTTTATTTAAATTTTCCCCCCACCCCAATAATTTTTTAAACCCAATTAAAAAATTATAATTTTTTGCTTATTGGTTATATGGAGTTGTTTTTCTTGTCAAGCAAAATTTTAAATTTTCTACCACACCCTAAAAAATATTTTTTTTTTTTTCCCCCCCCCTTTCCACATAATTTTCCGGGGAAATCTAATTGAAAAAAAGTTTTTGTTTTTTTTTAAAATTTAGTATTTTTCACATGCCTGCCCCCAAAATTTTAGTTTTATACCCCACTAGGCCCGTAGGGTTTTTTCTATTAATTTTGTACATTTTGAGCCCCCCCCTTCCCCCTGTTTTAAAAATAAAAAATACAAAGTGATCATACTTTTTTTAGTGATACACTTTGTTTTTCTTTACCCAAACCCATTTGGACCAAACCCTTTTTTAAACGGGTTTATAATTTGGGGCAAAAAAAATGAGGGGACGCCTTTATTTTGACAAAAAAAAGGGAAAGTAAAATATATTGAAATGGTTATACGGCTATTAGCTTCATCGGGCCCCCTTATCCCATTTTTTAAACCCAAACCCCCTTTTAAATATTTTTAAAATTTTTTCAAGCAAAAATGCATGAAAGCTTTACTTTGTCAATAAGATTGGAGTTGGAGGGAAAGAGGTTGGACTACCAAATTTCCAAAACTAAAATGATTGAAAATTATCCGTTTTAAAAAAATCTGAAAATTTAACATTTTTAATTGGTATTCCTAGAGAAAATTTTTAAATTTTTTGGGGGAAAAGGGAAAAGAAAATATGATTTTCATATAAGAAAATAGACATTTTGAAACGTCTATAGCTATTGTCTGTTCACGGTAGGAATTGACTTCTGAAAGGCCTTTTTCCCTACCAAAATCTATTATTTTAGTAGGATATTGGTAGGAAAAAAAGACCTTTCATAGAGTAATTTTCTACCGTGAATGGACTTTACATTAATTTAAACATAAATTTTAAAGAATGCGGTGCTGTAGCTAGATGAATATTACAAACCATAGGCATTAAAGACATTTTTAAGGACCGAAAATGATTATCAAAATCCAGAATCTATTTTATATCAACATTTATATAATATTTATACTTTTTTAAGGCCTAAAAATTAATACTACAAACCATATGCATTTAATAATCCTATTTTATATCAATATTTATATAAAATTTGACCAATCATGAGGAGAAATCTTGAATTACACACATTTCTAAGTCACTCCAAGGCCCATACCATTTTAGTCAAAAAACACAAAGCGGGGCCCTGATATTAAAATACATTCTCTATCCAATCAAATAAGTGTGCATAGGCCCGGGACCCTATTTAAAACCGATCAATTTGACCCAAATTAGTGAGGAAAAATACTTTTTTTTTTAAGGAAAAGCTTGCATTACACATTTACTTAAGGCTCCCCAGGGACCAATCCAAAATTTTTGTCAAGAACTAAAAGCTGGACCCTGATAGTAAAATCAATTTTTTATCCAACCATATAAGTGTGCATAGACCTAGGCCCTACAGATCCAAGAAATTTGAACCAAACTTGGGTAGAAACATTTAATTTTTTTAGACAACCTGGACATCGAAGCGGTTAAGAGATTATTAATCCTAGATAAAAAAAACATTTTTCCAGATTAGTATTTAGATACCGATACTTATTGCTATCAATAATTTTCTTTCAATAATAGCACTGTATCTATATTTTTGTCCGATATTTTTAATTATTTTGTCCGATATTTTTTAATGAGTACAGTATTGATACTTTTGTTTCGTTTACCACATTCCTAGGCCTGATCCTAACGTGTTGGTTTGGTCAAATAGAGACCGTGGGGACGGGAACAGTTTAATTGGTGCACTCCCAACAATGAAGTATTATGCAGCACACGCTGCCACCAACATAATTTCCTAAATTAAATAAAAGAGTATTATTACTTGTGTATGTTTTATTTTTTATCAGCCTTGTTCAAAGCTTTATTTCTATCTTTTCACTTGGCGGGACGTCATGACACCCCATCAACAACAGAGCACATCCACAGGAGCGTAGTAATGAGAATTAACAAGAATTTAGAGTTTTAGTGCTACACTAAATCATCGTTTCCAAATAAATTTCATGATTCAACAGGTACTAGTTTCTTCATATCAGGAATAATTTTGTTAGCTTACTCTTTCGAAAACAGATGAAACATACCAAACAACTCTAATACTACTGGTAGTTACAGGCTCACTTTTTTAAATTTTGGGACTAATAACGAAAAAAGAGGATATACTGGGAATCCCAGTCACCCCATTGCTATAACAGGGTTTCCTACGTATTTGTAAAAATATTCTCCCTGACTTTTCCCTGACTTTTTTCCCCAAGTTCCCTGACCAATTTCTCATAAAATTTCCATTATAACTTTACGGTACTATAACACGTGAAAATATTAATTTAAATTAAATTTATTTCGGCCTCCTCCCCCTTACAGCCGACCTTCCCTCACCTCTCATGGAAGAATAAGAAAGCAGACATCTTGCTAATCAGTTGAGGGAAAATGATGGAAAAAATAATCCCTATCAAAAATTTGTAACAAACTTGATTCCCTTTGGTTATCATGTGCAGAAATACGTATTAAATAACAGGCCACTAAGAACATACTAAAGAGTTTGGTTATCATTACAGTTTTATTTTACCTAAACTGTACATTTCCTGAAATGAATAGCTTACAACGGGGAACTCTGTCTGCTTTCATATTATTCATGTCTCAAGTCAATTTTATTTTTATTAAAATTATCACTATAGTCAAAACAATAAGAAACTATGTTATATTTAATAAAGTGAAGCTTGCTTTTTTCTTCAGTTCTTGCAACTCCACGTCTATTGCTTCTCGTTTTCTTCAGTTGCCATCATTAATTTTTTTCTTTCTCCTTCTAAATTTTAACTTGTATATTAATTTCCCTCTTTTCTGCCTTCTTTCTTGTCTTTTTCACTTTTTTCTTGCTTCTTCATCTCTAAGTATTCATGATAGCGTTTCCGAGCACCTCTCACGTAATCCAACATCTTTTTGCTAATGTGTATATTTTTAATCCCTCCTGCTTCTTGTATCTCATCATAAATTTTGTGACGCTGTGGCAATGACTGTCTTTTCATGCATGTTTTCAAAAGTAAAGATTTATTGACTAAAAAAACCACCTTCAACAGTTGCATTCCCATGCGACAAGACAAGGCAAATCTTTATTACTTCCCAAAGATGTTTGTAGTTTGCTTCTCCTATTAGAAAAGCTACCATAAATAGTGTCAAGTCCTACTTCATCACTAAACTGATCACAAGGACGAAATATTTCTTGAAGCTCAGATTTTTTGAGGTTGCAAAAATGCAATTTATTCTTTCTTTGGCATTTTCAGCCAGAACATCATTTATGATGTTGGCATGGTTGAGTTCCCTCCAAAAGAAAAGGAAAATCTCTTCTGGGCCAGTTGAGGTGAATGTTGAATAACACAAGGATCCAATGAAGACAAACCTCTCCAGCTTTCTGTTTTAAGGGGACTTTTTTCTTGTAGTTTTGCAATCATGGTGGTTAACATACTGCGGCACTCATGTATAAATTCTAATTTTTGTCTTTTGTTACTGTGATCGCAGTTTCTCTAACAAACGTTTTGTTGCAAATTCCTATATCAATATTTTTGCTAAGGATCAAATTTTCTGATTTTTTTTGTGTCAATAGACAGTAACTTTGGACCCGTGCACTTCATAAGATCAGGTTTCACACAACAAATTCATAAGGTATCTTAGAAGTTTCTCTACAGCTTCAAAAAGATATGGAGTCATTGGTTTTGATGTCTGGAACCGTTGCAAGGAAAGGCTGACATTCATCTGCAATTGTCTTGCAGAACGCTAGTTTACACTTTAGGAATGGATCACAGGCTGCTCTTTTCAGTGTCTCTACAGGTTTTGTTTTAGAAAGTTTTGCTTCTTTGAGAAATTAATAACATGGTCCCAAATTTGTAATGCCCTTTGAAAGCACTTCGCATTCTCTAACCAACGCACACCACAGAACTTCAATGGAAAAGTTGTACACCCTGTCAACTGGGTGAACAATGCTCGACGAGCTGGAGAGTCAGTGAAACAGGTATTTACATGTGACGTAATAAGCTACTTATATCCCAATCAACAGACTCTACTCCTGTTCTCAAGGAACCATGAACAACATGAAGCCCACATGTTCCCAGATTTAGCAAACTACATACTTCATTGTCTGTTACAGATTTGAGGTGTTCCTGAAGAAGTGTTATAAACTTTAAAATTGACATTTGGGCCATCCATTGACACTTGTATCAACTTAGAGAGTGGAAGAGGAGAAATACCATCCAGAAAATGCTTCAGTAATTCTTCAGCAGTGCTCCTATCGAAAAAACACACTGTTTAAGTAACGACTGATGACTTTTATGATTTTCCTTGTCCCAGAATCTAATTACAATGTCCATCTGTCCTCTTTTAATAACTTTATTCAATGCCTCATCAAACAAATTACAAAGTTGTTACATGATTTTAGGCGGTCCAGTAAATTATTATGAAAGAATGGAGCCAAGCCATGCACAATGAAGTATGCAGCTTGTCTCCACCAAGGGTAAAGGCATTGGCAATGGAACACCCGGGAAACATCAATTGAAAAATTTGTACTTAAATTATTGCACGAATTGAAAGACATTTTTTTTGTCAACAAAATTGCATAGCCCAAATGACTTCCGCCTTAGTTATATCATCTTTTTATAACAAAAGTGTTATGGTTTCTTTGAGGCACTACACTAATTTCACTTTTAGCAACAGCTTCCTTCTGCGACGTTACGATTTTTCGATTTAAACAGAAAAAACTCTTCGAGCAACCAGCAGAATCATCACTAGGTAGAATGTCTTTGTGTGCCAGAGATTCTCTTGGGAAACTGGGGAGCTCGATGAACCTGAATCACTTGACTTTTTTGAAAAAAAAGTCAACAGAGAGCGTTGATTTGTCAAAGTTTAAGAGTTTTGATATGAGTTGGTCCTTTTGCATGGGAAGCTAATGCTTGCTTTCCATATTACTTAAGTTTATAATTTTTTGCACACTTTACAAAATGCCTGCAGCTTTATTACTTTCAACACCACTTATCCAGTATGAGAATTCAGGAAAATGGTCTGGGCTTAGCCAGAGCTGGTTAAAAACGGTTTTTTTTATTAGACATTGCTGGTGTAGTCTAATCAGTCCTGGTGCACTGTTCAAACTATAACGATGACAAACCTTGAACAAGAACAAAAACAAAGTGATCACTAAAGTTAAAAGAATTGTCATGTGCAGGCTAGGAGACCTCTGCGTTCACATTCTGAAATAAAATGCTACCAAACTTGTGTTAGGGCAAGTTTGAGCATGGTAAGTGCCCCTCAGCTTTCTTCATTGGGGCAGTGGCTTATGACGCAGTAAATAGAAAAAATATTTTCTTTGTTTTTTCTAAGTGTGACATGAAGACATGAATTGTCATTTCCCTGACTTTCCCTGACCTTTTTAAAGCTTCCCTGACTTTCCCTGACTATTATTTTTTTCCCTGACTTTCCCTGACTTTCCAGAGCGTAGGAACCCTGTATAAGCTGGCAGAGTTCTAATCTACAATATCGCCCATACCTTGAGCTCACACAAGCAATTCACTTCCAAGAATGTACACCACTGATATGATATATTCTGACTGCTAGTGATTAAAATAATTTTGACATGACAGTTTAATATACCAATCATTTGGGGCCTGTTTATAATAAAATTACTGCATAAAGTCATTACATTTGTCAGAATTTGTTCACCTCGATATAGTATTTATGTGTTGTATACATTTAAAAAATAACATATAGTTTGACACTGTAGATCAATAAGTAACATGTCGGTTCTGATATAAGCGTCCTGGGAATGACTCCTAACATAGCTGGAAAATTATTGATTTATGAAATCTGTGTTTCCCTTTCAGAGTGATTAAATTGACGGGCAGGGTCTCTAAGTTAGTGAATTAAGGCGTTTTAACCCCCCCTCGGTGGCAGCACGGTCTAACGTGCTTGTCTCGTGTTAGGCTAAACTGCCTATAATGTGGAGATCGAGGCTCAATCCTGGTTGGGTGTACCGAGGGTGCTTTTTAATACATGGTTCCCATTCTCCCGACGCAAATGTCGGTACAACTTAATGTAAATTACACATACCACATCCCAAGCCCCTCAGCGTAATTTGTACATAGCGTACAACCCCAACTGGTAGTAAGAAAAGTCTTGTCTGATAATAATTTCAATTTCAATTTCCTTTATTATAGTGCTGGCCAACAGTCATAAGACCTATAACAGGCCAGCACTGAAAAAAAAAAAAAATATGTATATATATATATATAATTCACCCCTTTTTTTTTCTAAAAATTGTTAAGGAAATTAAAGAAGCCCTCATATTATGAACACAAAACATTCAATTTACCACAATAATGATCATGCTAACAAAGGTGTCAGTTTCATCTTTTCTTAACCATCGATAACATGGTCAGGGCTCGAATCCAGACTATGTATACTAAGTGTGGCTATCTTTTAAAAAATTGTATCTCACTCTCACTATGTATATGCAACTATCCTACCCTTGAAATATACTTCCTTGTTTACAGCTAGTGTACTCAATTTTTTAAGGATGGAGATAGCTTGAACAATTGGCTAGACGTGGGATATAATTAGTAAACGGCTAAAACCAATTCGATCCCACGTTAGATGAATTCACAAACTTTACATAGCCTATAAAGATTATTATATATTTTTTTTTAAGTTAATATATTCATAATGCAAATTTTATTTTAAAAATAGAAATGGTGTATTTTAATACTTTACAATAAAAAATATCTAATTTCAAGGGATGTAACTAAACTGCATAAATTAGAACTAACTAAGCCTCTATCTTATACTTGTAATTGCCGGCAGGGTTGTTGAATAGGTTTACTTACACTCCCAAATGTAAACCTGGGAGATCGGGATCTACGTTGGTAGTGCAGTGAGTATACATTATTCACAAACTTCACATCTTACAACCAATTCAAAATTGGTTGCATATTTACACAGTGTATCTACAAATCATTAGCCTACTTATAAAATTCCATGACTTTTACAGGATTTTCAAACTTGACTTTTTCTGCCACTACTTTTTTCTGGTCTTTCTTGGTAAATTATGATTTTAACGTTTATTACATTGATTACCACTTTTAAAAAACAAACATTAAAAGCTTTAAAAAGGCTTTTTTAAGTAAAATAGTAAAGTAAAGTAAAGTTTTTTGCTCATTTTAATTAAATTCCTGCTTTTCTGACGTAATTTTTTTTTAAATCTTTTCTCTGCATGTTACCACCCGTCACACTAATAGAACAGGTTGTAAAAAGTATAGTCTATAGAAAGTGTATACAGCATTTGTTAGAAGAGAGAGTGGGAAACAATTTTGAATAAGCCACCTACCTATATACAACCTCTGGGGTCCAAACCCATCCCTAATCATCGGGAAAACATAATAATCGCATTTTGTTTGGTCCTCGTGATCACGATGTTCGTGAGCTTGATCAATTTGTTTCGCTCTCTCTAACCAAACCATTTTCTCTTTGCATTTCCCTGACATATTAACTCCCTGATATTAATAGATTTACTTATGCTTAGCGTACTAATGAATAAAATATTTTATATTAAAAGAGTTTAAAAGCATTTATTCAGTTAATTAAGTAAAAACCAGATGAGATTATACGGTGGGAAGCGTAAACTATTGCACTGTGCATCTATCTAATCAATGAAATTTTAAATTTCCTTCTAATTTCTGCGTTTGAAGCTAAAACATGTTTATTAATTTCTATATAATTTTTATCAAATTACTAGGAGTTTTTATATAAATTTGGATGAATACGGCATTTCCAGCATAATGTTACCATCGATTCGACATAAGATATATTTTATTATCATTCATGGTAGTTAAAATAGAAGTTTGGAAGATTAACCTTTAGTTTAGTGGGTGTAATGCAGGTTGTATACTGCCCCGTCTTATGTAAAGCTTATGTAAAGCAATGTATTGACTTGTCAAAACTGTTGACAGTATGAGAATGAAATTAGGTATGTAAAATAACCTTCCTCGTAGAGGAAAAAATCAAATACCTAATTAAAAATGGATATATGAAAATGTAATTTTAAATGTAATAATAAATATTAAATATTTTATAAAGTTAAGGCAATCGTATTGTAATCTTTACAAGATAATCTATAGCAAGTCGTTTATGTTATTATTATTATTATTAGCACCGCGTCTTACTACCCGTTTCGGGTTATACGCACTTACGCTAATGTGTAATGGTAGGGTGATTGTGAGATGAAATGAAGGACCTACAGTTTAACGTGGAATCCGAACCACGGTGGCGACCTGAAGTCGTTATGCCAAATGCAAATATATCCGCTCCTTAAAATTACTAGTTTTGAGAAACTTACTAATCTATTCCTTTAATTAAAAACGTCAATTTGATCAAATTAAAAATATATCAGAAAATATTATATATAAGTTTAAATATTTTTGAAATTAAACACAGCCGTAATCTGTTATATGGAGCCAACAGTTCACTTTATGGTAAAAGTTCTGAGACTTCGACACCCTTAACTCTTTTTATATTTTACAATTATGATTTGACATATTATTTATACCATTATTAAAAACAGATGTAAATATTACATGTTCCATAAAATGCGTAAATAAATATACAAACATAATAATTATAACTACCACAAATTGTGTGTTTTCCGTTAAAATACATATTACAATGTGATTTTAATGTTTTCAAACATAAATGAAAATAAAATATGCTCTATAAATTGTTACATTTAGTAATTTGATTAATTTTACCCTATGCTGCCCTCTGTTACTTATGAGCTGTACTAAGCATCAAACAAAGTTTGTCGCTTGTTATGCCATCTTGAAGTATTACTACAAAACTAACCGCTTAACTTTTTCAAAGTGCGCATAAGAATTAAAACTTAAGGTCGTGTACTTAGAGATACAATTCAGGTTTTTTAGTCGGGCTGTTTATGTGTAAGGTGTTGGAAGAGAGACTCTTCCGAGGAGGTACAATTCAGGATTTCGGAGATATAATTCCGATTTTTATAAGAGATATAATTCAGGATTTTCATTTGAGCTGCTTGTGGCAAAAGTATCGGAAGAGAGTCTCTTCAGAGGAGATACAATTCAGCTCCCCGTCGATACGATGCTGCCGACGGACAGATCAGAACAGACGGAAGTAACAAGCCGTAACTTTCAACGTTTAAATTTGTAGGGGTAGGCGGCTTAATGGCCAGAGTATAGGTTTAGGGATATTTTTGTGCCTGACGAGAGTATTAGCAACTCTCATCTTATTTTACATATTATTTAGGCTAGCCTTTTAATGACATGATTTACATGCTGTGGAGTGATTTTACACTTCACATGTTTTCTGCTTGGTCCTTAAGACCATCGGTTTGAAATAGGGATAATTCCCACTCCTTAGTCAGTGTGACCATGCCATAGTCAGCAAGGCCTTCAATCGAGAAAGGGGCTGTTTTAGGTTGTTCCAGGCCTGATGGGCATGCCTAGTTAGGTTTAGGTTTGCATTTCTGGCGTTGTTTATGTTAATTAACTTGTGTTGTTCACCAGTTTGCGGTGCTCAACCTGTGTGCCATTTCCGCCTGTCTGGCATGGCTCGCGTTTTGTATGTCAATCAAGTTCACCAGTTTGTGGTGCTCAACCTGCGAGTCATTTTTGCCCATCTGGCGTGGCTCACGTTATGTATATTATTTAACTTATGTTACTCAACTTGTGGAAATTTTCTGCCCCTCTGGCATGGGCCCACATCAAACTAACTTTCATGTTCGATTACCGTTTGGGGGAGTTTGATGGCCTCTTTATTTATTGCAAGCCCTGCATGGTCATTCTTTTAATGCCTTTCTGGTTATACCTTTTGGGGGTTTGTGCCCCAGCCCTGCTAATTTCAAGGTCTGGGAATCCTGAAATTTGTTTTCCATATTTATTTTGGGGCCGGGGTTCATTTTGACCCGGAAAGCTAAAGAGACAAATGTCAGGAAACCTTTGAAACCTTGGCCTTTTATTTATCTAGCTGACTTCAATAACGCAAATGTCTATCTTTTTATCGTAGAATTTTTCAGCTGGGGGGTTACTGGCGGGGTTTCCGTTAGTGTCCGGCTCGAAAGTTTTTTGTTGAAAACAAATTACCCTGTTGCTCCCCTTTTTATTTAATAGGATTTTCTTAACCCCCCGGGTTTTGCAAAGGGGGGGGGGGGGGGGGAAAATTTTTCTACATAATTTTTAAATTATCTCCTGCTAGCAAAAAGCAATCCCTTTTTAAGAGGGGGGACTGGTTTTTTAACACGGGGGTTAGCTTTTAAGCTTAACCATTTTGTGAAACAAATCATTGGCGCTTAACGCTCAATACTTTGTTTGGGGGGGAGTATTGTTTAAATTAAACACCCCCCTTTTTTTAATTTTTTCCTGGTCAACCCCCTAAGGACCGTTTTAGAAATTTTTGGTTTGTTTTTATGTGTTACACTGGTATTTCCCTAAACCCTTTTTTGTTACATTAAACTTTTTTGTCAACTTTGCATTTCTATTTTTTCTTCTTTAAATTTTGCTTCCTTTTGTTTTTTTAAACCTTTTTTAAATGTCACCCGGTCGTTTTCTAGTGTTAACCAAAAGGCGTTTTTTTAAAATAAGATTTTGACAATATTTTAAAGGGGGGGGGTTTTTAACTTGTGACTCACCCACTTTTAAATGCTCCATCACGGGGACAGCCGTTTTTACTTTGTGTTGCTACTAGGCCAAAGTTTTGGGAGGGGGGGGGCGGGAGGTTGGTTGTTTAAAGTTTTTAAAAACCTCCCAGTTTTGTTTCTACATTTTTTTCTCAAAGCTTTTTAAAGAAGGGGGGTGATATACACTTTTTAATAAAAAAGTAAGAAAGAAAGGGGACTATCATCTACACTTTTAAAGGGGACATCTACTGGATTTTAACTACCCTTTGTAGCAAACAATTTCAGGGCCAAAAGGGGGGGTTTTAATCTTTTTTTTGTTTTTTAGTATGGAATCCATACCCCTTTTTTTTTTGATACTTTTAATGAGTTTCAATATCTTCTGATACTTTTTTAAAGAATTTTAATATCAAAACTTTTTTTTGGGGTATCACATTCTTAAATATGTGTGCACTGTGATGCTCACCGTTCCCTTTTGGGTTTATGGGGCCAGGAAATTTTTTAAAGTAGTGTCAAAGCAAAAAAAAGTCAAATAGTTTTCCCCCCCGGGTTTTTCCCCCCTTTTCTTCCCCAAAAATTTAAGGGATAATTTCCGGCATTCTCGACTATGCCTACCCTTTAATGGTTTTAGCTAAAAAAGTTTTTTTAGCTGTTTTAAAATAATGTTAAAAATTTTTTTTTTTTTTGCTTTAAAATAACTTTGGGCATTAAAAATTTTTTTTTAAAAAAATATGGGTTAGTTTTCGGGGGTATGGTATTTTTAAAATTTTTGTAAAAGCCTAATAAGCTACTGCAGTTTACTTTATACACATGTTTTTTTTTATCTCCCAGATCGAAATGTATTAAAAATTTTTCTATGGAATTTTTTTATTTTAAAAATTTAAAAAGAAAAAGGTTTGCCTTCCCCTTGATTTTCCCCCCTTCTTTTACCCAAAAAATTCCCTAATGGATGGTTCCGGGGTTTTATAAAAACATCAAGCAAGTCAATAACCACTCTGGGATCGTATAGAGGGATCCCAAAAAAAAAATTTTTTTTAAATTTTAAATTATTTTTTTTTTGTGAGAAAGCCGAACTTTTAATATATTTCTTTTGTATGTATGGGAAATTTAAAAAATGCATTTTTAAGGGAAAGGGTTTTATTATATAAAAAAACTGACTTAATAGTGGAAAATGGGTTACAAATTTAAAAAAAAAAAAAAAAAAATATCAATTTCATTTCAAAAGACATTTTTTCAATGGCACATGGCATTCCCCCTCAGGAGCTAATTTAAAAAGAACAAGAAGTTAAATTCAGTGATGCAAAATTTTTGTTGTTTTAAAAAGGAAAAAAAACAAATTCTTTGGAGGAATAAAAGTTTTTTTTTTTTCTTCTTTCTATTGTTATTTTAAAGAATAAAGAATGGGTTTCAGTTTTTGCAAAAAAAGGGTTTTAAAAATTTGGGTTAAATTAACAGATACTTTAAACTGGGTAAGGGTTTTTTGGGAACCCTTTTTATTAAAAAGATGTGCCATTTACCATTATTTTCTTTTAGTTTTAAGGGATAAGTTTAAAAAAAATTTTATCCAAAAATAAATATGAATTACCTAAACCAATATTAAAACCCTTTTGCAAAACCCAACACCACCCCCGGCCCTCAAAATATAATAAACACAAGGGTAAAAAGAATTTTTTTGGGTTGCAAATAAATTTTCAGCCCTTAAAACAAAAACAAAACCCCCAAAAAAGTTGATTAAACCCAATTTAAGCCCCAAAAATAAATTTTCAGTGTACTACCTCCTGAGAAAGAAAACCCTGTGGTATCTAAAAAGGGGAATTAGTAAAATTTTTAAACCCTTTTCTTTTTCTTAATAATATTTATTTAATACACAATAAAATTGTCTGAAAAAATTTTTAGGATATCTTTTAAAATACTTAAAAATTAGAGACATTTTTAAATGCAAAAAATTTAAAATCCTAGTTAAGGGGAAGAAAAAAACCTTAAAACACAACCAGTTAAACCAAACCCCTTTAAACATTTCAGCCTATAGAACATTGAAATGTACATTTATTTTTAAAATTGATGGGAGGAGTTTAATACCTTTTATCTAAACAAAACTAAATACTAGGGATGTTTTAATTGTCAGAACACTTTAATTTACTTATCTTCCTTGTGTACAATATTATAGTGATTTCTAGGAAGGCAAAGTATTTCAAGCAAATTAAAAAAAAAAAATCAGTTTTTAGAATTCTTTTTTAAATTTTTTTTTTTATAGAAAAAATTAAAAAAATTTAATGTTTGATCCTTAAAAAAAAGTATTTTTTTAGCCAGTTATTTCAAAATTGGAAGGCCCTTTTACTAGATTTTAAAAACTTACCACCCGTTGGGTTATATGCAATTATATTAATGTGTGATAGTTTAGGGTGATTGTGAGAGGAATTGGGCCCTACGTTTAACGTGGATCCGAACCACGGTGGAGGCCTGGCATTCCACACCTTCAATCTCTCTATTACAAATGAAACAGTTTTTAAAATTTAGGGATGGTACACCTCTGCTTTAATACCCCATAATGCACCCTGATATCCAACATCTTTCAAGTAAAGCAACAATAAGTTTGGTAAAAATTCAGGTGTTTATGATGAAGGTAATTTTGGAAAACATTTTAAAATGGAAGAATACTAGTACTAGCCCTAATAGTCTCTTTTAGAGAGAACCTTTAGATTTAGTTTTGCAGGGGGGGAGCATAAAAACAAGCATGGGGTTGAAAATTCTTAAAAATATTGGTGCTTTTTTTAGTTCAAGCATGGTAGGAAAGCAGATGGCACTCATAGGAGTAGCCTGATTGATAATGAAAAAGAGTGCTCCTATTCAAGTCTTAATCCCACAATATTACTTATTATCGTTAATCATTTTGCTCTCTTAAAAATTTAAAAAAGTCTTATGTGATGTTTAAAAAATGAACACTATTAATTAAAAAAAAAAAAAGAATGATTAGGGAAAAGGGAAACTTAAAGAATACTTCTATCATAGTTCAAATTTAAATTTAATCCAGAGAGAGTAAACCTGATATTTTTACTCAATGTTATTAGGAAAATTAAAAGTTCTTGCCGCGCTTACAAAAAGGATGCCCCCCTATCCCTTTTTTTGAGCACGTAATATTACCCCCCCCATTTTATTACACCTTTTTCTTTTAGGGGCTATTCTAATGTTATCCCCTAATTTCATTAAATTTTTCCAATTTGGTTTGCCTGTCATACCTGAAAACATTCTAAAATCTCCCTTTCACCCTGCATTTCCTGCAAAATCTAATGCATGAAAATTGTTACCTAACTATGTCTTGTAAAGAGTACAGGGTAAGCAAATTTATCATTATGTAAAGGGTATGTAATCATTTTATGTAATCTCCCCCCCTTTTAGTAGCCTCATTATTTTTTGGGCCAAATATTTCCCAGCCCCCTTGTTTTTTAAATCCTAATTTTTTTATTCCTCATGTAAGGAAGATACCACTTTGACACCCTAAAGAACAAATAAAATTTTGTTTTATATATTTTGAGTTTTATTTCCTGAAAAGAGGGAAGATGTCAACAACTTTCTAAAAGAGTAAAAGCATGCATTTCCCGGCGATTCTTTTTACAATCTAAATTTGTTATTGATAGTTACAATTATTTTAAATATTTAAACTCATTACCCCCACCAATGATATGTTCGCAGTAATCCTAAATTTCATATTCATTTCTGTGTTATCTGTGTGTCATATACTTAAGTCTTTTCGTGTTCATTTTCTAAACCCATTTCCTTCTAGCTCTAGTAAAATTTCTACTTACTTACTACAGCTTCCCTTTCATTGCCAAAAAAGCTAATAATCTGTGTTCCTAATGGTGCATTGTCCCGTTTAATGTCAACCTTTCCCTACTCTCTTGCATTAACCTAATAGCATCTCTAAGGTAGATTTAAAAAGTAATGGGATAGTTTTATCATCTTTTGGCCCATTATGTATTTCAAAAGTATAAGTTAAGTGACATCCAATTTAATTTGCCACGCATATCAGTACCTCGATTAGATTGCAGTTTTTTGGGTTTTTCCCAAAACTAAATAAAATTTTTATATTTTTATTTTAATGAATCATGGGCCTTTTCAAAATCTTGTTAAGTGATGAGCCATCGCTTGACACTTTTTTTTTTGGGTATCCCAAAACTAACAAAAATTTATTGTTTTTTTTAACGAATCATGGGCCCTTTTCAAATCTATGTTAAGTGAAAAGTTCATGTTTATAATTTTCTTTCCTAATATTTGAAATAAAAAAATATTGGTTCGTTGTCATTTAGCTGAAACTCCACTGAGGACCCCAATTATTTTCTGATATGTTGTCAATTGCATTAAAAATTTTATGTTGAATATAATTTTAAGCTGTTGATAGCATGAGATCCTCAATCATTCCCTCTGTTTTATCCCCCTTTTTTGGGGAAATGGCTAATATAATACCCTTTTTCATTCTTAGGGTATTCCTCATCTTCCATAATAACCTATACATTTATTTACTGTTTTCACCCCCTCCTTTTTCTGCTGGGTCATTAATGTTAAATCAACAAATGAACTTTGCCATCACATTTTTTTTTTTGATAAAATTTGGTAGGTGTGTGCATCAATCTTCTAGCTTCAAGACTAATTTTTTTTCTAAAAAAATTTTATCCCTTAGATAGGGCTATTGTTTACAGCATGGAAAAGAAAAAAAGGCCATTCGGTGTTTTTTTAAAATTTTGCATGAGTTTATTTAAATTGGAAGGGATTTTGTTAGGGCTCATTTGAAAGTTCAAAACGTTTTTTTTTGGGGTTTTAGACGAAATTGGATTAAGGTTAAGGCAAAGCATTTTTTTTTTGGGCTTAATTTTTTTTTTTCTAATTTTGGACTTAAGGAAACATGATTATGATTAAGATAGAGTGACAGGCCAATATTTTTTTCATGTTACACTTACATATGAGTAGTTTGTGCAGGAAAAAAAAAAAAATTTTTAAACGTTATTGAAAGTTCTTCACCCTTAAAAAAAATTGCTGGAATTTTTTTGCATTTTCAAAATTTTGTTTTTTTTTAGACCCTAAAAAAATCATGTGGGACAGGTGATAAAAATTTTAAAAATGCTATGATGAAATCCCTTACGTGTCTTTAAAAGAGAGAATAGTTCATCTTGTTACTTCAAGGGGTTAAAATGCCCCAAGCCTTTGAATAACAATAAAACATAAATTACTATTGAACTGAGGCTAAGCAGGGCATAGTTTTGTTAAAATGCTTAATTTTGAGAAGGCACCTTTAGTGTTTTAAGTTTACAGTGTTACCATCTTTTTCATTCAGAAAAATTGACAGGTGCTATTCTATGCGGTGTGATGTGCCTCTTCCCCCGTAGCTGCCAAGAATAATTTCAGTGTGTGAAAATATAAGAATGTTATCTTTTTGTGCCATGTGTTGAGTCCGGCTGACTTCTTGAAAGATGATTCAAGCCTTGAGGATAGAAAAAAAATGTATCCCATATTTTTTTCAGTATTAATTTCTTTCGAGAACTCCCCCCACCCCCCAATCCTCTCATACACCAAACAGATGTAATCCCTCAGCTTTGGATGTTTTAGTCTGGTGGGTAACTAATTCCTTGTTTACTCAAAAAATTCTGAATTCTTCTGTCAGGGATTAATGCAGACTGAATAAAACCTTGGCTAACACTGTAAAAAGTGCAAAATTCTTGTCTGTGGTCATGTATGGAAAAATTTATACCTTGTCTGGAGATGTGTCCCAAAAACTTCAATTCTTGGGGCTTGAACAAAATAAAAATGTATCTTTTTTATATTGTCACACAATATTGTAATATCTGGAGAGTGATAAAGTGATTTTTACTGTCCTATCTTTCTCACAATCCTTTTAAAATGTCCCACCAATTCCGTCGCATGGTCCCTTTAAATGGTACTTTGGGAACAAAAAGCCACTTAGGTTTTAAATTTCCAAAATCTAGTCAGTGAGGGCACAGATTTAAAATATTTTTTTTGTTTTTACCCCTCAGAAAAAAAAATCACTTTTCTACTTGAGGGTTTTTTTTTTTAAAAAGGTCTGAAAATTTTTTGAAATGTGTAGAAAACTATGGTGTTGTATTTCAAGGGAATCGCTGATTACAAAAAGCAACGGTTTGACCACATGTACAACACATTATTAATATTGCACACCATATAGGTAAAGAGATGTTTGTAATCAATTCCTACTTTCATGGCTGCAAGCATTTGTTTTACAATCTGGTGTATAATGCACACACAGAGAGAAAAATTGCCTGACGCACCATTAAACACACAGAATTTGGGTCTTAGTTCTGCAAACTTTAAAAAATTCTATTTTCGTGTGAGTACTTTTTTCTAAAAAACATGTGTGAAGCTCCTTGAGTTTATAAAAATTAATCGTTTCTGAATTACTAGCCTTCATTCTGTCGGGTTTCTTTTTAACAGACATAATCCTTTTTTCCCAGCATCATTCTGCTATATTCATCTTTTTTAATAGAAATTTTGTTTAGTTTACACTGAAGCTCCATCAAGTTTATTTCTAGCCAGATTCTTTCCAATTTGTGGCAAAATCCCGTTTATTTATTTTACCAAATTTCTTGATGGTGGACTAGGTATTGACTAACAAACTCGCTCTGAGCTTTAACAATACTCCATCTGCTAGGAACTAAACACAAAATGTTAACTTTTACTTGGGTAGAAGAAGTAATTTTCTTTTTTTTTCTTTTAAGCTTGTCAACCAATTGCTCATACTCACAATCCAAATCAGCATGCATGTCTTTGAAAATGCCCATCAGTCAAAATGTTAGTCTCAAAAGACTAGTTTAACTTTTCCGATACAGATTTAGCTATTTATATAACCTTCTTCTTTATCACTAAGGGTCTAGATTCAGTGTAGTTTCTGCAACTTTACAGGAGAAATGCCAAGTGAAGAACAAGCATGATTAACAGACTAAAACTAGGACCATTTTTAGATTCATAAATGTCTAGATAATCGTCTTCACTACCTGTATGTGTCCTTTTTGTGGGGTGTTTTTTGAAGTTTGTTTAGGCATTTTGTGGACAACGCTTTCCCTGAGAATAAAGTCACGTCAGGATTGCAGTTGAAAGTGCTATTGATATTTCCCAGAGAGATTTTTAAACAGGTTTTGCATGAGTCAATGTTGGGGTCTGAGCAAGACTTGACACAAACACAGAAGTATCTGTCCAAAAAATTCAGCTTTATAAAAAGTGTAAGCAGTTTGTATATCAGTATAACCATTTATCATTGCAAATAATGTTTTTTGTTCTTCAGTGAACTAAGAAATATTATTTAGGTAGTACTGAAAGACCTAGTAGGATAATTTATTACATACCCCTCTGTTAAGATGCTAAAGAAACAAGAACACTCAATTTTAATATAATTTCACTGCTAGAATTCAAAATTTGACCCTTAAATGGGCTTTCAGAACTTTTTCTTGGATACAAACTAAAAGGAAATCAAAATCACACTGCTGAAAAAACAGTGACTGCAGCACAACATACAACCTATTTGGTCTAAGTAAACTCTGTAGTTGAACAGAGGTACTAAGGCAGTAAAGCCATGCACATTGAAACATGTTTTGAACAGCCACAGTCTGTAAAAACTGCTTGTCTAGAAAAGTTTGTAGCTTAGATGTTATCTACAGTTTAATCTTAATACTTTATAATTTCCTTTGTTTCATGTTTTGTACCACCACTATCAAGCTAAAAAAAATTGAACAAACAATTTGTTATTAGATCACTTAACATTAAAGCTTTTTTTATAGCATAATTTTCTAGGGTGATTGAGTGTTGTTTTATTGTTATTTCAAAGGCTTGTGATACTCAACCCTTTGAAGTAAAAAGATTACTTTTTGTTTTAAAGTACACTGTAAGCTAAGGCCTTTATATCCTAGGATTTTCAAATTTGTGTCACCTATCCTGCATGCCCTTTTTTGGCTCTAAAAACCAAAATTTTGAAATGTTCGGAAATTCAAGTAATTTTTTTTTTAAGTTGAAGTACTTTAATCTAATTTCAGCTAAACAAAATAGATTTAATACTTTAAGCTTTTAAATGAGCCCAAACTGACATCCCTGCTAATTCAAATAAACTTTCTACAAATTTTAGAAAATAACAATGAAATTGCACTTTTTGCTCTTCTGTTCTGTAAACAATAGCTTATATCTAAGGGAATATATTTTTTTTTATATAAAAAAAAATTGGTTTGTAGTCTAGAAGATTGGTGCACCTCCCCTAACCAATTTCATCGATATTAAAAATGGTGGGGCACATTTTATAAAAATTTGTTGGTTTAACCCTTTGAGTGCCAAGAGAAATGACCAAAAAATGTGCCAAAAGTGCCAAACTATTTATCTAAAAATACAGGATTTTGTTTATATTTTAATAACTTATTAGTCTTTGAGCTTCTTGCGCTTAAATTTTTTACATAAACTAGCTAACATGCTTGCCAATCCGATGATATAATTTATAAAATAATTTTTTTAAATTTTTGAATATAATAAATAAATCACTAGCCAAGATATATAGAAAAACTTTTTTTACTGTTTTATTGTTATTAATTTTTAAGAATTGAAATTTTAAATAACTTGAAGTAAATAAATCACTGAAAAGAAACACAAAAAAACTGAGTAAAAAATTAAATTTACAAAAAAAACTTAACTTTAGATTTTAAACTGAAATTGGGCTATGCATAGCAGCTGTTTCGGTGACCATCACCTTTAGCATGGTTATAGTAAAATAAAGTATAAAATAAATAATTGGGAACTTTAAACCTGGTACTTTTGCATAAATATGAAGAATTTGGGATGGATTATCCCTATCTTCAAGATTTATTTTATCCCTTTGTGAATCACTAGTATTCACACTTGTGTTCTCAATGTCAGCTGCCACTTCTACTTGTTCGATCTTTCACTTTAACTAGAATATAATTCCTGTTCAGTTTCATCATTCACAAATTCAGAATCACTAACAAAATGATCACTCTCGTTTGAGCTATCAATAAATATTGCAAGTATTTCTGTGTATTGAACCACAGCTTTCCTCTTAGTAGTCATGTTTACAAACAAGGCCAAAGATAAAAACTCATAAAGTTAGATTATTATTATTATTATTATTATTATTATTATTATTATTTAGCGCGTTAGCCAACTACGCCGAGGTGGGTCATACAGTTAGAAAATAATTTTCATGTTCGATATATATCGAAAACTCTAAGTGCAAAGACAAATAAAAGTAGCTTGAACATTGGAAAATGCAATTTAATAAAATCTACCCTATCTGTTGACTTGATACTGAACTAGGAGCTTGAAAACATGGGATTGCTGTAAACGACGCTGGCAATTTTAGCAGATATTTCTTGTATCGCTCTGAGCAACGTTGGCCCTCAAAGAGATAATAAGGAATGACCCTGCTGGAATTGAATCTATACTTAGAGAGTTATAGTTTGTTTAACTTCCTAAAGCCTCTTTAACTTCACTAAAACTTGAATCTGGGACTAGTGATTAAAAAAGATGGATTTTGACACCCTCACCCAATTCGTATTCTTAATGAAAATTCAAAATATGCCTGAAGTGGCCGTTTCCAACTACCCAAACCCTCGCTTGTATCTGCAGTCAAGTTACCATTCTCAACTCTTACTTAAATGGACCTAGTTGATAACTTTTCCTAGATCCATTAATAATTAAATAAAGTTCCCCGATATTCTTATTTTTGATATTTTGTTCTATCTCGCTAATGTTGTCTTTAAATACTCTTTTTTTTTGTTTTTGGCATTCTTTTTTGAATTATTTATACAAAATTAATAACACTTAAAAAAAATTATGATTCGCCGAGAACATTGGTAACATTGAAAATGTTGCTAAACGAGATAGAAAGTATTCATATTAAAAGTGTTTAAAACTGCACACAAAAACTAGGACTGGTAGGAAATTAAAGTAAGAAAATTGTTAAACACAGTCAATTTAAAAGTAACAATATAAAATATATTATCAATAATGATAAGTTAATAAATTATGATCAATGTATTGTAAAATCAGATAACAAAAATAGTTCTTACCTGAAAACTTTTCAAAAAAAACTCTTTTTATTTGCTGCTGACAATTTACTATTCACCCATGTTACAATTTCCTTTTCTACGATAGGACTTCCTGTATTAGCCAACTGTGTGAGAACTGATATGTGTATGCACGCATCAACTGCCAAATAAGCGCTGAAAATTTCAACAAAATCAAGAATCTCAAGTTCAAACTATAACAATTAATTATATATTTTAAAAGCTTATGCATAGTTCAAATCTAAAATCTGTATTAAATGCTAGTCTAGATATAAAAATTTAGATAAATTGATTTAGTTTTAATTAACTTCCATTCATATTTGATAACTTAATTTTGAATAAAATTACATTTAATAAATGGTGAGCCAGTGCTGATTTTTTTTTATGAACTAATCAAATTAATAGCTATGACTATATTGAGTTCCTAAATGATGATTAAGCAAGTTCTATCTTCAAAATATGAACTTGTTAAGGTACAATAAAAGGAAGTGATATGACAAGAAGGATGAGATGAATTGGTTACTTTAAAGTATATTTCCATCAATCTATTTATGTATAAAAGTTCTTCATAGTTTATTTTACCAAAAACTATCCAAAAATAAGACAATTTCATTTTATTCAGTATAGGTATAAATTAAAACAAAGTGAAAAAGACAAACCTAGTGTTAAAGTTGCATTTCCATTCATTGAGATCCTGACCAGCTATTCCCACAAGGGAGAACTTCAGTTGTTTTCCCAATTCCACAGCATAGTTACAGTTCTCCAATTTCTCCATAAATTTTCGAAGTTTTGAAAAACTTTCTGTTTAAGAAATTAAAAAATTAAACTCAACAGATTTTTTAAATATTATTAAAACGGGTACATTCAATGTGCTGCCATTAAATGAGTGTTGGCATGGCTTAGTCAAGTGTAATATCTGTTTTAATTTTAAAATTCATTTTGTTATCATGTTATCTTATTCTTTAGTAAACTGTACAAATATGTACAGAGGCATTGCACTCCTAGACCAAAAAACTTACCGGATTTAAATTAAATATGAGCACTTCAAACAGACTATTTATTGTTGATTACAAGGCACAAAACACCTGATATTGTTATATAAACAGTTTGTTTTATCACCACATCTTGCTACCTGTTAGGCCTACAGGTGTGATGATACATTTCAAAAATGAACATTTGAACTGGTGCCCCTTTTGAAAATGATTTAGTGATAAAAAATAATTTAAAAGCAGTTGAAAAAATAACTTTTTTTATGAACAATATGTGAGAAGTGTTACTTCTCTCTTGATATTAACATGTTAAAATCCTTATCAAGCGTAAAAGAGTAACCAAAAAAAGCTTGATAAAAATATCAAGTATTAATCAATAGTATCGTTATTTAAGTAGCTGGCTATTAATAATCATGGTTGTAGCACACATATATCCTTCAATATTCCTAATAATTTTCGGACAATCACTCTAATTTATTTCTATAGAAATGTCCTAATTTTATGTAGTTTGCCTCTTAATTTCAACAGAAGGGCGTAGGGGAGGGGGCAGTCAATCTAATGAATATTTTAAAAATCACTAGAAACATTATACCCTCAAAACTTTCATATTGATGAGACAGCTATAATGGGTTAATGATAAACATTTTTTATAAACTATATTTTTAAATACATAACTAGGTTCATGTAACCGATAAAATTATACTTAATATTGTTTATTTTAGTTATTAAATAACATTAAGTGTTTAAATAATGTTTGAGCTGATTTTTTAAATCCTTCATTTTATGAACATTTACCCCATGTTAAAATAAAAAAACAATTTCCAAAAACTCAAAACATGTATAATAATGCAAAATTACATAACTAAAAAAAAAACTTGTGTAATGCATTAAAAAAATTTTTAAAACATGTATTTTTTTAAATTTGAAACCCGGATATTGATGTAAAAGATATTATTTACAATGAGGTCACTTGGGGGTTTGTTATTTCTTACCCACTGTGCTACTTTTTAAATTGCAGCACACGAAAGTCGCCAGCCCTCTGCAACCCTACATTTTTTTTTCTAAATCCCCATACCCACTTTCCCACCAGCCCCCATATTTGCATTTTTTTTGTCCCACTCGTAACCTCCCTCCCTTATTAGGGGGGGCTAAAAAAAAAAATCAAGTTATTACTAAATTTCCTAATAGCACAGAAAATTTCACTTTATTTCCTAAATCTGGAAAAATAAGAGAAAAAAAAACAACGTTGTTTTCAGTTTCGGCATAGGTCTTAGAGTTTGTAAAAATTTTGCTCATATTTTTTTTTTCTTAAAATTTAACAAATATTTTTACCTTTTAATGCTAAAAAGAACATAAAATTTTTTTATTTTTTTTTTTTTTAATTTTTTTTTTGTAATCATAAGTTACAGTTACAAAAGTGCAAAAGGAATATACTTTGATGATAGAAAAGATAATACTATTGTTCAAAAACCAGGTAGTCCGGGACAGGTAGTGTGCCCATTCTTGCTTTTTAAAAAGATCCAAAACCCTCTCAGCCCTTTCCCCGATGATTGACATTTTTCAAACCGAGTCTTAAAAGGGTTTTTTATTTCCCAAACTAACCCTTTTCTAATGAACTTAAGTTCTTGCCATTTAAATTTGAAAAAAGTTTGATCCAACTTTGGTTTTCAAATTTAAATAGGTAAAATTTTGGCCTAACCCTATTTTTAAGGTTGTGCAAACAAGAGTTTGCTCAAAGTCAATTTAAAATCAGAGATCCAGGGGATTCAAAGAAACGCTTTTTTGTTCACCCTGAAAAATATGTTATTGGTATGGCACTGGAAAAAGGCTAAAATTTTAAGGGAATTAGCATTATAGGAAAATATTGAAAAGCTAAAAAATCAACTACCCAAAAGGGAAATTGGGGAGAACTTTTCTTCCACCATGTTTGAATTTTGAAGCCCTTCAGACTATAAAAGATTTAATTGAGGGGAAAACCAAAAAATGTAAACGTCCTCCCCAACCAATGATGGAAAAGAAATTTTTGGGAAAAACAAGCCCAGAAAGAGTTGGGTTTATAAGAAAACTTTGCTCTTAAGATCAAAAATGCCAAAAATTCGGCCAATAATCGGGGATTTCAAGGCCATGCCAAAGAGTGATAAAATGAGGTAATGAAACCTTTAAATTTTTAAAATAAGCCCATTCTGAATGGTTGGATGGGGTTGGGGGCGGGCCGTGGGTGGAATTTGAAGTGAAGCCATCTCCAGTGGTGGGGTTTTTGGGTTGTTTTTGTAATTTATTTACCAAAAAAGCAAAGAGCTGCACGTGCAAGCCAACCATGTAAAATATATTATTTTTTTGTTGGGGTCATTTTATGTTGTAAAAAAAAATATTTGCCCTAATAGATGTTTATAAACATTTTATTAAAAAAATGGAAAATGTGTTGTTTTTATTAAATTTCCCCAAACTTTTAGGCCCCATGTGCTATCAGAAAAAAAAAATTTTAATCTTTTCTAATAATATTTCCCAAATTTTTATGCATAAAAATAAGCAATTTCACACAAATTTGAAATTTATAAAATTTTAAAATTAAGAAAATAAAAAAATAATGGAAAAATTTTTTTCTCAATTGTTTTATAAACTTAAGGTCCTAGTGCGATTTTTTAAAACACCAATAATTTTTTATTTTTTTTTCCCGATTTAGGATACAAAAGCACAACTTTTTCTTGTTATTAGGGAAATTTTGGGAAAATTTTAACTTTATCTTTATCAGCCCACCCTAAGTAATCCCCTTACAGAATTTTCATTTTTTATGTTTAAAACATTTTTTTAATAACAATAAGTATTGTAATATTTAGTTAACTGATTTTAAGGGGTTTTTTAAAAAAAATTTTCATTACCAAATCTTTCAAAATTCAAAATTAAAACCATATAAAAAAAATTTTGAGGGAAATAATTAGTTGAATGATTTTTCTTTTTATTCGAGGGTCAAATTCTTAAAATGACGCATTTATGCTTAAAACACAACTAAGCACTAACTCTAATAAGCAGGGATATTTAACTATGTGGGATTTTCTCATTCTGTTAAATGAATCTACAGATGTAAGATATGAAAAAAAATATATAAACGCACAATAGACCCCTGTAGTTTTTTTTTAAAAAAAAATGAGATTCTATTTGTAGGAAATATAATAACTTACCCGGGGCAATTTATTCCAATTGACTATCCCTGGTTTTAAATTTGTCATATAGTTGGAAGATCAAAGTCCATCAGCAAGGTCTGAATATAGCCAATTTTCATAAGGAGCAACAAACCCCTTGAATTCATCCATTTCTATAAGCTGAAAAGACCGCATTTGATTTGATAAATACATTTTACTAAAATAATTTTTGAGAAATTCAATATTTTTTTAAAAAAATAAAAATGAGTTTAAAAAAAATAAATGTTTGTTTCTGATTTGTATACATAAATTAACTTTTATTGAAATTTGGGCAAATTTTTTATTTTAAGAATCCGAATCCCTTAAATTTTAAACCCAAAAACCCAAAAACCCCACCAAAAGTTTAAAAAAATTAAAGTTCTGAACATAAGACATTACATTAATTCTTGAATTACTATAGAAAAAAGAAATGGTAGCTAAATGTAAACATTTTTTCTTATATCAATTCAAGTGGTACATTAATGTTCTGCGGCCTTAAGTTTGTTCTATAATCATGTCCTAAACCATCAATGAGCAATATGAGTTCTAAAACAATTTTTTTTTAAAAAGTTAAAAATTACATTCTGTATTTTCAAATCTCGAATCTGATATCTTGGTGGCTTCATTCAATATGTAACATCCTTTGTTTGAAGGACTATTCACAACTAAAAGTTAGAAAATATATTTATTCACTTTATATATAGTATGTGCTTGAACCCAGTTAGTATGCATAAGAGATGAGTGTATACTCCAAACAAGAATCCAATAATTTTTAATAATTTAGATTTCAAAACAAATATGAAATAGTATTGGGTGACTAAGTTATATTGCTATGAGCAACTGTCAATGGATTTTAGTAAATTTTATTTCATCTAAACAATTTGGGGTTTTATATTTAACACAAACTTATCTAGTAGAAGAGTGACAATTTTAAACAGGTCTATGTTGTACTAAAGTGCTAAATGTGTGAACTTATCTGCTTCCTATGCACTCCTTCCCTCTTTCTACAGGACCAAAAAAATCTTAGGCACAAAAAAAAAAATTGATTAATTTGATAACTTTCAAACTTTCAACTATTATGGTTTTAAAATTTTTGTAATGACAAAATTGTTAAAAATTCTATTTACTTAGTGATAAATAGGCTATTTTATATATTTTTAAACAACAAAAAAACTAGTTTAACTGTGTGTAAGATATGGATTTTGTGCTAGCAGGCTGACAGCCCTAACTGTTGTTAGTGAGCTTAAAAAAAACAACAGATTATCATTTTAGAGTTGGGTCGATCCCGTTTTACAAATCCAAATCTTCATTTAACTTTCAAATCCCAAATGTGAAAATGTGAATCCAAATCTTGGCAGGGGGGGGGGGATTAGTACTGTAATTAGAAATAAAATAGAATAAGAGAAGATGTAAATAAATGTTAAAACATTTTCTTATAATACATTCATTATAATATTCTTTCAATCAGTAGTTAAATTAATGGTATGGGGCCTGGTTGTTTCCGAATTTGTTCCTATGATATGGATGCTTCTGAGCCACCAGGCAGCGTCAGAGATTTAAACAAGTTGCAAATTAAAAATGGACAGAACATTTTTTTTTTATGTGAGTCTCAAATCCGATATTTTCTCAGATCCTCAAGGATTTGAGGGTCCCATCCATAATCGTTTTAACATTTTTAGTGCCACAGCCAGAATGAATTTGTATGCTGCAAAAAAATGTTCCATCTATTTAGTAATTTTTGTAAAATTGTTTTTTACCATCTTTGTTGGGAACTTGAATACACAGCCCTGAGTCCAGCAGGTCTATAATACAAGCTGACTCACTTCATGGCCGAGCTGGATAACGTCAACCATGGCTTGCTCTCGAGTGTGGCTGGTCAAAGACAAATCTTTCTCAAGCAGTGAATGGGCAATCTGAGTTCGCCGGAATTTTCAGCATCTCCAATAATTGTTTAAAAATATTCACCTGTGTCTTTAAAGCAGCTTTTATTTATAGCCTGCACCTTGCAGAGCAGGATGTAGTGGAAATACTCTTGAAAAATATTTCACCACTTATTTGTAGGCATTTTGTATTTTCCAATGTACCCTCTGTGTTTAATGAATTATTCTCTGGCTTCCAAAATTTAAAGATCAGTGTCAGCTAACAAAGAGTGTTTAGAAACTTATCCTGTTAGTAGGCCAAGTGTAAAATCCCCTTTTGTTGCCACTAAGTGTGTCTGTAGCGAGAAGTGGGAATAATAGGTGTTTGTTTGTGCCTCCTGTAAGGAATAAGCCGAAGTCGAGAGTTTGTACCCTTAGGGATATTATGACTAAGATGTTTTAGGTGTTGTCAAAAGGGACATTTTAAAAATCACTGCCCTTCCAGAAACATGCAATTAGGGCTGTGGTCCTGGTTCTGGTTGTTCACAAAAGCCACCTCTTCTCCCGTTTCTCTGTATTTTATTGTCTAGTGGTTCAAGTCCTCCATGTGCTCTGCTGGACTCTGGTTCCTGCGTTTGATTATACATTTTTTTTTCACTTGGAATTTGTAAGGAGTGTACGAATAAGATTAAATTTTAAACTCTGGTACCTAGAAAGAAGTTTGTAATCGGTGATGGTAGTGTTATGACTGTGTGCGAGCAAGCTATTCTGTTCATGAAGATGGAAGGGATAACTTGAAAAAAATATGTTTGTTGTTCCGTGGCTTCCTTTAGACGCAATTCTAGGAAATGATTTTTGTGGAGAACTGATGTTATTTTAGACCTGACTGTAAGTTAGGTTCACTTTAAGTTTGCGCCTGAGATTACTGTGGCCTTTTGCAGCCAATCTAGTCCTGTTTCATCTTTTGTCTCTGAATCTACTGATTAACGTATTGATAATTTAATAAAGAAATTCCTGGATGTGATCACTTCGAGGCAGGGAAAGTGCGATGTCCTCCTGTATGATATAGTGGTTAATGACGATGTTTCCATTAGGTAAGGAGACTGCACCTGTCTCTCTCTTAAAATGAAGATATTTAAAGAATTAATTTCATATTTGGAGAAGAGAGAGGTAGTTTGATCCTCTATGTTAACCTACGCTAGTCCACATTTATTGTAATGGGCAGGGACATAAAACTTATTATGGATTAAAGGAAAATCAACAAGATTCAATTTGACCTGTAACCCATGCCAAGTTTAGAATTAGCCTTTCAACATCCAGGAAGTACTAAGATCTAGAGTCTGAATGACCTGAATACTAGTTTTATGCAATGTGTGCTCACTGAGAAAGTCTAAGAAATACAATACATTTATTACACCTTGGCAAGTCGAGTTAGACCGTGTTCCAATGAGAGCATCCATATGGAGTCAAGCTCTAGACATATGCTTCACATGATTTCCAATCTGAAGTTGTGTCTACAGTAACTCTTTGGAAAAGATTTAAAGACTGTGTTTTGTCACTTTCGCAGTGTAGGATTGACAATTAATCCTGAAAAGATTTCTTGGACTAAATATTCTATTAAGTATTTAGGATATGTTATCTCTGTTGGGAAAATGTTTATTGACGCTGAGAGGGTGAAAAACATCATTGATTTTTCCTCCTCCAAGAATCTAAAAGGTTTCATGTGCTTTATACGCACATGTCCTACTAAACAAGATTTATTCCCAAGTTCTCTGAGTTAGCAGCTCCACTAAATGGGTTTAAAAAGGAAAACTGTTCCCTTTGTGTTGGGTGTGACCAGGCCAGTGCCCTTGATTGTTTTTTTAAAAAAGCAAACTTATCTCCCCCTGTGGTGTTGAAACACGCCTTATTCCCCTTTTCTTCCCTTCCTTTGCGGTAGAAAAAATCTCTATTGCTCTGGACCTTTAATGTATCACTAGTTCTTGGATGGCTTTTTCAACCTGTGGCATTTGCCCATAAAAAAGCTAAACCGAGGCTGAGAGGAGGTAAAAACACGTATAAAGAGGAATGTCCGCGTATGTGTTTAGGCGTAAAAGGTTGTGATTTCCTTGGGGCAACATGAGTTTAACATTAAAATGCTAATATGGTGTTGGCATGGATGGGGCGCCACTCTAAGCTATTATGGAAAATTTGTTTTTGGTGTCTTTCTAGATTTTAATTTTCTACTTACCATATCCCGGACGACCCAATGGCCGAGGAACTTGATCCTATTGAGTCGAAAGAAGATATTCTTTCTGTATGTTTGAAATCCATCCCAGAGTCGTTTAATTTCTATTCATTATCATCTGAAAACTAACCCTTGATAAGCCTTGGTAATTTGGTAAACTTGAAAAGGGGAATTTTTTGATTCATATTCTGCTACACTCCCCCTTTTTGCGTAGCGCTGAGTACGATGAGAAGAGGGACTCAGGGTTGGTTGTTTGGTTTTTAGGGTTTGGTTGGCGTCAGGATAGTGAGACCTTGAAGGTGGTGCTGTCTTGAAGTTAGTTGTCCTGTTTGTCTATGCAGTGGATTTTCCTTTCACCGATAGCCAGAGCTCATCCAAGAGGGGGTTCTAGGCGTCGGAAATGCCTTGAAGACTAGTCGTTTTCCTGTGGGTCCCCCCACGGGGTTTATGGGAGGGAAGCCGGGGAAAAGGTGTATGTGGTGGGAGGAGTGTTTAGCAGGTGCAGGAGGTACTTTTGATCTGGGCTGAGAGGTGAGATGGGTTTAGGAGGGGCCCCAAGTGGGGGGGAATCTTGTAAATGGCTTAACGGGGGAGACAGGGAGGTTCTCGTGGTTGGAGCCCTCGGGCTTGTCTTTGCAATTATTGTTGAGCAGGCGGGATCTCATGGGCTGCTGTGCCATCAGTGAGAAGGCCACTGGGTTGAGTAGCCTCTGGAGGGAGCTTTGGGCTGGTGGCCTCGTCTTCTTGTTGATATCTGCGAGTTAGTTTCTCTTTCTGTCGTCCGTTTCAATGGGTGAATCCATGTTGGATAAACTAGTCGGGTTGATGCTGGGAGATAAGGTTATGATAGGAGTGTCCCTTTCGGGAGTGGTGACCGCGGTGAAATTTAGGGAGAATGGGGGCAGGAAGGATGGATCAGGTGCACTCCGGCAACTTCGGGTGTCGCTGTGGGAAAGGCTGGTAGGGTTTGGCGGTTACTCAGCGACTAGGGATGTCACTGTGAGGGTCCAGGTCAGAAGAAAGATACGGGAGGATCATTCAGGCAGTGGCGACCACTGTGGAAGGGGAGAGGAGGGGGGGGAAAGGTTGTTAAACCCCTTACTAGTACTTCGGGGTAACTGGTTTGGCCTAGTCGAAGTCCAGTTTTCGGGCGACCTTGATTTCCATGCGTCGATCTCACGGGTCCAGTGGATGGGGGTAGGGAAGGGAGATGTGGGAGAAAACATAGGCGGGTTCTGGGTGGGTCAGGTCGTGTAGATGGTAACCCTCAGGGCTGAAGGGGGAAATCGGAGTAGGTGGGGGATCGGATGGTTGGGGGAGAGGGGAAGGCAGGGGAGGAGTGGGTTAATTCAGGTGCAGGAACTCTTGCGGAGCTGTTAGCGGAGTGTTGGCGTTCGGTGGTCTGGTGGTTGCCCGGGCGGGATCGTAGAAGATGGGTCCACGGGTGGAGTATTTTTTTGTTGTCGCCGTCTTCTTTAGGGTCTTCTGTCGGTGGGCCTTGCCAGCGCGGGGGGTGTATCCCATCCCGTGAGTTCACCGTCGGAAGGGTCGATCAAGGTTGGAGGGTGATAGGGCAGAGTCCCCGGCAACACGAAGTCGCGGTGGGAGGTGAGGGAACAGTCCCGGCAACACGGAGTCGTGGTGGGAGGTACAGGAAAAAAGTCCCGGCAACACGGAGTTGCGGTGGGAGTTAAAGGACTGTCCCGGCTACACGGAGTCGCGGTGGGGAGGTCGGGGATAGTTGTGGAAGAGTAGGGAGTGATGATGAAATGCTCTTTCAAACAAATAATGATGATTTAATATAGCTCTTTCATAAGGGGGGTTCGCCAGGGTTGGGTCACCACTAAAACCAGCTCCAGAGATCACTGTGTTATATACCCTCTACTGCTGCCTGGCCTTGACCAATGGGGAAAACAGGGGCTTCCTATTGGCGCGAGAAAACGCTAGAGACAGTGTCCATCACGCGAGCGCTGGCGCAGTGTGCTAAGGTGGAGTCGTCACGGACGGCTCAGAAAACATGGTGTGAAGAGGGGGTGGGGGGTCCAGCAGTAGAAAGGGAGGGTGGCGCGGCCAGTGCAAGTGCGGAGGAAAGATACTAGGGCCGACTGAACAGTGAGGCACATCAAGGTAGGGAGAAAACGAGAACAAGGTCCTTCCAGCAGTGGTGACCGCTGTGGAAGGTTGGGATGATTTAGAGTAGACTGACACGTGGTAGTAACATTTACTAAATACGAGAGCAGAGCCAGGTTCACCCTCTACTCGGGGGCGGTGGCCATTAAATACTGACAATTTCTGTGGCTTATATACTCTTTACATGTGAATAACCCTGTGTTCCGATTGGTGTGAGTCTGGCGACCAATGGGAGCAGTCTTGTCCATCCCACTATCCATTTGGTGGTGATTGCTTTACCATTGGCGAAGCGGACAAATCTTCACAGATATAAGTATGATTTTTATTATTTAGCACCGCGTCTTACTACCTGTTCGGGTTATACGCTTAAGTACTAATTATGCTAATGGCTTAGGAATTGGGAAGGTTGAATTAAAGGAAGTGAACCCGCACTTGCGTGGAAGGAGAGTGGAAAACCATTCAGGGAAAACCCCCCTCAGTTCACCCGATCAAGATTCGAACCCCAATCTCCCCGTCCTCAGCAGTTGGGCTCAACACAACTAGCGCGTTATATAACCCGCCTCGGTGGCGTAGATTGGCTAAGTATGTTGAAGGAGGGCAGAAAAGGCAGCCGCAACAAGAAGGGTGAGGCTTATTTTATGTGATACAACAAACAGATAGTGAAAAGAAATAAAGATGTTCCTTGGTTCAGTCCAAAGTTTTTATGAAATCGGCCCTTTTTATGGCCAACATTTTTGTGAATTGAAAGAAGATGTTACCTCCCCTGGATTTGACCTTGCCCGATGCTGCTTCACTTTTATGCACAAGATTATTACATCCAATACGAAAACAAGACAAGATATATAAAAATTATTTTAGGGCGAGTGCAAGAGTGTTGTCTCTACCAAGAGGGCAGGTTAGCTGGGGTCAATCTTTGTTCAAGGGCTGTTTGTTAGTCGTGAGCATTGCTAAAGGGAAATCTAGGAAGGTTGTTCTTGTGATTATTAGACCCATATTACTTATATATTTGGATGATTCAGTTATAGGTGGACAATTGAGTAGTCTATTCTTAAAACTTATCTCAAGGTGGCTAAAGAGTTTTTTTATGGCCCGGCATGTACCGGGATGTTAAGAGACAAGTGAGTCAATGTGAAGACTGTCACATAACAAAAACCTACTCAGGATTTCATAGTTGGGCTTCATTTGGCTGACACCCTTGGGGAAGAATATTATGTAAGGAACGAGCTTGTGAGAATATTAGAATCACTACATATAATAATTGAGAAAGAGATAATTACAGTAATCCTATTAAAAACAAAATAGGCCTTATTAAATATTAGATTAGAATTTGTAATATAATGAATTAGATGAACATTTAGTTAATATGTAATATGTTAAAATTAATGCACATAAGCTATGTGAAATTACAGTTCTGAGTAAAAATAAGAAAGTAAATTAATACATTAAATTTAAGCCTATTTAGGATCATTCAGTTTGTAATCAAAAAAACAGTAGTCCTAAAATACAATTAAACATCAGAATGTATTATATATAAGATAGATAGATATTTTTTTTAAATGAAATTAGTTAATAAGTGCTCATCATAAACCGTTCCTTAGCTATGTTCGTTAATTCCTCTCCTTAATATTTCTTCGTTGGATTGAAGTTTATTGACGACATGTTTAGGCTATTCAGCCATCATCAGGTCTCTTAAATCTAAAGTGGGGTTTGAGATGTTCTCCCCTATGTTATCCGGTAATGATATGTATAAATTATTAAATTGTAACCATTTAATAATTAGATTCAGAACATTTCTCTGGGAAGGTTTTTTTTTTTTTGCGTCTATGTGGGGCTTCTTCCTCATTCTTCTTTGGGAAACACTGGTGTAATGGTTATTTTGAATGCTTTTTCTAAGTTTGCTATGATTATTCCACTTGAAGGCCACTATGACTGCAAGTGCACCTACTCGCACGTGTGGGCTGTGTTTGGAGCCCCTCAAATGATTGTTAGCAAGAATGGGCCCTGTTTTAAGTCATCTATATTTAGATAGATGTGTTTCAGGTGAGGCACTAAGCATGTCACCACACTCCCTTTATTATCCCTTCCCTAATCATGTTGAGCAATTCAACAGGAACCTGAAGGTGGCCCTCACCATTTATCATGGCAAGGAGCAGGTCAAGTGAGACCACGACACAGTTTTTGAATGTCGCATTTAATTATTCCTTACATGAATCAATTAGTGTCTATCCAATCTCTGTTCTACTAAGCAAAAGCGCTTAATCACCCATTGTTAGCAGATTCTGCCGTTTTGTTACATGCAGATAGGTGCAAGGAAATGTTTTGTAGCTTGAGAAGGGCTCAGAGGAAGGTAGTGTTTATTTAGAATAAAGGTAAGATTCCTGTCCTATTGTGGTAAGGGATAGGATATTTTGTAAAGAATTTCCCCAAAACTCTGAGGCCACAAGATCTCAGCAAAGTTGTCCTGGAAATGAAACAGACCATTTCCTCACACTTGTTACTGTGATCCTTCAGGATTGCAGACCCCTCTGTTTCAAGAAGAGCCCAAGTAAGTCATATTAAGATGTTGAAGTAAAAATTCCTCTCTCCAATACGAGGATTAGGTAATTATGTATGTGCTTTACTTATAGTTATAAATGTTTATTAATTATGTTGTGAGTTATGTTCATGATCAATTTTAGGTAATTGTTGACATAGAAAGAATAAACCGGATGGTGACTTTTAAACACTCATTAGGTTTGAACCTATAACAATTTCTTGGACTTGACATGTTGAGCTTTCCTGTAGGAACTCGCCCCTGATTTTGACATTGATATATTATATCGAGTTTGTAATATGGTATATAAGTTGTTTTCATTGTGTAATAACTAGCTATTGTTGTGTATTGACCTGGAGTAGTTAGTAATTGTAGTAATCCGCTTAGGATTTGATTTAATGCTGGAAAGATGAAAGACATTTATCCTTTTATAGTCTCTTATAGAGGAAGTCCATATATGACTAGGTGTAAGTTAGTATGCCCCTTCACCCACACACTTTATTGTAATGGAAACATTTGACCACAAAAAGGTTGTCCAAACTTCGCCCATATATTTAAAAAGGCTAACTCGTTCACACTTTTCACAATACAATTAGCCTACTATAGATTCATCAGCCAATAAGGCAAACATTTTTTTAAAGTAAAAAAAATGTTTCATCAAGTCAGAAAAAAAAAACAAGTTACATAAATTGTAAAACTAGTAATACAAATTGTAATTTTACAAAACATCTATACAGGTCTAAATACTTTAACTAAGTATAAATTTGTGAGTCCTTTTTTGCATAGAAAACTTAATATTTAAATTCAAAATTCAAAATTATCTCAGGGTAAAATAAGATAGTAAAAATTGAGTTTTGTTCACCAATAGAATGGCCCATTACAAATTTAAGTATCCTATTGTAAAATAAAATTAAAACAACCAACACATCAGTTTGTTAAATTATCAACTCAAGCAATCAAATGACCCATTTAAAAAAAACATAAAATTAGAGTTTAAAAATGGTTATTGACATACATCAAACTTGAATGACAATCTGAATTGCACTTGAGTTCACTTCTGTGACAAGCAAATCTCTCTGAAGTACTGCTTTTTATGAATTGCAAATACACTTTTAGAAACCCTGCTCTCCGAATGGTGATTGAGAAGCTAATGCTTCTCAGAGTGTAATGGTTTTGTCTTATACTGTTCTTTCAAATAGAGAAATTGACGGTTGAATCTCAATTTGAGGCTGAATCTTAGCATGAGGAACTAGTCTTTAACCATCCCTGCTTTAGTTGCAATGGAGTACACTCCATTTCTTAAGTATACTTATGTTCCCTTCAGCCTTGTTAAAACTCCCAATCAATTTTTGGAACAGCTGTCTCAGAGCTGTAAACATTAAAAGAAGGGAGTTTGTTTTTTCTATTGCCCGTTTGGTGTTTTCGTATGCTATATCCCTTTTTGGAGGAAATGTGAAGTTGAATTTTACAACCTGAACATTGCACTTCTATTTCCATCATTTGTTAGTTGCAAGTAAAACATTTCGAAGGCAAATCTACTATATTATCTAAGGGTCCACTTATGTAATGTAAAAACACATTTTCTGATAAGCTTAGGATGATGTGAACGTCCATGTACAATTTTACTTTTTGGCCAGAGTACCACCAAATCTTGGATGACCACCACAATTTCGCGACAATTATTTTTGAGAATGTGTGGAGCTCCACATTCCAGAATTATTATGAGGAGTTCTATAGTCACTTCTACTGCTCTATTAGAGCGTAATGGCCTTAAGTGCAGAAATTTACTGGCATTATCTTGGTAATTCATAGGACATTTGAATTGTCTGTAGGTAGACTGCAGGTAATTAAATTTACCTGACCTCTTATATTAAAATCCTTTGACACAATCAATCAAGTAACAAGACTTCTACGAGGCTGAAATCTGTTCTTTAAGCAAACATGGCACATGGCAACAAATATTTTAAGCATGGGCTTTGGAATTAAAAATTTATATTTTAAAACAGAGATCATTTTAGCATGGCCTCCATGGCCACAAGCCTTATGGACCTCTAACAACTTTTCATGTACTCATTGAGAGGTAAAATAATCTTGGTGGTTGGTTTACTCCAATCTTTACATCTCATAATCAAATGTTCTTCTCCTCCAGCATCCATAACATCATACTTAGTGGTAAAATGATATAGTGAAGGCTTTTGTCGCCCACCTAACGGCAAAATTGCTGTTGCATCTGTAACCATCTGTGTAATCTCAAACACACGCTGTTTGGTCCAGGAATTCTTCCCTTATAGAACTATTTTTAGCACTCATCTTATTACTCGTTCAGTGTTCAGTTCGTTCTAGTGTAGTAATAATTACACTAATGGTTTTAGGAATTAAGAAGGTTGTATTTAGAAGATTTGAACCCTCATTTTCATGGGGGTAGAATGGAAAATTATTTTGGAAAAAACACCCTCAGTACACCCAATCAAGATTCGAAGCTCAATCTCGCTGTCATCAGCCGTCTAGTATATTTCAAAAGTGGCGCATTAGATCCCGCGGCCACCGAAGCTGGATACAATTTATCCACTGCCAAATTAAACGACTGTGTCAACCAACTAACTCTATTATCAAAAACACATTCTCTCGTGTTTTAAACAGCATAAGAATTGCCTTGTAAATCTTATCCATGGTTGTTAACGTGATCATTTTATCACTGCCAAATAAACATCTGTAGCAGAGGGAAGATCACACTCATAGTGGCTGAGGAAGTTTTACAATACAGCTCGATGATTTGGCCTTTTAATAAAACTATTTAAGTGTACAGCCTTTATTTAACCTTTTTACAGAAAGGCTGGATGAGTTAGCCCGTTTTATGAAACAGCCGAGTTTTGGAAAGCCTTTTTGTGGTCAATTGTTACATAACAATTAAGCTGGAGGGCACTAGCCATTTACAAAAATCTGGTCTATTTAAGACAAACTTTTATCAGCACAAGGGTGGTATTTTGTAAAAGGCCTAGTCTTCTCACAAAAAGGCTAAGTTCACAATAATCCTGCAACATAAATTTGTCATCACT
Source organism: Timema cristinae (assembly GCA_039000515.1). NCBI lineage: Eukaryota > Metazoa > Arthropoda > Insecta > Phasmatodea > Timematidae > Timema > Timema cristinae. Next base: position 31,336,787 of record JBCFYV010009882.1, read on the forward strand.
TCATCAAGGAACATAATTACAGTTTTTGATTAAATTGTATCCTCTGCAAATTCCAGATATGATGGCAGACATATTCATTAAAGCATTACCAGGACTGAAACATTAGAACTAAGAGAATTTAGGGTTTGGGGATTGATATCTCTGGAAGGAAGTGACAAGGTATGCACTAAGTGCAAATGTAGGACATGGTTTTGTGCTAGCAAGCTTCAATCCTACCTTTTGTTTATGTAGCTTTCAAATCAAAACAATTTTTTTTAAACAAATTGTGAAGTATTGCCAAACCTAACAACTATTTAGAGGTTGTTTGCGGTTTCTGCTTTCAAGTCGACCATGTGTCCTAAAGTCTTTGTAAAAATAAAGTTAATATTTTGTAAGTTAACAAAGTATCATTTATATGCTTTAAAAAAGTAAATACAGAATATTTGTATAACACCAATATGATATTTGTCTCCAGAAATAATGTGTATTGAATAATAATTTGGTTAAAAAAAACTTTGCAGATACTTAGTTGGCAAGTGTATCTTCATTTGCGTGAGCCTATAAGCGGCAAGTCCCACTACTCAACTGTAGGCCACGACTGGCTTAGTAAACCAGTGGCCGAAACAAGCCCATACTTGAGAAAACAAAGTAAAATGTCAAATTGAATAAGTTGTTGACAGCCATAGGCTAAGAATAGGGACTGTGAACATTGGTACACTAACTGGAAGAGTGGAGGAGATTGTAGATTTGATGGACGAGAGAAGAGTGAATTTCCTGGGCCTGGGTGAGACCAATAAGATAGGGAGTGGCACGAGAGAAGTAAGGAATTGCTTTTCCTACATTTGATGGGGAATGATGAAGGGAGAAGAAACATAGTAGGCTTTGTAGTAAGAGAATGGCTGCAGAAAGAAGTAGTAGGGATGAATGATAGAATAATGAAGATGACAAATGACAAAGGAAAAAAAGGTAGAGGTAATACAAGTGTATGCACCACGAGTGGGGTGCCCAGCAGAAGAAAGTTTGATGAATACCTATAAAGGCATATGGGAGCCAAGTGTCGAATAGTAATGGGTGATCTGAATGCAAAAGGAGGGAATAGGGTTTGAGGTGGTGTTGGGGAAGGAAGGATGGGGAGATGAAAATGAGGAGGGTAGAAATAAGGTTAAGAGTTATATGCAAGAAATAAAATTAAAGTGGCAAACAAGTGGCATAAAGAGAAAGATAAAGTCATAATATCACGAGATACAGTTGGGATGGGGAGCAAAAGTCAGTGATAAGACTACTTTATCATGAATGAAGAAATGAAAGGGCAGACTGTAAACATCAAGGTAATTACTAGGTGTCCTTAGATAGTGACCAGAGGTGGTTAGTGGCAGACATAATGGGATGGGACTGTAGGAAAAGAGTAGTAAGACAAGAAAGAACAATAAGGGTCTGGAGGCTAAAAAATGAAGAGAAAGAAAGATGTACCTAAGAAAGGCAAGAAGCCTAATACCCAAGGATGAGATGCAAAATATAGAGGTTGAATGGCAAAGGTTTAGGAATAGCCTGATTGGTGCAGAGAAGAAGCTATGTGGGAGGACAAGTAATAAGAGGAAGTGGAATGAGACAAACAACAGGGTGAAAGAAGCAGTAGAGGAGAAGAATAAAGCATTCAGAAGTAGTTTTAAGAATAGGAATAAGGAAAAATTTAGGGCAAAAGAGCCAAGCGAGTTGTATAGTAATCCAGGAAGGATTGAATACAAAAATGGATAAAAATGTTGGAACAGGACGTGGAAGGAAGTAAGAAGGTGTTATATAGTCAATAAAGAAACAGGAAGATAGAGAAAAGACAGGTTAGAATTATAGATGAAGAATGAACGTGCAAGACAGAAGAGGAAGAAAAGGAATAATGGCGGGGATATTTTAAGAAAATGTTCAACCTGCGGAGGAAAGAGGTCCAACATGGAAAGAGATGGAGGACACATTAAAGAGGATGAAACAAGGGAACACACCAGATGTGGATAAACCAAATGTGAAAATGATAAGAGCATCAGGTGAAGGGGTATACATTGGTTATATAGGATGCTGAGTGGTTTGAAATGAGAACAAGGTACTATAAAACGGGAAAACGAGAGTTGTCATACCTATTTTAAGAAAGGCGACAGAAAAAGGTGTACAAATTGTAGGGGGATAACATTGATGTGCCAATGTACAAAAATATTTTAGAAGATAATGGAAAAGAGAATAAGAAATAAAATTAAAGGTGGAGAGAAGGACAGCATGAATTTAGGGAACAGAGGTCTACAAATAAAGTTAATCTTTGCCATACGACAGCTGATGGATAGAAGGTATGAATAAGGTTAAGACTTGGTAATGGTATTTATGGATGTGGAGAAGGCATATGATAGTGTTGATAGAAATAAAGTTTAGAAAGCGATGGAGGAGGTCAAAGTGGAAAGAGGAGTTTTGTTAAGACAGAGTGGAATGCTGGAGTGGTTCCAAATAAAAAAATTGAGTGAAACAGGGAATGCCCTTTCACCATTACTTATTTAAATGGTAACGGAAATGGTCATGAAAAAAGTGAAAGGAAAACTCGGGGAGGAAAAATGAAAGCCATGTTTGCTGATGACTTTATGGTATGGTGGTAGACGAAAGTACAGTAACAACCATATGAATGGAAGTTGGCATTGAAAGAGTGTGGAGTGAAATTTAGCATGGCAATGACAAGAAAGAGGCTAAGGTCTAATAAAGCTTTAAGGTTGGAGAGAGTAGAGCTGAGATAAGTAGAGAACGTGAAATATCTTGGAAGCGTGATATAGAAGAAAGGTGGAAGTAGAGATGATTTAATGAGAAGAAGACAGCGGGGAGAATTGTTTTATAGGTGCGTAAGAGTCCCGCTATGGAGAAGAGATGTGCCCTGGAAGTGTAAGGAAATATTGTGCAGGGCGTTCTTTGTACCCATTGTAATATATGCGCAAGAAACATGGACATTCTATGTAAGAGAGACTAGGAAAGTGGAGAACATGGGAATGAAGTTTGTGAGGAGCATGATAGGTGTAATGAGGAGAAACAAGATTCGAAATGAAGTTATTAGGGAAAGAGTAGGAATACAGAAAGTACATGAGATAGTAGAGGAAGCAAGACTGAGATGGTATGGGCATGTAATGAGAATGAAAAAAGAGAGAATGCCAAAGGAAACATTGGAAATTAAGTATTTAGGGAGAGGCCTGCAAGAGAAGCCAAGAAAGAGATGGGAGGAGCAAATAACAGAAAGTGTTCAAGTGAGAGGAGAAGAATGGAAGAAATTCAAGGAAGAAGAATGGTGGTGGAAGGATACAGGGAAAAAAAAAGGCATTTTACTAAACTGACCAGGCCACAGGTTGGAAACTGATGATGATGATTTGCAAATAGAAAATTGTTTTATATTACACTACATTTTCTAAAGAAATTTGCAATACACAGTCTGAGAAAAATACAGTAAATCCTCTTATAACGTTGTGTTATGTTCCTGAGAAATGCAACTTTATAGAAAACAACTATATAAAAGTTATGTTTTCCCATAAGAATCAATGTTAAGTGTAGGAGTTATGTTCCAAGGCCCCCCACGATTCTTACAAATACATGTAGTATCATATCGCGGAAACAGCTCAGGACAGGAATAACATTTAAATTTGGGACGTGGATGGGACTAGTTCACCACTCATAATCTTCCCCCTTATGTGTCACCATGGCGGCCACTGGTTGAAAGAATGCACGGATAGTTGGTTGCTTAGCGGCACATTCTTTTTCTTTGTAAATTTCCTGTAACATGTAAGGCCCTCCATGACCGTCCTGTGAACTCTAGCGCTGCGTTCTACATTAGGGTCTTCATCGGCCAACATCTGAAGTCCTTCTTGAATGCGGTGAAATACAATAGCCATGCTCTTCGTAGTAAATGTGCATGAAGGCTTGTCCTCTTCGCTGTCAGATTCAGGGCTTGGATTTCCTCGTTAGTGAGTTCCTCAATTTCAGCGTCCACCACCTCTTCTATGTCCTCCATTTCCAGATTCTGGAAGACTGCTTCACGAGCAATGTTGATAAGGTTTGTGTTTGCGCTTGGCACAATCTCTTCAAATCCTTTAAAATCTGTGAAGCATTCAGGGCCATAGATTTCGCCACACCGAGTTGAGGCATGTATGGGAAACCTCTTGCCAAGCCATGGATATGTTGTTGATGGCATTAAAGAGATTGTAGCTCTGCCAGTACTCCTTGATGCTGATCTTGTCTTCACCATCTGTAGCTATGACAAGTTGCTCAAACGTATGTCACAAGTAGTATCGCTTGAAAGTGGCAATTACACCTTGGTCCATTGGTTGGATTAGAGCCGTAGTATTGGGAGAGAGGAAAACAACCTTTACATGCTCATTCAAGTCAGGAATGTCATGAGGATGTGAGGGAGAATTATCAATGAGGAGGAGAATTCTGAAATCTAAATTATCCTTCGCACAGTACCTCTTCCACGCGGTATTGCGTAGTCTTTCAACCACTCATAGAACATGGCAACAGTTCGTCACCCAAGAATGCAAGTGTTCTATGTCCAATTATTCACTTTTGTGTAAAAGAGCATTGAAGTTTGACCTTGTGTATAAAACCAATGTTACAAAAATGACAACTCGAGCTTGTATCTTCTTAAGTAATTATACAGTAGTCTCAATTTCACCGCAGGTGAATCATATGCATTCTAAATAAACGTAAACACAAAATATCTCAAATTTAACAATTTTGGAGATAGAACACTTGCAATTCTCGGGTGACGAGTTATCCACACCTTTTAATTGGCTTTGTAAATAACAGGAAGGTGCTCCTTCATCTTTCCTTTCAAAGCCCGTGGATTCTCTGATCTGGCAATCAGGAGTGGCTTAATCTTGTAGTTACCAGATGCATTCCCACCTAGCAACAGTGTTACACGATCTTCCGCATAGGTTTCCTAAACAGTTCGGTCTCATCAACATATAAAACTTGATTTGGTGAGTATCCACCGTCTTCAATGATGTTTTGAAGTTCGACAACAAAGGCTTTCGCCAAAATGTTGCCAGAACTTGCAGCTTCACTAAGTCACTTTAATATTATGAAAATTTTACCAGTGCTTAAAACCATCGAACCACCCTTGGCTGGCACGGAAAGATTCTTCTTTAGAGCCTTCGCCGTCCTTAGGCTTTAACGCGTCATGATATAAAGATTTAGCTTTACTTTGAACAATGGCTAAAGTAACTGGGGCACTACGTTAGTTTTGAGATTCAATCCACAGCGAAAGCATTTTCTCCATCCTATCAATGCGTTCGTTTCTTGTACAGCTGACCTTTGTCACACTGAGCCCTGAAAAGTTTTCCACACTGAACTTAATTTTCATGGCACTTTTCCCTATATGGCGAATAGTAGTTGCAGGTAGGCCCAAAGCTACAGCACTGTCACACCGCGCTGACCGGATTCGAGTCGCTGTCTTACGTCCCTTTTAACAGCCAAACTAAATGATCGTCGGTTTTTCTTTGCAATTAAAGTGTTAAATAAATTACATAGACGTTTAGACGCCATTGCAAACAGATAACACCCCACCCCAACCTCCCTTAGCTAAAATAAAAAACAAAACCAGTAAACACACATTGCCCGCTAACTAAAAAAAATTAGATATAAAAAAAAAAGAATTTGGAAAAAACAAGTCACACGCGAACTTAAAATGTATTAAATATAAAAAAACACGAGAGTAAACAAAAGACCCCCACGAACTGAAAATATAAAAACAAAAAAGAAAGCTAAACAAAAATTCGTAACTTTAACAAAACTGCCATA